>VWZW01008123.1:831932-906901 GCA_013397115.1 Edolisoma coerulescens | reverse complement strand
CAGCCCTGCCCGGCCCAGCCCGGCCCCGCCTCAGCCTCCCCGTGAGTAGCGCAGCCGGCACACGCCTTCCGGCCCCCCCCGGACTCCCCGCGGTCCCCAAGCGCCTGGGTCCCCCTCTCCCCGCCGCCGCTCATTGCCGCCCTCAGGCACCCGGCTCTCCCGCCCCGCCCGGAGCGCCTGGGTGCCCTTCGCCACCTCCGCCCCCCGAGTGCCTCCGGGGCCCTCAGCGCTCCTCTCCCCGCCCAGCCTGGCCTTGCTGGGGCACGCTGTGCTCCAGCCAGGTCCCTGGCTCTGCCGGGGCTCCACATCCTGCCTAGGCCCAGCGGTCTGCTCCCTGCAGGGAGCCCGGCCTCCCGCTGGCACAGCTCCTCTGCCCAGGGGTGCTGGGAGCTCCAGCAGGATGGTGGCCCGGTGCTGCACGCCGTGTCCGGGCTGGCTTGGGGCTGTGAGTGGGGAGGGTGTCTCTCCACCAGGAACCCCGCTGGCACATATGGCCAATGATTGCCCATTCCATGATACCTGCTGGTCCAGGATCTATTGTCTGCTTGTGACTTTGGGCTGTTTTTCTTTCCCAGAGCGTGGGAGGGGGCCCGTGGCACTGCAGCAGCCTCGCTGAGGGGTTGGCCTGGAGCAGAGGCCATCACCGGCCAATGAGTTCAGGGGCTTCCCCTCACCCTGCAGCAAAGCCTGGCCTCCTGCATTGCTCCCGGCAGGAGTTCTGGCAGGCAGGGAGGCTCCAAAGGGCTTGTGCTCATGGCACATCAATGCTGTCCATGGCCACTGCTTGTGCCAGGCTCTGTCTTTGCTGGGGAGAGGGTTTGAAGGCGCCTCCCTCACGCTGCACCCATCCCATCCCGGCAGGGAGCCCCGATGGACATGAGAGCGGAGCAGCACACATCCTGACCCCCGCCCCACACGGCTGCCCCCGTGCCAGCCCCCGGGACTATGGACGAGTGGAAGCCCAACCCCGCTGTGAAGCCCCACAAGAAGCGGAGCTGGTACCTTGCCTGGAAGTACAAGCTGACGAACCAGCGCGCGCTGCGGAAGCTGTGTCAGGTGAGTCACCCGCGGCCCTGCGGTAGATTAGGAAGGATAATCTACAGGAATTACAGGTTTACGGAGCAGCTGCACGGGTGGAAGTGCATCTGCTGGCAGTCTGGCTGACCTGACGTGCTGAGGAAGCATAACTTGTTCCCCAGGAAGCTGTCTCCAAGTGCCTGTGTGTGGAAGGGTCTGCCATGTGTAGCAGCTCCTTTCAGCTGCCAGCAGACCTGTTGAGTGGCTGTGGGAGGAGATACAATTATCCAGGTGGCCTTGGGAGGCTTTCAGCTAGAAACCAACTGATTCCTCCCATCCTGACTCTGGACCCATGCTGAGTGCTTCAGGGCTCAGCTTTGAGCTGTTTGATTTGCAAACCAAGCCTGGTATAAGGCATGACAGGTGGACAGAGAAAATAGGGCTTGGTAACAGGATCTCGTGCCCCAGAGGCAGCTGGTGTCTAGGAAAGCCTCAGGCTTGGTTGCTCGTGCTGTAAAACAGCTAATCCTTGGTGGAGACAGTGTCCTGGGGGGTGTCTGGGGCTGTAAGGACATGGCCCCATGGCAGCAAAATGCAGAAAAGAGGCCTTTTCTGAGAGGAGTTCATGAGATCTGGCAGTTGGTTGCTGTGGGAGGGAGCAGGGGAGGTTTTGCATGTGCCTGGGAGGACAAAGGCTCATGAGGGCTCCCTGGGCAAGGAGACTGCTCAGTTCTGTGTCTGATGGGGTATTCAAGGCTTGGGAATGGGTCTGGTCATTCAGGCAGGCATTGCTCACCATGCTGGGGCAACGGGCTAGAGCCTGCACACTGTCATCTCTGTACTTTGTGGCACTGCTTAGAACACAGATGAAAATTTGGCTTAAAATAGGTAGACCAGAGTTGCAGATATGGAGTTGCCGGGTCTACAGCAGCCAAGCATCCATCAGTTAGCTTTGACTGAGCCAGCTTTGCTAGACCTGGCTGCTGGTCTTGCTTAATTCTTATTCCTTATTGCCTTATTCGCTCTGGTCACCAGGGCTGTTCCCTCATGTCCCCAGTGCTGACCAGGGCAGAAGGTCTGGGCAGGTTGGTGAGGTGGCCTTGCTGCCTCTCCGTGAGCCCACGGCTCTGTTCGTGCCTAATTAAAAGCTTTCTGTGCACAGATCCCAAAAGGTGCTCATAGTCCTGAGTCAACAGCAAATTAACAAGCCAAAATGCCATAGTGACATTTATACCATCGTGTTGTCTCATTGCTGGTTTTCCATTTTCCTCAGTTACTCCTTGAACCTGCTTGGCAGAGATAGCAGCAGCACAGAGCTTTGAGGCAGTAGCTGGACAGACAGGGCAGGAATCCCTTTAGTGCCTCTCACCAAGGGCAGGCCAGTGTGTGATCCCAGCCCCATTATGGACCTCAGAGAATCAAGGGTCTGTTCCACAGCCCCTGGACTTTCCCAAGCCCTCTGTGTCAGCATCCACGAGGGTTGCATTGAAGTTTGCTGCAGACAGTAAGGCTGCAGGCTGGTCTCTGCAGCCTGTGCTACAGTGCAGTTTCCTGAAATCAGACCTCAGCTTCTTCCCTTTGTTTGACTCAGCTGCACAGCATCTCCTCTCCTCTGAATACCCTGAGTGCATCCTCTGGTTCCAGAGGGACAGATGAGTGTAGTGATGCTGCAGCAGAGGCAGAAGTTAAGGTTACCCTGGGAGCTGTAACTCTGAATTACCAAACTCTTTGCCTGCAGAGACCCTCAACCTTGATGCAATAATTTAACAGGAATCTGCTCACAGATCTGGAAGCAGGGATACTTTGGAAGTGGGTTAATTCTCACATATCAAGGAGTCAGTGCTCTCCAGCTGACAAATGCATTTCACCATGAAACTCGGTCACCTGTATTTCTTTCTCTTTGCTTTCCTCAGAAAAAAACAGGGGAAATGACAGATGCTTGTGATCCCATGCAAGATCTCCTTGGGGTGTCCTGCAGCCTGTGCCAAGGTGGGCTGGTTTTGGGGTTGTTACTTACAAATTTCTGACACAAAACATCCTGCATTGCAGACAGGTGCTGTCCTCTTCCTGCTTGTGACTGTAATTGTGAACATCAAGCTGATCTTGGACACCAGGAGAGCGGCTTATGAGGAGGAAGAGGAGTCTGCACAGGACTATGGTGAGGGGCAGCATCCTGTCGTGCTTGAAAGCAAGGGAACCGGAGGTTCCCTTTAAGTCAGGGCTAACTTGTGACCAGCTACATCATGAAAGACATGTCTGTGCATGTGGGTTTAACAAAAATTAGTAGAAAATCCTGCTCCCTGGTCTGTCTGCTGAAGGCTTCAGCACATTTGGCTGCAGAGATCTGTGTGGGGTCAGCCGAGGCCAGAGCTGTTGCCAGTTGGTATTTCCCCTTACCTACCACCCCTGTAAGTTCTGACCCATGACTCCTTGGGCTGGGGTGCCTGGTGGGATGCCCTTCTGGAGGTTTGGCTGAGCTAGCACAGAGCAGGGACAAGCTAGAGGTGCCTTGGCTGGTTGAAACTGGGAATTTCTCCGCTGTAGATGACGAGATGCTGAATGTGGAGGTCCCCAGGCACCCCGTCAACAACAAGAAGGTCCTGGATGTGGAGGTGTACTCCAGCCGGTCGAAGGTCTACGTGGCTGTGGATGGGACAACGGTGAGTGACAGGTACTGGCTGTCCCTGTGAGCAGAGGATGGACAGAGCTGAACGGGTGAAGCCACAAACAGCAGTGGTGAGAGCACTTCAGAGGCTGGCAAGAAGTTCTGCTTCCAGGACTTCTGTTCTGGCGTCCATCACTGCCGTGAGCAAAGCCAAAGATTTGCGTCTTGTCTGGGGGCTCTGCTGTGCAGAATGGGCAGGGAATAAGAAGAGGTCTTGGCATATGATTCTCATCATTTATCCACTTTCAGGTCCTGGAGGATGAAGCTCGGGAGCAGGGAAGAGGGATCCATGTCATCGTCTTAAATCAGGCCACGGTAAAACATCCCTGTGTCTCTCTTACTGGGCAGTTTGTCCTTGCTCTTGAACTGTTGGGTGCCTGAGGCCAGGGGCAGCCAGGAGGGAAGTCCCTGAATGCTTTTTGTGTGCAGTTTGTAGAGCATGACACGGTCACCCAGAGAGTCCCTGCAGGCTTTCCTTGTGCTGCCTGCTGTGCTGGGGAGTGGGCAGGGGAGGAGTTGTGAGGTTGGGTGATGCTTCCCATGGACCTCCGTGCAGGAAGGCCTGAGGGCCGAGCTTGCCTGGGGGCTAACTCCCTGGCATACCGGAAAAGCCACTCCCTGTGTTGCTCAGGGATTGAGGCTTCCAGGGCAGATTTCCATAATTCTGTGTGTCCATACCATGTAGTATTTAAGATCCATCTGACGTGTGAATACCAACAGGGTCATGTGATGGCCAAGAGGGTCTTTGACACCTATTCCCCCCACGAAGATGAAGCCATGGTACTTTTCCTCAACATGGTTGCCCGGGGCAGGATCCTGATCTTCACCATTAAGGTATGTGACCCTAGTATCAAAAGAAAAGTCATCTTGAGTCAGGATATCCTGAAGCTCATCTGGGCAGTAGCCTTCTGAATGTCATCAGGCATTCCCAGGACTAAATGTCACATCCCCATGGAGCTGTGACTCCCTGTCTGGATCACCTCCCTTGTCCTCTTGCTCTCCTTGCTGCAGGTACTGCTGTGCCCAGCAAAGCAGGAGAGCAAAAAGCAGATGTGTCAGAGCCCACAGCAATAGGCAAGAGGCTAGGTGGAGAATGGACATGAGGAAATATAAGGATGTGGTGGGATCCTTCTGGCTCCCAGTTCAGGCCTTACAGGGGCCCTGTGGACTGTGCTGGGTCTGGGCTGCTGTGCAAGCAGCACTGTGCTGCCTCAAGGTTTCAGGCTTAGCTGTGTGAAGAGTTGCTTAACACATGGCCCTGCTTGAGAACAATTTGGTCTCAAGGAAACAGGAGTTCATGGCTTCCTCTGACCTCCCTGTGGGTCATGGTGAAGCCACTGGCAGTTTTAGTGGCACAGAGACCCTGAAGGTTTCTGGCTCAACTGATTGAAGGGTAGGAGTGGGCCCTGTACCCTTTTGGTATTGATGGGAGACGTTCCCTGTCAGGAGCCAGACCTCAGCTGCAGGGTTGTGTTTTGTTGCAGGACGAAGGCTCCTTTCACCTCAAGGAGACAGCCAAGAATGTCCTGAAAAGCCTGGGGAGCCAAGTTGCGCCGTTCCTGAGCTGGAGAGACATGTGGACATTTGTGGGGAAGAAGGGAGGTGAGTCTTGTACAAGGTGGGAGAGGGTTTGTGGCTCCTTTCTTTGGGAGAAGCCAGGTGAAGACAAACCCAGCCCATCCCAAACAGGCTCTATGAGCAGGGAACAAGTCACAGAGAGTGGCAGCTCCGTTCCTGGGGGTGAGGGAGGATATGGAGGCAGAGCATGTTCCTTCAGCAGTTTGCCAGAGGCCAGTGGGAAAAGGTGCCAGGCTGTCCCCCAGGCTGACAGCCCCTGGTCATGCCTTGACACAGCAGGGCTGGGCCCTTCCAGGCAGTCCTGATCCTGTGTTCCTGCTCCAGGGGAAGTATATGGGGAGAAGCACGCCAAGTCACCTGCCCTCTCGACGTGGGGTGACCCCGTTCTGCTGAAGACAGAAGTTCACCTGACATCTGTGGAAGGTAGGAAGTACAGTCTGCTCTGTGGTGTCTCTGGGAGACATCTCCCTGCTACCTGGTTTTAAGTCAAAGCCGTGGGTCTGGATTTAAGGCTTTTTGAGATGATGATGGTAACTTTTAAAATGGGCTTAGCTCCCTTTCTTCCTGCTTCCATGGCAATTCCAGGCATGGTTGTTGAGAAAGGTGAGGATGGAGAAGTGGGAACATCGTCTGGCCAATTGTCACCTCTCCAAACCAGACCTGGTCTGGTCTTTTCTGACTGTTGGCCTTGAACAACCCATTGCTGCTCAGAGAGGCTCAGGTGGGGTTGGGCTCTGAATGGCTCCTGGGGTTGTATCTGGCATCCAAAGTGTTGCTTGTTCACTGCCAAGGACTGGCTTGGTGGCTGAGCCCAGGGAGAGCCATGTGTGTGTGGTATCCCAGCCTGGAGCACCCAAGGTAAGTCTGTGGGGGTGACAGGTCTGGTTTTTCTCCTCCAGATGCTGAATGCCATTGGCCCGACACGGAGCTGAACCGGCGCCGCAAGAGGTTCTGCAGCAAAGTGGAAGGTTACGGCAGCGTCTGCAGCTGCAAAGACCCCACACCCATCGAGTTCAACCCTGATCCTGTGAGTGCAGGGGCACAGCGTTCAGGGAAGGCTCTAGGAGGGAGGGCTGGGCTGGACCAGGTGTGTTTTGCAGCTGATGCAGAGCACTGTCCTTAAGCACCAGCTGAGTGATGCAAACTGCCCCTGGGCAAGCTCTTAACCCCAGCAAGGGTGAGGTGAATACCTGGGAGCATGTCATGCTGGGGAAGGGGAATTCCTGTGCTCGGAGTTGCCAGGAATAGTTGCCTTATTCCAGGGATATCAGTGTAAGCAGCAGAGCCTGGACATTTAGAGACAGAGCAGCTATTGTGACTTTTGGGCTGTCTTTGGCATGGTGCTGAAGGGTTCAGACACAGGTCTCTGAGTGGATGCAAACTGGGATTTTGGAGCTGGGTCAGAGGTGAGGTGAAGGAGGGAAACTGGCAGGGTCTCCAGGAGTGCTGAGGGCATCCTGGTTGGTTGGTGTGGCCCTGAGCCAAGAGGTAGGACTATGCAGCTCAGCTCTCTGAGCAGCAGGTCCCTACCCCTTGGATCCTGCTCTCAGTGGCATAGAATCATAGCATCATTGTGGTTTGCATGGCCTCTGCCACCCCCACTCACACACATTGTTCTCTTCCAGCTCAAAGACAATAAAGTCTTTGATGTGCCAGTAGCTGTCATAGCAGGGAACCGCCCCAACTACCTGTACAGGTAAGCACTCCCAGAGGGCACGGCTGCTCTGCTCTGTGCCACAACACCAGGCATGGCCCAGGCCCTTCCTTTCTCCTGCTGGCAGGATCCAGCCTCCTCCTGGGGTTTCATGAGCACCAAGGGCAGACCTTGGGGGAGGGGAAGGGGAGGTCTAGGTAGGTCCTGTTCCCTAATCATGCACACTTTCCCCCATCCCAAGGGACCCATACCCCTGTGCTGAAGGGCCTGTGCCCACTGGGGCTGTGCTGCGCTCAGGCCCCTCCGTCTCTCCTCAGGATGCTGCGTTCCTTGCTGTCGGCTCAGGGCGTCAATCCACAGATGATCACAGTCTTCATCGATGGGTACTACGAGGTGAGAGCATTGCCAGAGATCCCTGTGGCCAGCTCCATGCTCCCCCAGCCCAGTGCTGGCCCAGTCCTTGGAGGGTGGCAAGTTAAGAGCCTCGTCACCTTCCTCCTGCTGCGTGTCACACTGCTCCTCGCCTGCTCCTACACAGAGTCAGCCAAAGTTAGCCAAGCCATGGGTGTGGATAAAGCTACCTTGGCCTTTCCCAAAGCCCAGGGCTGACATCCCCGTGTCAGAAGGGGCTTGGTGTGCAGGAATGACACCTGGTGGTCATGCTGGGCTCTCCCCATCCCCTTTTCTCACTTGATGAGCATCGCCAGCCCCTTGAGCAGGCTCTGGGTGTAACACCACCTGTCCAGCTGCTTCACATGGAGAGGAACAAACCAGTCCAGCCATGCCTGTCCAGCTCCCTTCTCACTAAGAGGTGAAGAGACAAAACTCTGTGTTTTCCCAAGGCTCAAAGCTTGGGCTTCATGAAAGCTGGGGCCAGGTGGAGGAGAATTGGCCCTTTAGGGGCAAAGACCTTCCTCTCACTCAACGCTGTTATAGCCCTGGAGAGTCCCACTGAAAGCCTTGTCTCTCTGGCAGTGGAATGTACTCTGGGACAGGTGTGTGGGATCTTAGTAGATCTCAGGAGCTTGCTAGGCCTCATCTGTGCAGCATCCAGTGAGATACTGCCTGGGATGGAGACAGTTGTTCCTTGCAGGCCTTTACCACCACTGCCACATTGTGGGGCTGGGGGAGCTGGCTTGTTTATGCAGGCTCTTGCTGCACCACATCAGAGCAGTTAAAGATAGCAGCACCCATTGCCATGGCAACTAGAGCAGCATCCCTTAGCTACAAGGGGGCAGCCTGGATGCTCGAGCTGCCATGGTGGATACCAGGGAAAGGGGGAAGGGTTGGTACAATGGGAGCTCCTTCTGTCTTCTGTGGCTAGGAGGTGGGATGCACAGTAAGGGGATGGAGAAGGCCTTGGTGGCTCTTTCTTGGGGCAGAGATATGTCAGCCCAAATTTGGATTACTTCTGACCCCTGTGCTTGGTCAGAAAGGTCCTTTTCTTGGCAGCTGTGAGAGAAAATTCAGTTGATCGTGGTCTTGCCATTAAGTAGCTACTAGGTGGTCCTGGCTGTACCTGTTTTCTTTTTGCACTGTCTATGGGGGACTGGGAATCTGGGATCTCTCAGATATTCTTGGATACAAGTTTGGGTCTGCAAAAAATCCTAACAAAGTCATGGTGATGCTGAAGGGCTGAAGGGCCACGAGGGTTTGGCAAGTTCTGTGCTGCAGGGTCTATATTGAGCCTCACTAGTCCCCAAGAAGACAGCCACATGCAGGGGATATTCCTGTTGTCCTGGGGAGCTGACACTGGCAGGAGAGGGGAGAATGACCCACACGTTTGATGAGCTTTGTACTTTTCCATTGCAGGAGCCAATGGATGTCGTGGAGCTGTTTGGCCTCTCAGGAATACAGCATACTCCCATCAGCATTAAAAATGCCAGAGTTTCCCAGGTGAGAGAGCTTTCCCAAATCGTGGTACAGTTATGTCCAGGGACCTGGGATAGCATTTGAGGGAGGCAGGCTTAGCCCCAGATCTGTGCCAGGTTGATGCTAACACAGGCAATGATTGTCTTTTCTTGTAGCACTACAAAGCCAGTCTGACTGCAACCTTCAACCTGTTCCCGGTGAGTGAGACTGCTCCAGCACAGGCTTTCCCTGGCATTTGTGATCCCTGTCCCACAGGACCTGGGATCAGTCCCCTGGGGCAAGGAACCACACAGGCAGGGGACACTGCTTGTGGCTCTGCTCTGTCCTGTTCATCTCCACACTTTTGATGTGCTCCTTGTCCTACAGGATGCTAAATTTGCTGTGGTTCTGGAGGAAGATCTTGACATTTCCGTTGACTTCTTCAGGTAAAGTTGGGGGATCCTGTGTGGGTGGACCATTTCCTGCAAGCTCTCTTGATGCTCAGGAGAGGCCAGATCCCTGCCATGCTGTAACTCACTTATCTGAGGCCGAGCAGACCCCAGGCAACAGCCAGAACTGAGCTCTGCCTTCAGAGACTTGAGTCCACTGTCCTAGCAATCAGTGCAGGGTGACTTCAGGGTTGGGGATCTGTTCCTGGTTTGTTTTTTGGGGACAGTGATCCATTCACATGGTTGGGGCTGCCCCATAGCCAGAGGACAGGGGCAGTGTCTAATGAGGCTCCTGTTTCTTCTTAAGAGACTGATGGGCAGGAGACAATGCTGTCCTTTCCCCATGGTGAGATGCAGCGTAGCTTGTTTGGGTGCTCCTCCCCTGGTCTCCCACCAGCATCAGCTATCTCAGGCCAAAAATTTGGATAAGCAATTCCAGCAGTTGGGGGTGGCTCATCTCTCAGTGGAGGGTTTGCCTTGGTTTGCATGGTAGAAGGGTGTTTGACCAGGTCAACTCTTTCCTCAGCTTTCTGAGCCAGTCAATTCACCTTCTGGAGGAGGATGAGAGCCTGTACTGCATCTCTGCCTGGAATGACCAGGTGGGTCAGGGAAGGATGGTGGAGCAGGGCCACCTCTGCTCTGCTGTGTTGTTCCCATGTCAGACTGGGGTCCAGGTTCCATCTTTGAAGTAGGATGTGTCCCCCCACTGTCATCCTAAGTGGGTCTGTCTCCCCAGCCCTGGACTCTTCAGAAGTGCCCCTCCAAGCGACCATTCTGTCCCTGCCATGTGCTTCCCAGTGGCTGTTCCCTTCTTCCTGTGATGAGAAACTCAGTGGAGCACGATGCCTCCCTTTGTTGGTGGGGGAGGGGTTGCATTCAGGGTGCTGAACACTCCCCATAACGTTGCAGGGCTATGAGCACACAGCTGAGGACCCCTCGCTCCTGTACCGTGTGGAAACCATGCCTGGCCTGGGATGGGTGCTCCGGAAGAGCCTGTACAAGGATGAGCTGGAGCCAAAGTGGCCAACCCCTGAGAAGGTGAGTACCTTGGAGGGACCCTGTCTTCTGCACCCCCATCTCTGCCCTGATCTTCACCCAGTCCCTGGGTGTACAGCTCCTGGAGGGGCTATCCCTGTGCTTATGCTGGGAAGGATGCCCAAGCAGAATGGATTTGGGACAGGCAGTAACTCAGTGAGGCACATAACCATCCATAGAGCTGGAGCCAAAAGGGCTGGACCTGGTGTGGGCACCCAGAAAGGTCCCTGGATGGCCACACTACTAAACCCTGTCCCCAGACTTGAGTGTGAGTAGCAGTTTCCCCTCCCCAGCTCTGGGACTGGGACATGTGGATGCGGATGCCGGAGCAGCGGAAGGGCCGGGAGTGCATCATCCCGGACATCTCGCGCTCCTACCACTTCGGCATCGTGGGGCTCAACATGAACGGCTACTTCCACGTGAGTGACCTCCACGCCCTCTCCTGGTGCTGAGCTCTGACCCGGACACCTCCCCAAGTAGTGGGGATGCCTGAGGTCATCTCCAGGTATTGCTGACCCATGATCAAACCTGGTTTTCATTCCCTCTCTCTTCCTCCCAGGAAGCCTATTTCAAGAAGCACAAGTTCAACACAGTTCCAAATGTCCAGCTTAAAAATGTGGAGAGGTGAGTGTTGGTCACAATGAGATCTTGATGAAACAGTTGCTTGGCCTGACCCTTGTCTCCTTGTGCTGGAGTCATCTCCCAACTGGAGCAGCCGTAACCTCTCATATCAGCACACTGGCCTCTGCTGGGGAGTCCTGGCGGTGGTTTTTGCAAGGCTGTGTTCAGCTACCCTGTGCTCCAGGTGGATATGTTGAAGGGTCATGTTTTTGCTGCCACATCTCAAGAATGTGTGGCAGTCCCTGCTCTCCATTTATTGGTTCCAGCTGCCTTTAGTCTTACACTGGGGCAGTCTTAAAATTTGGATCAAACTATCTGACTCTGCCCTGATCTCTGTGTTCTCTCCTCCTCCAACAGCTTGAGGAAGGATAACTATGAGACCGAAATTCATCGGCTCCTGGGGTGAGTGCCTGCTGGAAGGTGGGGAGACCACAGGGCACACTGGGTGAACCAGAACAGAAGGAAGGGTGGCCCTGGTGGCCCCAGCCACGTTTTGCATGTCTGAAGTACTCTGCATGGTAATAGGGAGAAGGGGAGACGGGGTCCCCTCTCACTCCCTGTTCTGTTTCCACAGTGAGGCTGAGGTCTTGGACCACAGCAAGAACCCCTGTGAGGACTCCTTCGTGCCCGACACCGAGGGCAGGGTCTATGTCATGTTCATCAGGATGGAGCAGGAAGCAGATTTCACCACCTGGACTCAACTTGCCAAGGTGAGGCCCCTGACATGGCCTGTCCTCAGCCCTGCACTGGTCTCTGCATCGCTGGGAAACGCCTGGCTGTTCTTGGGTTTGCCCGTGGCATTGACACAGCTCACCAAATGGGTTCTTGCTGTCCCTGGGTGATGTTGAAGCTCTTGGTGTGGCTGGAAGGATGCAGCCCTGTGCCACCCCAGTCTTGGGGTGCAGCCCTCTCTGCTGTGTCTCAGTGAGGGCAGGGGTTGTGCCTCTTCCCATGCCAGGGGACACCTCACCCTGGTGTCCATCCCCAGGCTCTGATGCCTTTTCCTCCCTCCCCACCATCCTAGTGCCTCCACATCTGGGACCTGGACGTCCGCGGGAACCACAAGGGGCTGTGGCGGCTCTTCCGCAAGAAGAACCACTTCCTTGTGGTGGGGGTCCCTGCCTCCCCCTACTCGTGAGTATCAGGGACATGAATGTCTGAGCAATGCCCCATCCTTAGGGCACTGTCCCCTGTCTGGCACACACCATCATCCACTTCAATCCCAGCCCATTCCTGGGTGGACACCACCCCACTCCTTAATCAGTGTGGTGGGAGGGGGGATGGGATACATACCCAGGGCTGGAGATTCACAGTGGGAAGGAGATCATGCCAGGCAGTGCTGTTAGAAATTGGGGTCCTGAGGAGGACCACCAGCCCTGCCTGCTCCCATCCAGCCCCCTCACCTTGTAGGTCCAAGAAGCCCTCGTCGGTGACACCAATCTACATGGAGCCCCCTGCCAAGGAGGAGGGGGCAGTGGCAGTGCCAGCGGTTGCAGCAGCAGAGCAGACGTGAGGCTGGCAGCTGGAAGCAAAGGGGACCGGGGGAGCACAGAGACCCCCACGGTGCAGAGACAGAGATGGCAGCAGCTCTCGGAGGCTGGTGACTGGATACAGACTCCTGCTTTGGGCTGCAAAAGCAGATGTTGGGCTCCCTCCAGCCCCCTGTTGTGGTTTCCCTCTCCCTTGCACAGGACAGGGTCCTTCCCTGTAGATAGGCCACCCCCATCCCAGGAACTTGGTTTTTTTAACACAGACACTCTACTAACGCTGCTCCTTTTGCCCCCTGGCTGGGCAAGGCTGGAGGAAGGAGATGCTCAACTGGAGCCTAGAGGGGGCCTCAAGAAACACCTCTGCTCTCCTTTTTGGCCCCAAAGTCCTGAGAAGGCAGCATGGTGCAAGTGCTGCAGCCTGCCAGCTGGGTGTTATTTATTAACTCTTGCCTGCTGGCTTTGTGCCCCGTGGTGAACACAGTGCTGAAGAGGGGATATTCCAGCATCTCTCCTGTCACCTGCACAATGGATGCACCTTGAAGACTGTGTGCTGGGCTGGACATCTTCCTGCACACTGGCTTTGCTCCATGGGCTGCAGGCACTGGTGCAGCCCAGCTCACGGAAAAGGGAACGCTGATGAGGAGCTGGACTTGCTGCAGACACAGAGGGGACACCCCACACCCAGCACGAGGGCGGTCAGTTCTGGAATCTGGAGGTGATGTAGATGGAAGTGGACCAGGCTGTGTGCTCTGGCTCACACTGTCCTCACCCACCTTCTCTGTGGGGAGCAGCCCTGCCCCTGGGCCGTGGGAGAGGGGGTGAAAGTGCCTTGCAGAGCGAGATGGGAGCAGCCAGCACGCATCCCCTGGCTGCAGGGCAGGGTGGGCTGGGGTCATCTGGAGCAAGAGATGCTGCACTGCGGTGCTTGCCTGTGCTACTGTACCCTGTCTCTCCATCCTCCCTGCCCAGGCATCCCCTGCTTTTGCTGAAGGCAGAGGGAGTTTCTTCTCCTGAATCCCCACCCTTACTGTGGCAAGTTGCTGGCAGGGAAGCTGTGAGCTGGTCTGGGATGGGCAGCCTGTGCCTCCCGCTGTGGTACACCCCTCGTGCAGAGGGAGAGGGAGGGAGTTCCGTGCCTTAGGAAGGATCCCAGGGCCCCCTCCCATCCCTAGCCATTCGGTACTAATGTCCCTGCACCCCGAGGGGGCAGTCCTGGTCCCCTTGTTCAGTACAGCTCCTCTCACCCGTGCAGCAAGAGATCCATTCCCTGCCCATCCCCTGGCCTCGGGCAGGGATGCAGTGCTCTGGCTTGCCTTTGGGAGAAGGAGTTGCTGTTCAGCCCTTTCCCTGAGGTCACAGGGGCTCTTCTCTTTCATTTTCTCACTGTGAACTGAGCATCCGGGTCTACACTACACTAACTTATTTATTTATTGCTTCTGGGAAGGGGCAGATCACAGGAAGCAGCACAGAGAGCTGGCAGCCCCCAGCCTGCGCAGGGGCAGTCATGGGAGGTTTGTCTCTTGTCCCCCTGGCTCCACCCTCTGTTCCCTGCTTTCCTCTCTTGCCCAGAATAGGAATGAAAACTTGTGAACCAGGAAACTCCTCTTGGCCAAGATGATCCCAGTGTGGATGCAGCACGGCTCTAGCATGACTGCAGGGACTCTGACCCTCACAGTCCCTTGCGTGCCTGCCCCAGCAGCTGGGATGGGATGGGATGGGATGGGATGGGATGGGATGGGATGGGATGGATGCAGGAGGGGAACAAGAGCGTGCAGAGTGGCACCCTTGAGGCTGCACTACCAGTCTGGGGCTCAGCCCTGCCCTCCCCAGCCACCCCCAGTGCTGCCCTTCCATGGGACTCTGCTCTGGCAGCCAGTGGGCAGGTGGCCCCTGTGCTGGCCCTCAGGGTAAAGCAGGTCTTCTAAGAGGATGGAAAACAGACTTGTCTTCTGAGAACAAGTAGCTCGCTCCCCATGCCCTGCTTTGGAAAAACTTCCATGGCTCTCCATTGCCCTTTCCTTGGCACCTCTGTTGCCAAGGCTCGGTTTCTCTTCCCCTTGAAACTAAATGCACCCTCTCCCTTCTTGGGCAGGGCTCAGGCTTGGCTTCCTCCCAGCTCCTCTTGGGGCTGGGGAAGGTGCTCTTAGGGATAGGGGATGGCTAAACATGAGTTCCCCTCTCCTCCCCTGCCAAACAGGGATCTGTGGCTCCCTGTTCTCAGTGACAGCAGGACTTGACTGGTGGGCTTCAGGCTCCCCCTTCTCCGCACACCACACCAGGCCCAGGGGGTGCTGTTCTCCGTCCCTCCCCGTTCCCCCAGCAAGGCTCCGGGGTGGCAGCCATGGCAGGGCTGGGTGTGTGGCATCACCAGGGTTTGACGCTTTCTGAATTGAACTATTTTTTCAAGAGTAAACATTGCAAAGCTGTTGAGCCTCGTGTGTTTCATAGCTGGCCTTGTGCAGGGTCCAGGGCCGGGGTCCCTGGCTCTGGGGTCCTGCCTGGAAAGGACAGACCCCTCTGTCCTCTGGTGCCTTGCTCTGCCCAGGGTTGTGCAGGCCCAGCTGTGGGCTAACAGTGGCCCCAGGCCTGTGCCAGCAGAGGTCCTCTGTGTAGTGCCATGCAGTGCCAGCAGGGCTGGCACAGGTTTGCAAGCTGTTTCCTCCTCAAGCTTTATCACTTGTATCTTCAGTTCAGCAGCTGATGGAAACTCTGACGAGCTGCCCGGTGACTCGCCCCTGTCTTCCTCCTGGCACCTCCAGCTGCTGTGTCCTGAGAACTACAGCCTTGTCACCCTCTCGACCATTCCAAATTTCTGCCCTGGGAGGGCTGGAGATGCACCCAGTTCTGGGGCAGAGACAACAGGACTGAAATAAAGGGGCCGTGAGAGAGTGTCAGCCACCAGCATGGACCAGCTGCAACCTGCACCCCCGACCTGCTGCCTCCTGCTCCCCTGCCTGACCCCTGCAGCCAGGCTGGGCTGCCAGCCCCTCCCCAGGACCAAGCACAACTTTCTGGCAGGGCAACCCCTTAGCAGAAGTTTCTTGCATAGCCCCAGGTGCTTGGTGAGGAGCTCTCATCCTGGGGGCTCTCGCTCACTTCCTGGTGCATCCTGCTGGTGCTGGAGCATTCCCGGCTGTCCCAGGAGCTGGCTGGGCAGCTGGCCCCTCACCTGCCCGCCCTGCAAGTCCGGTGCAGTGGCTGCCCCAGCTGAGCCCCGTGTGGCAGCAGCTGCAGCACTTGCTGCCCGAGCTGCAGTTCTCACCCAGCCCCTGCAGCCGCCCCAGCCCGGCCTCCCTGGCTTTGTGCAGCCGTACAAAGGAGAACCTGTCCGGGCTGCTCCACCTCCCAGGAGCTGGCTGATAATTATACAAAAGCAAAATAGCATTGGCATGAAACTTGACCTTTCCAGAGCTTGCGGGGGGTGGGGAATTTTGCATAATTTCTGGTGGTGTTTATGCATTATGGTTTTTGTTGGAGATCTCTGTGCCAGGGAAGCAGGAAGTCCCTGTGCTTCGATGACAGGCTGGTATGTGGGACACAAGGTCCAGGCTGACCCTTCCCATGGCACATCAGTTCCTCTGTGCCCCACAGATGGAGGGAAGTGCCTTCCAGCCAGAGTCCTCTGGGATAACACACCCAGTTCTCTTGAATGGAGAGATCTCAGCACGAGAGGGATGCTGGGTGTGCTGGCCCCATCTTCCCTGCGTGGGAGGGAGTCAATGGTGCTGTGTCCAGCCACTGGCATCCCAGCCCAGGGAACTGGTCCTAAATTTTCAGCACCCTCTGCTTCATAAAAAGTCATAAATGCCAAAAGCATTTATGAATAAAAATTCATAAATGCCAAGGTGCCCAAACTGCTCCCAGGAAGGGGCTCTGCTTGGCTTCTCCCCTTGTTCCCAGCTGTGGGAGGGTGCTTTCCTTGCACCCAGCCCATTCCTGTCCGTGTTCCCTGCTGTGCCTGCGGACACAGGGCTGCCACCTCCCGTGCCCACACCTAAGGTAGGTGGCAAATTAATCTTCAACTGGGTATCCAGGATTGCTGTGACGGTTGTTGTGCCGTTCCTGCCCAGTGCAGCATTAATGATTAACATGCCAGGCTCAATGTCAGCTCCTTTTGAATAGTCCTTGCATCGCCTCCTCTGATATCCCGGCAAATAATCAGGGCAGGGAGCTGCCCAGAAAGCACCGTTGGGGTTGGGCTGGCACTTAGGATGGTTTATCTCTGAGGAAGAGGAGAAGGGGAGTCAAGCAGGAAGTCTGTGACAGGGAAAGTGTGAATTGCCTCACTTCTTCCCCTGGACCAGCCTGCGTCCTTCAAGGATATCCTCTTCCCCCAGTCTGGGAACATCCCGGCCAGGGTGTTAGGGCAGGCAGGGGAAATTCCCCACAGCGGGCACTCCTTGGGCCGCTGACGCTGGATGAGTTTGCTTTTGTTTTTTATTTACGCCCTTTATCAGCACAAACCCAAAGAGGTGCAGTTCCTCCTTCTTTTCACGTAGCTGTTCCCATCAATGCTAATTCCCAGGAAGGAGGGGGCGGCTCCTTTCCTAAATTGCTGATCCCTGCCCACTCCCTGCCAGCACAGCCGCCTGCACCGCACGGTTTTGCCCGCTGTGCCCCGGGGCAAGTGATGCCGGTGGAGAGCGCACCCTGCAAATCTCCAGGAATTTTGGGCTGTGCGCGGCTCCCATCATGGCACTGGCTGCTTGCCCAGCGTCCCTGCAGGGAGACTTTGCCCTCCCGCCTTCCCTCACCCCGTGTCCCAGGTGGAAAAGAACCCCCACCTTGGTACACACTCAAATGTGCCAGGTGCTCGAGCCATCTCCCGAGGGCAATAAAGAAGTTTCTGTTCGCCACCACAAGCCCTCGGGGACATTTCGGCCTTGTGCTGTCAGTTTCTGATGGCCCCAGAGTGCCAGTCTGGGAGAATCGGGCAAGTCTGAGGGATACAAGGTGCAGAGGTGCTTGGCTGCACCCACATGGGCTGGTGGGCATGGCTGGTGGGCTGGGATGTGCCGCGAGGCTCGTGGGGAACCAGCTGGAATGGGATCTCCTTGGAGAGCCCAAAGCCCGTGGCAGCGGAGGGCAGGGGCACAGTGGGAGCCCGGGGAGGCTGTGCCAGTCCAGTTTACCCCCCACTGCTCTGCTTTTGGCTGCCAGGGCAGCCAAGAGCCGCGAAGGGCAATTGGGAGGAATCACATCCGCGAGGAGAAACTGGTCCTTCGAGTTTTCCCAGCAGGTGGAGGGCAGGAACCAAGGCAGTGGTTGCAGGGTTATTTACAAAGCTCAGTGCCACAGACACAGCCTGTTCTGCCCCATGGAAACCCCATGGCTGGGAGGAGCTGTGAAGGGGGAAGCCAGCAGCTGGCCAGGCCTCACCCCTGAGCCCGCTCAGCCCTGCAGGGGTGATGGGGAGGGGGCGTGTGCCAGGAGCCAGCTCTGCCAGGCATCCCAGAAACAGGGGGCAGAGGAGGACATGGCTAGGTGTGCCCAGCTCTGTGTCAGCTGCTTCCTGGGCACCACAACACCTCTAGGAAGGGCTTCCTGGCAGCTCCTGCGTCTTTAGAGAGGGGAAAGAGTCATAAAAGCCCTGACATCGCCCATGAGGTGACACCCATTTATGGTAGAACTGGGACCTTCACCTGTCCAGGAAAGACAAGGCTATTTTCTGGCAGCTTCCCCCACACCTTGCCATGGGGCAGGGCCAAATCCCACATCCTCAGGGCTGAGTAACCCAAGGTGGGGAGCAGGTGCCCATGTCTGTCTCACTGTCCCCTGCCTGCTCCTGCCAGTGTGACAGGTACTGGATGGCACCAGGGAGATGCCAGACCATGGCAGTGCCTCAGTGCAGCCCCGTACCCCGGGCAGGAGCTGATAAGGGGGTGCCACAGTGGGCACGGAGCAAGGCAGTGCATGGGGAGGCTGTTTGCACACTGGCCTCCTGCCACTCAGCCTGTCCTTCACCCCCCTGCCCCACAGCCAGACGGGCAGGAAGCCTCGTGGCAAAAACAGGGTGAAGGAGCCCTTGGGAGCACCCAGCCAGGCTGTGCATTTCAAATGGAGAAACTGAGGCAGAGCAGGTGCATCCTCAAGGGCACAGAGGGAGTAGCGCTAGGGAGAGGGTGTCTGGAAACCCCCCAAGCCCACCCATGACCTCCCACATCCCCACACATCGAGGGAGGGCAGGTGCATCACACACAGGCAGTGGAGGACGATGCTGGGGTGCAGATGTTCAGAGGGGGGGGTGGCAGGATCCGTCCCCCCGCACCACCCCATTCCAGGCTCCTGCGGCTGATGGGGATGCAGGAACCCCCCAGCCAGCCCTGCCTTCCAAGCCAAGCTGCTGTTCAGTCCCTGACTGGGTGTTGTGAGCAAGCAGTGCTGTTGCAGAGGGCATGGGGTGTAAAAGGCTGGTGGCCCCCCCCTGCACCCTGTGTTGTGCAAACACGGGGCTGCTCTGTTTCCAAGCACCTGAGCAGGTGAGGAGCCCCATGCAGGGGCAGGCAGGCTCTGGGCAGGGACGTGGAAGGGAAGGGAGGAGGGAGCTGAGGCAGCCGCCACCCCTGCACCCCCCCGGCAGAGGGTATTGATTAAAGGCAGCACCAAGATCAACTCCAGAAAATAATTTGTATCCAAGATGAAAAATTTATTTGCATTTCTTTACAGTGTGGAGAGGGGCTCAGGCACAAAATGACAGGGGGTATAAGGGGCAGCCCCAGCAGAGCCAGGGACCACCAGGGCTGTCTTCATGCCAGGGAAGGGGCAGAGACCAGCCAGCACCCACCCAGCCCCTCTTTCAGGGGACAACATGGCAACAAGGCCAGGGCTGGCAGAAGGTGGGTGCAGGAGTAGATACTTCCCCCATGAGGGTGTAGTTACCACCTAAAACTGATGCAGGGGGACACGGTGGAGACAGTGTGAGAGAGGTACAGCACCCGCCTGCAGGGGTTTATCAAGGCATCGCTGTGCCACTGCCAGATCAGCAGCCCTGAACTGCCCCTGTGCTGCTTTATCTCCTGCTGCCACCACCCAAACGGACCAAGCAGCTTCTCCCAACACCCCCCCAATCAAAAACCAACCCAAATCTCTATGTACAGACTCCGTATATGCCATATCAGTACAAAAATATACACAAACTCTACAGATCCCAGCTCAGTAGATCAAAATACAGCTATAAATCACAGTGCCCAAGGGAGCATCAGACCCAGGGAGGGACGGGGGCCCCCTGAGAGCATGGCACGCCACGGGTGCACCCCGGCCTGGGGGGTGGCAGGTCATCCTGCTGCCTCGGGGGGGTCACTTCTCATCCAGCCGACAGTACAGGTACATGGAAACTGCCATAGCCGCAATCTGGGGGCGGCAAGGTGCAAATCAGCCCCCTTAAATGTGCACCCTCCCTCTCCTCCCCTCCCCACACGGGTTTGGGTCACAGCCCACCATCCCCAGTACACCAAGCAGGGAGGGCTGGATGTGCCCAGGGAAAAAGGCTCAGTAGCCTGGAGATGCAGGTGGTCCATGGAGCTGCACCAGCCCCCTGAGCCCCCCCAGGCTGGTCCCAGCCCCACCTGCAGGCACAGGGGAGGAGGCAGCCCAGCAGGGCTCAGGCACTCACCTCCAAGGCACCGATGCCGGCTGCCACGCCGCCCGCCACTCCTGCGTTGGTCTTGATTTCTTCCAAGATCTGTTTGAAACAGCCCTGCAGGAGACAACCACGCAGGTGAGGATGAGCAAGAGGTGGTGATACCCCAACTGCCAGGGCACAGCATCCCCCAGAAAGGGAGGTGCAGCTTCTCCAACCCAGAGCACACAGCCATGGAGAAGGTCTGGGACAACTCAGCCACTTCTCAGATCAAATACTGGGTGGGGAGCGAGGAAAGGAAGGCAAGAAGCAGGGAAATCACCAAAAAAGGCAGAGTGGTGCCCTGGGTTCCTGCCCAGCACCAGGTATGCCACTCTATTCCCTTTAGGACCAGAGCAACATAACAGCTTTACTTGTCTCTGCCAGGGACAAGCTGAGGCCACCACAGCATCCCCCCAGAATTTAAAGCCCATGGGACCACCATGAGCAGAGCTGGGGCTGGAGCTACAGGAGAGGTCTCTCTCTCTGTGCCCAGGCACACCCCAAGCCAGGCTCTGCCAGAGGGCAAGAGCCACCAGCACGTCCGTACCTCGACGTCCCTTTCTGCGGCCAGCGTGCTGTTGCAGGGCTCCACCATGTCACAGCACTGCCCGGGGTAGCTGTTGTGCGTCTCATAAAAGTAGGAGTTGTTGAAGTCCGTGTAGTTATTCAGGCCACAGCAGCGAACCTAAGAGGGAAAGAGAGGAAAGGATAGGAAGAGCATCCTTCAGGTCTCCCTCCAGGCTCTGACACCATCTGGACCCCACTGGCTCATGGAGGGTATCAGCCAGCTCAACGCTGCTTCAATGGGCTGCTCAGTAGGCACCTTGGGACCAGGATTTTGCCCCACACACCATCACACACAGCTCTCACCCCCCTAGGTCCCAAGCAGATAGTTCCCAGGCACCTGGGAGGTCGAGGAGGTGGTGACAGCTCAGCACAACCAGGATTGTGATGTGTCCCCACTCCCATCTCACTGTCCCACCCAGATGTGCAGCACCTAGCCCGTGTTGGGAGTATCCCGACCCACAGGTGAGGGCCCCAGGGCTCAGCACACCTCTGTCATGGTGGCATTCCAGATGTGTGTGAAGGTGTCATTCACCCCATACTTCTCCTTCAGGAGAGGGGTCACCAGACCTGTCAGCAACGTCTCTGCCTGGAAGAAAGGGCGGAAAAACAGCATCAGAGAAGGTCCTGGGGGGCACCACAGAGCTGAGCACTCCCATACTGGTCTCAGCCTATGGAGAGGAGACCAAAAAGACCCAGCTTGGCCAGAAGTCACTCCACATCCGTTTGACCCACGGGGAGTTTGTCCCCTTCCCCACTAACCAGGGCATTATGGCACCAAGGTCACTCATGCCCAGTGAGTCATCTGATAAGCAGCGTTAAGTGAGGGAGCCGGGAATGACCAGTTTGCCCTGCAGTTGACTTCTCCAGTGCCTAATGAGGCAGTCCCCTTTCTCCCCAGGTGGTTTCTCAGGTGCCTAATAAAGGGGTGAGGCAATAGGGACTTCCTCCCCCAGTGGCTCCCACCCTCAGAGGTGGGGCGGTGTCAAGCCTAAGCTGCTCAGGGACTGAGGGGCTTGACAGAAAGAAGTGGGCAAAACTTGTCCTGAAAAAATGAGGGTTATGGTATAACAGGAATCCCCCATTCCCATCACCCTCAGGCTACTCCAGCTTGCCCACGTAGCTGGCACCAGCAGTGACCAACATCCCTTCCTCCTGCAGCACTGACCACTGCGCACCTTCCACGCCCACGGGCGGCACTGCCAGCCCGTGTCTCCTGTTCTCCCAAGGGGTGGGACAGGTCCCAGATCAGCCCAGCCCAAGACTCAGGTATTGCACTCACAAGACCTGTGAAGACCAGAGCCACCACGGCAGCAGCAACTTCGGCAATGAAGATGATCAGCACCACTGAGAAGAACTGGGACACAGCAAGGGGAGGGAGGTCAAACCCACAGCCAGAACCCTCAGGGGCCCCTGGAACTCATCTGCTTCCCCAGGACTCAAGCCCTCTTGCCTCATTGCCCTCAGCTCTGCTCCTGGGCAGGAGCAGCACAACCTTGGGGTCCTCCAGCCCTCCACCTGCATGGGGCTGAACTCTCTGAACAGGCTCAGAGACCTCAGCTCAGCACCCCCTCCTGCCTCCCCTCACCCTTTCCTGGGGCAGACTTTGAGTCCAAAGCGCTGCCTTTCCAAGGGCCACCCAGACTGCCACCACATGGAAACGTCCACAGAGAACATCTCCACAGAGAAATCTGCCCATCACAGACCCAGCTCAAACGAGGCTTGATAAGGAGGTCAGTCAGGTCCATACCATCATCAGGAGACACTTGCTCTCCTTCTGGGCGCCGTAGCACCCGAGGAAGCCGATCACCAGCAGGATGGCACCAATGACGATGAGGAGATAGCTCACATTCACAACCTGCAGGACGCTGGAGGAGAGCGCCCCAAATATTTTCAGGAATGACTCTCCATCCACTTTGACCCAGATGCCAACTCCCAGGAGGGTCCCGCCACTGAGCTGGGAGGAGAAAGGCAACGTCAGCTTCCAGATAGGCACGAGATTTGATATTTGGGAAAGGCCCTGGCACAGGTATTTCTCCCCTCAGCAGTTTTTCTCCACACCAAAGCAAGACTTGTGGCAATGTGGGCAGCTCAGGGCATTGCCAGACGGGTCAGTGCCCTGAAACACACCCCACCACCCTGGGCACATCCCCTGGGCAGTGTCACAGCTGCCGCCCTCCCCAGCCTGAGGGGTTTCAGTGCCAGCAGTGCCACCAGCCTCCCCATGACCCCACACGGCCAGTTCGGACACTGGCCACCATCACGCTGCCACAAGTCCCTCCATCCAGGGCGGCTGCCCACCCGCCCAGAGGAGAAGCTGAGCAGCCCCTGGCCCCAGACAGTCACGCACTCCCAGGCAAGGTGAGCTCTGGGCTGCCTGCAGTCTGTGCCAGCCCTCCCCTCTGCACACTCAACCTTCCCCACCACACTCAGATCCTGGCAGGAGCTTTACAGAGGGATTGTTTCACCAGAGCGAGCCTGGAGGCTCTGCACCCCCTCCTTCCCAAGGCTGTATCCTACCACACCCCCTTCCAGGTGGCTCCTGCAGAGCCAGGGCAGCTCCTGCGAGCTCCACTACCCTTCACCCTGGGTGGGAGTAGAGCCTGCATGTGCTCTGAATTCCCGACATCCAGGAACCCCAACACCACAGGCCACAGTCACACACTTGGGCTGCTCCCCGACAGAGGTAGAGCCCCCAGTCAGGGACCCAGCAAACCCCCTTTTCTGGGGCACTCAGCACCTTCCCAAGCTTCAGCACAGCGAGGGACAGGGGCAGCTGATGCAACAGCCACTGTCCCCAGAGCACGGCACAGCCCCCTGGGCTTTGTAAGTGCCACCTACATCCACCTGCCCACACTCTCCACGCCATCGCCCACAGAAAGGAACACGGAGGGGCAGGAGAGCCCGGCCAGACCCACCCCACACTCGGCTCCGGGGGCTCCCCAGGGCCCCCTCCCGCAGACCCCAGCCCCCGGGGCGCACTTACGAAGATGGCCAGGTTGAAGAGGATCATCATGACCTTGATAAAGGTGAAGCACCCCATCTTTGCACCTGGGGAGAGCAGAGAGGTTACCGGGGGAACCCCCACCCGGCACAGCCGCTGCCGTCCCGAGAGCCCAGCGCCCCTCCCGGGGAGCCCGGGATCCCCACGGGCGGGGAGGGGCAGAACCCAACTTACCTGAACGGAGAGCAGATCCCAACGTCCCGTCCCGTCCCGACCCAGCCCGCTCTGCCTCCACCGCCCCGCCGGTGCCGCCCTTTAACGGGGCGCGGCCCCNGGGCCGCCCCCGCCGCCGGAGCCCCCCGCCCCGTCCGGCCCCGCCGGGGCCAGCCCTCGGTGCGGCGGGGAGCCCGGAGCCCTGCTGCCCTCTGCTGCTGGCAGCCCCGGTGGGACGCCCGCCCGGCTCCCTGCCGGTGTCCCCGCGGGGTCCCTCCTGCCACGGGGACATTGCGGGGCAGCGATATCAGCCCCGGGGGGGTTCACCCCGTGCCGGGTGCTGCAGCTGTGGGGGTGCCACCCCGCCGCCCTTCTCCTGCTTGGGGTCTTCCATGCTGTGGCACTCCTAGCACTCCAGGTCACCCCCAGCACTCCGGGTCACGGCCTCCCTCTGCCAGCCAAGGCTGAGGCATCCCATCTCCGCGGGCTGGTTCTGTGGGTGAGCTGCCGGTCCCCCTTCTCGGCACCGCTCAGGCAGGGATCTCCCCAAACCCCAAATCTCCAACATCCTGGGCCAAGAGAGAAGCAGGCAAAGGAGGGCGCCGGGGAAGGGCCGCAGGAGCCGGTTCGCAAAGGAAAAGCCGAAGCTGTCCGGGCCGTCCCCAGCTGCTGCACAGGGAGGCGGATTTTTGCTGGCGGGGACACAACAGGGTGACGGCGGGAGAGGACAGTGACAGCCATGACAGATGCCAGCGCTGGAGCAGTCAGCGGAGACCTGCCATTGCCCAAGGGCTGCCAAAAGTGATTTTCTTTGGAAAGACGCTTTCAAACAGGGCTGGTTTCCCACAGAGCAGAACTCCAAGAGAGCCACACCGCGCAGCGGGGGACGCTGCCTCCCCAGGCCTGACCCTGGCAGTGGTCCTTGCCCGTCCAGTGCACCTTTGGGGCAGGAGCTTGTGCTGGTCCCCTCCCCAGTACCCACAGTGTGTCCCTCCAGCTTGTCATCAAACCACAGAGTGATGCAGGAGGCAGGGGAGACCTCATCCTGCAGGAAACCAGGCTCTGTGTGCTGAGCACGCTCCACTCCACACCCGGCTCCCCCAAAACCCCACAGCACATTCCCTGCCTGGCTGTAATGATATACATTTCAGCAGGATGAAGTCAGCCCCATTGGGTTCCAGCCAAATCCCGGTGGTATTTGGGGGAAGCCTCTAACCCTCCCAGGCACCCTGGCTATGAACACAACCCGTGCTGCAGCTGGGGGCTGTAGCCCTCGCCCCCTCACTGCCTGTAGCCTCAGCCCTTCTCTGCAGCAGCTGCCAGGAAGCTGCTCAGAGTCAGGGCCAAGCCTTCATTCCTCTCCCAAAGGGGGACAGCTGCTCCTAAACCCTCTCTCATATTGCCCTTCTCCCAAAAGTTGCCCCATCCCAGCCTGACCCTGTTTGCTGCACACAATCCCTCCACCCCGATAACAATTTTGGCAAATAAGTAAATACTTGCTCTCCTCCCCAGTCACTGCCAGCCACAGGGAAAAACAGAGGACAAGCTATGGACTGGTCCCCTCACCTCCTCCAGCGCCTGGTGCCGCAGCCTGGGGTTCGGCCACTCCCCAGCATCACCCACCCGAGCCCCATTAGGGAGCCGGGGCTGGATTTTCTGGTTCTCTGGGAAAGCCTGACCTGACCACAGAAGGATGAGTCCAGTGACATTCCCACGTCCCTCCTGCCCAGCAAGGCCATGCCATCTCCCCACTGTCCCCATCCTCTCATGCAGGCAGGCTGGATCCTGAGCATCCCCTTCCCTGGAGCATGGGGATGCCTCTCACAGGGCATGGGGCAGCAAAAGCTCCTCCAAGCAACCTGGCCTTGGGAGACTGAGAGCAGGGAAGTGGCCTCAGTCTCTCTCCTGGGTAAGAAGTCCCAGGCATCGCCAGCCATGGAGACCAGCCAGGTCTGTGATTGACAGGATTTTGGGATATCCCCAGCCAGGTGAGTCCCTTGCACAGGGCTTTCACATGTCTGTTTGGGGCTGGCAGCATCTACCCAGCTGTCTGTCCAGCATCCAGACACTTGGGGAGTCAGGATGGATGGACACGCTGCAATGTGCCAGCGGTGAACCCGACTCTGGATTTGCAGATGGAAGTTACTGAATGTTGCAAATTTGTGCTGAATTCATCATTTCCCACCTCCTGATGCAGAGAAATAAATATCTACATCAGCCAAAAGGTTTTGATGTCTTGAAATATTCCAGTTCTCAGCTTCGAAAGGACTCAAAGCATTTTGGCTGGAGAGCCAGAGAAATCCCAGTTCCCCCACCTCGGGAGGGAGCAGGCAGTGGGACCACCCCGATTTCCCTGCGGCTGCAGTTCCCACTTCAGGGGGAATCCTCCCCATTTCTGTGGCTATGTGCAAAACCGCAGCTTGAGTCCCAAAAGCAGGAGCTGCCCCATCTGGTGCTACGATCTCTGCCGTGTGGGGCCCGGGGTGTAAATCCAGGGGTGATGATGGGGGGCTGCCAGTGTGTCCCAGCCCTGGTGCGTGTCCCTCGGGGGGAGGACCTGTCCCTGTGCCTCGCGTGGCCGATGTTAATCACGGTGTTAATAACACAACTAACGAGGGGCTCGATGACAACCTCCCTCCTTCGTACCGGGCTGAGCTTCTCCCGTGCGTGTCCGCCCCACGGCGAGTCCCCCGAGCCTGCCCTGTGCCGGCTGCCTGCCCACCCCTCCACATCGCATCTCCTTGTTTCCCACGCGTGTCCAGGCCGGCAAATCCCTCCTGAATTAATTACCGAGGGCCACGCCGAGGCGGCAGCTGCCGTAAAGCCAAGGCGGGCAGGTTCGGGGATGCGAAGGGCTGGGCTGCAGGGTCACACCGGGACAGCTCCGTGCCTGCGCGCCGGCGCTGCGGGGGCTGCTGCCGGCAGAGCCGGGCTGGGGAGCCTCCGCCGCTGTCTCGCCAGCCAGGATGGCCAGGGCTGGGGGCGTGCTGGGTGTGGGACCCGGCCCGGCTCCGCTCCTGGGGCGTGCTGTGCCCGCTGCCCAGGGAGGTGGCACTGCGGGGCCCTGGCTCCCCAGCGCCACGCTGGGGTGCCCTGCCCGCACCCCTCCAGCAGCCGCTGTGAAGCTTCAGCCCTGCAGAGAGGCACAGAGAGAGCCCCAGCAGCGCCTCCAGCCTTTCCTTATGCTCCTCGGGTTTTCTCCAGCCTCTCCCTCCCCAGGCCCGGGGCAGCCCAGGCCAGCAGGCAGGTTGGTGGTGGTGGCAGAGCGCGGCTGTGGGAGCCAGTGGCGAGAGGTTGTCTGTGGATGCCACGCTGGGGGGTTGTTTGAAGAAGCACTTGGCTCTCCCTAAACCAAAATCCACAGAAGCCAGAGCTCAATCCTGGACACCCTGGAAGAAAACTAAGAGACAGGGAGTTTTCCTGCTCCTAAAGAGAAAGCAAAGCATGGTCCCTTCCGAATTGGGGGAAACGGAGGTGATACCAAAAAAGCCAACTCTGAAATGTCAAAGGAAATCAAAAATCTTTTCTCTATGTTTTTTTCCAGCTGGGCAGGGCTCAGCCCAGTTCTGCAGCCTCACTCTCCAGCCGGGCATGTTAACAGCTCTATTTATGCTCTATTTATTCACAGCCATGTGGCCAACTTCCCCGGACACGAGCGTGGCAGCCCTCGAAAGCGAAGAGGGGAGCAGTGGGACCCCTGTCACTTTGGAAAGGCCAGGACAGGCAGCCAAGGTGGATGCTGAGCATCTCCTGGAGATGCTCCCACCAAGGGTTGTCCCTCCAGCCAGGAGAGGAGAGAAGCTACAGAAGGGCACGGGGACCCCAGTGAGGAGATGTCACTCTCCTCCCCACAGACCCATCCTGCCTGCCCAGACAGGGAGCAAGGGGCAGCCTGGAGGGGACTGTGGGGTACAGGGAGCAAGGATGGCTCCTCCTGCTCCCTCCACAGAACAGTCAAGGCCAGGCAAGCCAAGGCAAAGCTCTCATTGCCATGAGTGCTGCTCATTAATTCAGCGAGGATGGATTAATCAGGGCCTGACAGGCAGCTCCTCAGGCCCAATCAATAGCAGTGAAGGCCTGAAGCACCTCTTGTGTCTTCACAGGGTGCTCTCTGAGGGCCCTCTGCCCACCTTGGGGGATGTGCCAAACTCTGGGCTGGAGTGCAGTGGGGGTTTAAATTAACCGGGTAGGGGTGACACAGGGTGAGGGGCAGCCCAGGGCACAGAATTTTGGGAATGATCCTGGTGCAGTGCAGCTGGAATGGGGTGTCAGGGGTGCCCTGAGGGTTCTGGGGACAGAAGCCAGCCAGGGAGAGCTGGGGTGATGCTCAGCCCCATCCAACCACTGCAGGGTTGGGGGCAATGGAACCTGGCTCCAGCAGGAAGTGTTTGGGGACTCCAAGGGTACATCAGGAGGGAAAGACACCTGCTGCTGGGAAGGAGGGATCCCACTCAGCACCCTGGGAAGGGGAGATGATGGGTGTCATGCCAGGATGTTCCCCTGCCCCTGAGCTGCAGGACTGTGCTGGTTCCTGGCCTGTGCATCGGGCTGATCCTAGGATGGGACGGGTGGTGATGCTGGGTGGTGAGGAACCCAGCAGCCTCCCCAGCTCTGACCCTGTCCCAGGAGGGAAACACCTCCTTGCCTTTCCCCAGGCAGCCCCCAGAGCACTGGCCCTGTGCTCAGCCTGGTTGGATTCACAGCCCCAGGGACACACTGGGGAGACCAGGCAGGGCTTTAGACACTCAGCAAAACCTCTTCACCCTTGGTGGAGCACAGGGAACATGACTGGGGAAGCATGACTGGGGGGAGGGCAGCATCTGGCTGTTCACAGCCAACTCTGACTCTGTCCCAGCAGTAGCAACAGCAGCACAGTGCCAGCAGAAATGGGACGAGGGAGAGAAAAATCCCTTTTAATCCCCAATGACCAGCAGCTGGGCTGGATCCAGCTGGGGAGTGGGGCAATGGGGGCTGCGTGCTGCCCAAGGAAGTGCAGCTGGGGAGGAATCCCCCAGGATGCTGCTGCCCTGCACCATCAGCCCATGCGCTGCAGGGAAAGGAGGGGGGGTTTGCTGGAATTATGGATGAGAAGGGCCATACGTCTCCTGCCTTGCTCTGCTGGCCTGTGTGTCTGTTTTCTCAGTTTTCCCAGCACTTGGGATTCCTCCTTGGACTTCATGCCACCCCTGCACTGCTGCCTGCAGTGGCTTGGATTCAGCCAGCGTGCACTTCCCAGAGCCTGTGTTTTAGGTACCATCTATTTTTAGGATGTCCAACCTGCAGCAAAGACAAGGAGCCACGACCATTTCAGAGAAGTCAGCGTGAGAAGCAAGGATTTAAAAAAAGAAAAAAAAATACAACCAAAACAAGCCTTTGAGCCTCTCGGAACATCACATCCACCTCTCTGTGCCTCACAGACAGACAAATACTGGGATAGCTTGTCCAGGCTCAGGAGGAGAGCGAGGAACCAGAGCATCCCCGAGCTGGGATTCTCCATGACGTCTCCTTCCTGTCCTGTGCATGTTTTGTAGCGTGGCTAAGGGATGGGATTCTGTGGGTGCACAGGGAGAGCTGGCTGGCACAAGGGGGGTTTCCATGGGGTGCTGGTCCTCTCCTGTCCTTTAGCACCCCTAAGGATGGATGGAGACCCACAGATGGGAGATCTCCATCCTACGAAGGATGCAATTTGGGAGCAGAGATGCTGCATCTGGGGATGAAGTCATCCACCTACTCCTACAATTCTCCCTCCTCCTGCTCGGTAGCCGGGTGCCCCCCCCGCCGCNNCGCGGCGGGGGGGCCGCCGGGGCTCGGGGGCAGGGGGAGGAGGAGGAGGAGGGACGCTGACATCACCGCCGGAGCGCGGCTCGGCGGGGCCGGGAGCCGGCTCCGCTCCGCTCCCGTTCTCCGCTCCCGCCGCTGGAGCCACCGCGCCCGGTAAGGCTGGAGGGGCGACGGGAGGGCTCTGGGAGGCGGGTGGATGGATGGACAGACAGACGGCTGCTGCTCATCATCCCTCCATCCGTCTTCCGCGGGGTCCTGCTGGAAGCTGGGGGGCAGTGGGTCGGCAGCAGCACAGTCTTTCCCCCTAGGGATGATGTCACTCTTGGAGGAATATATAAAAATGCACCCAAAAAAATTAAAAAAAAAAAAAAAGAAAGGAAAAAAAAACCAAACCCACATGAAAAACCTACATCTTCATCTGCCAGCTCCGTGCAGCAATGCCAGGCTGGAGCTGCCGGAGGGGAGCTGCGTGCGGCAGGAGGTTTCTCAGCACATATGTCTATTTTAAAAACCCGTGGCGTGATCTCTTGCCCTACTTTCCAGACTCTTGCCGGTACTTTCCTTGCGTGCAGTGGCCGAGCCCTGCTGGCGGGAGCTCCCTGGGAAGCGGGAGCCGAGCGAGCCGCTGGGCTCTCCCTGGTGCCGGGAGGCTGGGATGGAGGGACGGGCACGAGGCTGAGGTCAAGGCAGAGGTTTAGTCACTAACGCGCTGCCTTTCTCTCCGGCAGGGGAGGGATGTCCCCAGCACCGTGCGGATGAGGCCAGGCTGACGAGGACCCACGTTTGTCCCCTCTACCCCCATTAGCCTCATTCGCTCCCCTCCGCTTGCCCCGGTGAAGAAAGAGCTCCTGACCCACACCTGAGCCAGCGCTGACGAGTCCCAGGCATTGGCGTGGCTCCACAGCTGTTCTGGGGTTGGAGGGTCAGGAGCCGCTCTCCATCTCGCAGATTTTCCAACACTGAGCTTTTCCTCCTGCGTGTGCAGGGGAAGGAGCGCTCCCAACCCCGCGCTGCCCAAGCCCAGCCGCACCTGCCCCGTGCGGCCTCCCCGGCCCCCAGTGCCCGGCTGGCCGGGGCCGGTGTGACCCACGCCACGCTGCCGCCATGGCCTCCTCGGACGGGCTGCAGTACCGGGCTCTCTACGAGTACCAGAAGGACCGGGAGGAGGACCTGGCGCTGTGCCCCGGGGACGTGCTGACGGTCAGCAGGGCCGGGCTGCTCAGCAGCCCCAACTACAAGGACGGGGACGAGCGCAACCCCCAGGGTTGGCTGCACGGCGTCAACGAGCGCACCAAGGAGCGCGGAGACTTCCCCGGCACCTACGTGGAGTACCTGGGTCCCACCCGCATCGCCGCCACCGCCACCAAGGCCAGGCCACGGCCCCTGCCCCTGCCGCCCGCTGGGACCCCCACGCCCTGGGGTGAGTGTGAGGGGAGCAGGAAGGTGGAGCCCAGGGACGGGTGTCCCCTGCAAGATGGTGAGGGTGGTGTGGGGCCGGGGTGGATGCTTGCAGCTGAGGTGGCTTGGTGGGAATCCATGCTCGCGATGGGGATCCAGCCCCAGAAAAAGGAATTGTCCTGGGAATTATCTGCCCTCGTGTATCGAGGCAGCCTCAGGAGGGGCAGGGAATGCCCAGAGTGTCGCTACCCCCCAGGCAAACGTGCTGCAGGGATTGCTCCTCGCCGGCATCCCAGGCTGGCTGCTGTGCTGGCATGGAGTGTCCAAGGGGATCCACATCCATGAGAGCACAGGAGAAGATGCAAGGCCCCTTTGGCCCCTCAGAGGAGCAGAAAGCCCCATGGTGGTCCCCGGGGAGCTTTATTCCAAGTGCTCCTCTCCCCACCACTGCGGCACCTGATTCAGGCTGCTCTCAGTGCCCGGGCGAGTGCTGGCCCTTGGCCAGCTCCCAGCCTCACTGTCACTTTGTGCAAGCTGGGACAGGGGACAATCTTGGCAAGCGGTGTGGTCAGTTCCTGGGGGGCTCCTCTGTCCCTGGGGGCTGCAGCAGAGCTCTGGGGGGGATATTTGGCAGGACCCTTCCTGGCATAGGGGCCTCCGGCCATTTCTCTGCCGGGATCTGCCGAGCTTGTGCAGCCGGCTCTGCCCTCACCACTCTCCGTGGCCAAGTGCGCTGGGGCCAGGAGGGATTTCACAGCAGTTGCACAATGGACACAAGCTAAAAAAATAAAAGCAAAGTAAGAATCCCCCCCCTTCCAGCCAGGCAGGTCCCGGTGACCCCAGCCAAAGCCGTGGTGCTCTCCTGCTCCGGGACGTATGGGGCAGAAATGGCTGTCCGTGTGGGCCTGGGGCTGGGAGAGCGGCACCGCTTTCAACCGTGGCAGGAAAACCTGCCCAGCTGCTGGTCTGGCACCTCAGGCACCCTCCTCGCCTGGACTGGGACCAGTGTGGGAACCAAAGGGGAAGCCCCTGTGCTGGCTGGGCTCTGGAGGTGCCTTGGTCTGGGTTTAGAGGGGCACCCACTGATGCGGAGTCCATCTGTCCATATCCCTTCAAAATGCGGTTCAGGACCCCCTTGCCACCGTGATTGGAGGGGGGACCCCCTGGCTCCTGGGCTGAGCAGGGCACCAGCCGTGTCCCTGTGTGGGGCTGCCATGTGGCTCCTGACGTGCAGCCCCACAAGCACATGGGAAGGATACTGGGCCCCCCACACCTCCCCTCACCAAAATGCAGGTGCTCCTCCCCGACCAGTGCGCCAAGGCAGCCGCAGTCCCAGCAGTGCTGGGGAGGCTCCCTGAGCAGCTACGTGCTGGATTTGCAGGAGGGTGGAGGCCACTTTTTGGGGCTGTTTATCCTCCCAGATGAGGGGTTTGAGCCCCCTGCCCAGTCCAGCTCAGTGGTGAGCCCTCTGACTGCTCAGCAGGCAGAGCCCTGGAAAACTCAGTGCAGTGGGGAGGTTTTGGGTCAGACAGGAGCAGACCCCAGGGCTCTCCAGCCCTGCTCACCAAGGAAGGTGAAGCCACCTCCTTGTTCCTGCCTTTGCTGCCCCTCACCATTGCCTCGTGCCCGCCACACGCAGAGGTGGCACGGGCTCCTCTCCGAGGGAGATGTGCGCAGGGACCCCTGCCCGCAGGTGCTGGGGACGTGGTGACTCCCTGCAAATCCAGGAATGTCCGCAGCAGGAAGCATGTCCTGGCTGGAGAGCCAGGCCCATGTGGAAGGTCTCAGTGCAGGCACCCCAGCCCTGCATGCACTCAGGTGAAAGGACAACCAAATTTTAAAAAATGTAAAATCCGTAGTTTTTAGTAGGGAAAAAAGCCCTAAAGCGAGGTTTTGGGGGTGGCCTGGGGAGGGCGCTGCCATCTGCAGGACGTGCTCGAGCCATGGCCAGGTGTCCAGCCCTGCTGTCCAGGGGGACACTGGGTGCTGCCTTCCCAGTGCTGTGCCATGGGGTGCCCCTCCGTGGGGTGCCTTTCCCGGGGCGATGCCAGGGTGTGCAGGCACCTCGGGAGGGGACATTCTGTCCCACAACCACATCCTTCTGCGGCACAGGAGCAGTGTGTGCCATTTTGTGTCAGTTTAAACCCAAATCTGCCAGCTCACAGGATTCCCCTTAGAGTAAAAATCTCCAACATCCTCTTGGAAGAGAAGGTACTTTTGTTTTGGTTTGGGTTTTTTTGGTTTGGTGGGATTTTTGTTTTTAATTCTTCCCATACTGATTCCATTTCTAGATGGAGGTTTGAGGGACCTTTTTTTGTCAAGCCCTAATTTATATTTCTGCGACAGCAGCGTACCACCCCCCCAAGTGCCCTCAGTTCCCACCGAGCCCTGGTGCCACACAGGGACCCTGAGCTGGCTCAGGCCATGGAGGAAGCCCTGAATGACAGACACTGCGTGTCCCAGGCGTGCCTTGGAGCCAGGGCTGGCTCTGCAGGGAGGAATGGTCCTTTTTTTAATTAAATAACATCCCGAAAATGGCTCTGCAGCAGATCCGAGTCCCAGGGGATATCCAAGATCTCTCTGGCTGTTTTGCCCCCGACTCGTTGTCCTGGGCAGCACCACTGCCACGAGGCATCACCTCTGCTTCCCCTGGGGCTGGAGTCGAGTGGGGCATCAGGATGTTGGGGTCCAGCCTGGCACAGCTGGGGGCCATTCCTGCCATTTCCAGCAAGGAGAAAGTTATTTTTTTGCAGTCACCACCTCTTCCCCAAACCACTGATTTGGAGGAAAAGCCCAGTTTCTCTAATTACAAAACCACTCATGCAGTGGGGACATTTTTGCATGAGATTCCAACAATGCACTTTGCTTTTAACCCTGAAATCTTCCCTGTTCCCACCCAAGGCACCCACACACCCTCACTGGGTGCCAGAGGGGACCCCCTTGCTGTGCTTGGGGGTTGTGGCTGTGCCTGGGGACTGGATCAGCCACCCACGCGTGGGAGGTTTGCTTCACTCCCTGTTCTCCAGGGAGCACCAGGGCACCGTGGTGAGGATCAGAGCCTGGATCTACCTGTTGCAGCCAGGTTGTGTTTTTTGCAAAAGGCTGAAGGCAGTGTGGCCCTGTCCAAAGTCCCTCCTTCATTTCTTTTTAGCCTTTGCACATGCTGTCCATGCTGCAGCAGTCACACACGGCCCTGCTGTGCTGCAGCCAGTGCCAGCCCCTGCCCCTGCCCACTGCCCACTGCCTTTCTGGGGGTCTAAAGGCCACTAAAGAGAAAGCAGGGAGAAACCCCAGCACTGCACTGCCATGGAGTTGAACCCACACAGGAAGAGTTTATCAGCTGGGGTGATAAATAGGGATGGATGGATACAACATGCCCTGAGTTAAGGACAGCTGCTCTCCTGCCTGCCAAGGGGTTTGCTCCTCTCTGCCGTGGTCTGGAGTGAGGCGTCCCTGGTCTAAAACCCAGCAGCACATGGGGATTTGTGCTGTGGGAAGCCTGTTTGGCTGAAGGGCTCTTCAGGGGCTGAGGGAGGTCTGCACCGGCCAAAGGGAGACTGAGTCCTCGCTGGGCCTGTGCTCAACCCTGCTGTGCACACCAAGCAGGTGAGAGCTGCAGAGAGACATGTCTGTGGTGGGTATGGATCTGGGTCCCCAGCTCCTGCCTGGTGTCACTGCAGGCTGTGGGTGATGAGAGGGGGCAGTCTCAGTGCCATGGGAAGGGAGGTGGGGAAGGGGTTTTGGCCTGGAGGATCTCCATGCCCAGGATGGGATGCTCCCCACGGGCAGGGCACATGCATCTCAGCAAGCAGCTGAGCCCCCACCGGTGACTCTTATTGCAAAAAGAGGATAAAATAAAGGGAGAAATGCTCCAAAATTAGACACGCATGAGCCAAAGCGTTGGTTGTGGCTGTGCCAAAGCAGCAGCTTGATCCTGTCCTGGGGCAGCTGAGGAAAGAGTCTGGAATTCTTGCAGGCAGGAATTTCCAAACCCCTTCTCCCCTTCTTTCCACCGCAGGGCTCCCCGGGCAGGCAGAGCTCACGGAGCACCCCGCCCTCCCCGAGCAGGCGCTGCCCACCGTGGCCAGGCTCATCGAGGCGCTGGAAAAACAAGGTACGGAGAAACACGGCCCCCACCCGCAGGGCACAGCCGGGGGCACTCACAGCCACCTGCTCTGCCCTGTTCAGCGTGCCCCGAGAGCATCGCTGGAGCCAAACCTCCCCCCGTGCCCCCCGGTACCCGTGGGCAGGGCGAGGGAGCGCGGTGCTCTCAGTCCCTGCCGGCTTCCCCCGTGTCCGAAGGGAGGCTGCGGGCTCGGCACTGACCCCTCTCTCCCGTCTGCTCCCCAGGGCTCGACAGCGAGGTGCTCTACAGGTCCGGCCCCGGCGTGCTGGGGGATGCTGAGCTGAAGCAGGCCCTCCTGGCTGGTGAGTCCCGGAGCCGCATCCCTCCCCGTGTTCCCAGGAGGGAAGGGGCTGTGGAGGTGGCGCTGCCCTGGCAGGGAGAGGTTACGGCTCCAACATCATTACAGACCCAATCCCAGCTCTGTGAGGCCCTGCCTGCATGCGGACCCCCCTCTTCTCCCCGTGTGATGCAGCCAGAACTGATGCAGGTCCAGGGCTGGGGCGCTTCATTAGAAGCTCTTTTTTGGGGGGAGAGAGGGAGGGGGGAGGAGAAAAATACTTGTGTTTTTAAATCTCTAGGGTTTGTGTCTGAGAAGCAGGGCAGGGAGAAAACCTCTTGTGGATAGGGAAAAAAGAAAGAGGAAAGGGGGAGCTTATGATTTACAAGAATGGGAAGCTGTTTGCAGGACTTGGGGGCATGAGCAGGGTGGGGAGGAGGGGAAAACCATCTCCCCATNGGGGTGGGGGGTGCACCGAGCGTCCCCATCCTCCGGCCGCGGTGCCCAGAGGGCGGCACTGTGACACCAGGCACGGGCGGCCCCGCACGGCCCCGGGCTGGCCCCGCATCCCACCGCATCCCGGGCGCTGCCGGCCGGGGGGCGGCGGGAGCCGGGCGGTGTTGCTGGGGAGAAGGGCTGTGATGAAATCGCTATATTAAGCACCATGACCTCATCGCTTCCCGCGCACCGGGAGCCGAGTCCCGCCGGGCGGGGAAGGAGGGATGCAGGAGAGGAGAGCTGGAGCTCCCAGGGCTGCTCCTTCCCCACTGCCCAAGAGGGCTGCGCTCCCCGCGGACGTGATGGGGGCTCGGGGCACCCCACCACCCCGCTCTTCTCCCCTGGATGTGGGCTGAGTGCTCTTCTTCACAGCCTTGTACCCCGGGCCAGATTTCCTGGCTGAGCTCTGGAGGAGGTGAAGGCATCCGAGAGGAACCCCCTGGACTGCCCGGGCACTGGTGCCTGGGCTGGGCAGGGGCAGCAACAACAGCGTGAGAAGGATGCTTTGTTTTCCAAGCACGCAGGAGTTATGGGTCCTCCGTTCTTCCCAGGCAGCTGGTGCAGCATCCCAGGCAGGTCCAGGGCTCCCACAGGGCAGCTCCACAGCAGTTACTGCCACAATCCTGCTCAGCCTTCAGAGATTCTCCCAGCCCAGGGGCAAACCCCACCAGCTTGGCCAGAGCAGCTTGGTGCGTCTGTCCAGGTCTGTCCATCTCCCACGGCAGGGCCCAGCAAGGGTCAGAGAAATGCCATTGTGGTTTTCAAAGCATTTGAAAGCCCTTAAAATGCACCAACAGCCCTGGGAGATTTCATACTCCCAAGCCCACATCTTCTCTGGGACCGAAATCTTTAATTGGGCACCTCAGGGGGGCTGCCCCATGTGCTCGGCAACACTGAGCTGGGCAAAGCCAGAGCTCCCCAGAGCTGCAGGGGGTAGGACAAGTCTCACACTTATTAGCTCTCTGCTGAAGGGGCTGATGCTCAGCCCTGCCAGAGGGATGCTCTGCAAAGGATGGGAATGACGTTCCTGCCAGAGTCAAGCATCCTAGCAGAGGCCAAGCTTGGCAGCCTGCTCCTACTGCAACCTCCTGCAGACCAGAGACCCAGTGGTGCTTCCCCAGGACCCTGCTGGAGCCCATGCCGGGCTGGGGAGGGCAGGAGAGCAGCTCTGCTTTGGCTCCCAGACAAGCCCTTTCATTGTGTTTGGTGGAGTAAAACGTCCCTGCCAGAATACTGGAGTTTGCTTGCCCCATGTGTGAGAGGACAGAGGCGAGAGTCACATTTCCCTTCCTCCCGTGCTCCTGGTGGTTCATCCCTCCAGCCTCCCATCTCTGCCAGCAGCCTGCCTGCAAAAGCCAGGCTTCATCCTGGGGAATGGGGAGAAATCGGAGCCGGGGTTGGTGGCGGCTGGAACCAAACCACATCTCGGCTGGGGAGAAAACCGGGTTCCCACCGGAGTTTCAGCTTCCCTGTGAATACCCAAATCAAGCTGGTGTTTGGCAGTTGTGGCAGGAAAACTGCTAGAGAGTGCAAGGAAAAAGGAGCAAGGGCTGGAAAAGTTCAGATGTTGGTTTCTAACCCCCACCTCTTGATGTGTCAGAGAACTCAGCATGTTTCCTTGCACTGAAAGAGCATCTGAACTTCCAGTGGGGAGGAAGAGGAGGACCTTGGGAGAAAGGAGCCATGCAAGTCAGAGCAGCCCTGGCTGTCCCAAGGAGCCCATGGGCACTGTGTCCCCAGGGCTGGCAGCGCAGGCACTCGTCTGAGTTGTGCTGATTGCACCCTTTCCCCATCCCTGGCCCTTTTAGAGCCCTTACCCTCGGGGGATCTCACCTGTGGGCAGCCTCGAGCCGGACATCAGCCAGGTTTGGGACGAAGGTTTCCCATCCTCGTGGCAGCACTGGACAGAGTGGCCCCACATGGCTCTACAGACTGAGCTGAGCCTGTCCCCACCCTGGCACTGGTGACATTCTGCAGGTCGGTGGCATCTGACTGCAGTCTAGAGCCTGTGCACCAGAATTGGTATTTCCATGTTGGATGGTGCAAGAACAATTAAGAGAGGCGAGGGGGGCATGCAGCATCACTGAACACAAGAATCAGAGTCACATGATGGCACCAAAAAGGGACTTAAAGAAAAGGTGCAGCTCCACGGGGGCCTGAGGGGAGCTCACCAAAGGGTGGGAGGTGATTAGCCAGCCAGGAGCCCTGCTGCAGTGTTGGGGAAAGAATATGGGCCCAAAAAGAGGAATAAAGCAGAGTTTCACCCTGCTGCCCCCAACACTCCCTGCAGTGCCTGGCTGGGGGCTGCTTCATGCCCTGGGGTATTTCTGTGGCGTGGGGCCACACACTGACTGACCCCAAGAGCTCCAGCTCCCAGCACTCCTGCTGTCCCCTGTGTGCAGCTCAGGGGCTGTTTGGAACACAGGGGATGGGGTAAATCACCTGCTAAGTCCACAGTGCCTGAAGACACGAGGTGTACGAGCCCCTTCAGTGCCCAGACCTGATGTCTTCTCCCCCCCAAGCTTGCTCAGGGTCCTGTCCCCACCCCACTCCCGCTGGGACGTGGCAGGCAGCCTTCTTACGGCTGCTGCTGGAAACTTGGGACCTTCTCTGGGCGATAGCAGCAGAGCTATCGGGTGGGCTGGTGGGTGCTGGGGCCCTTCGGAGCTGAGGGACCCGAGCTGGGAGAGGTTTGGCTTGGGGATGGCTGCGAAGTCCTGTGTGTAATGGCCGGGCAGTGCTTTGCCACCGCCGAGCAGGGAAGGTCTGCATCCTCGTCCCTCCTCCCTGCTGGGGGACAGCGCACAGAGACCTCGCCGGGCCCTCACCCCAAAGCTCCGTGCGTGCTCCCTAAGGCTCGGATGGGGCTGAGCACACCCGGGATGGCGGCGAAGCACTGAAACCTCCCCCGCGCTTCGGATAACCCCCGCTCATCGATCGGGGCTCTGGCGTCCGGCTGCAGGCGTAAACAGCGAGACCCTTCCCCAGATACAAGCGCAGCAATGGGAAAGGGCCGCGCTGTCGTCAGGGCCGGGCAGGAGCGGCTGCAGCTCGGGTGCCAGGGAGAGCGCGTCGGCAGCGAGCGGCGGATTGGAGCCGGTGTCTCCGGGCGTGCCGGGCTGCGCTGCCATCCTGCGCGCTTTGATCGGGCCCCGCGCGGAGCAGTCTGCCTGGAGACACGCTCACGTGCCCGGGAATTAGGTCAGGTCTCGGTGGGGATTAGCGAGCGATGGTGGGTCCCGGGGCTTCACTGGGGCCGCCAGGAGCTGCTGCTAGGCAGAAAGGGTCGGGGAGCGAGGAGCAGCTTGGGGGGCCCTCACACCGCTCCCCCCCGTCACCGCGGTGTGCATGCACAGGGAGGGAGCGCATCCCCATCCTCATGCCTGGGATGCCACAGCGGGTCGGAGGCTCCCAAGGGCTCTGGTTTCCCCTGGCCGTGCTCACCCCACCAGGATGACTTTCCTCCCGAGCGTGAGGCGCCCCGGTGCCTGCGGCACTGCTTTTTATTTATACCTGCAGTGGAAATAAACCCCGTGTCGTCAGAGCCTGGCGAGAGGCATGAGCTCATCTCTTATATTTGGTGGTGATGAAAGAAGGGTAAATAAACGGCAACGGCAGAGACATCCCTGCCAGAGCCATCAGGGAGGATTGGGGGTGAGTTTTTGCCATCCCCTCCCATAGCTGCTGGGAAAACTGAGGAAGGGGATTGCCTTAGGGAAGGTAGCTTCAGTGGGCACCTTCGAAGGGGATCCCAGAGCCCCTACCCCGACTGAGTGCAAGCCAAGGGTATGGTGAGGTGAAACCCAGCTGGGAAAATGTTTGGGGCTGGCAGGAGCTCCTGTGCATGGGCAGGGGGTGTCCTGGCAGCTGCCAAGTCCCCAGCACAAGGTACCTGCAGGCTGGCTGGGAGATGTTACAATGATGCTGAGTCAAAGCTGGGAAATATTCCCTGATTTGGTGCACAGTTTCCCAGTAAACCCTCACTGTGAGATGCCCAGGAGCCTGGATGCCTGGTCAGGTCCTCAGGCAGGCAGCATCCCTGGGGATGGGAATGTACAGCCCATGACTGGACAGCAAGGACATCTCTGTAGCACTCACTGACAATTCAAACTAAAAGGTCTGGAAGGAGTAGGGAAACTCCCAAACCAGTATTTCAGTCAGCCCCAGGGTGGTTTGGGTGCCCCTCTGTCACAGGGACCGCGCACCTGAGAGCATCTCACTGCAGCAGCGCTCGGTGGCCAAGGTCCAGCTCAGCCTCCTGCACTCCCTGTCGGGAGGGGGGCCCTGGGGGCTGGGCAGGGTCGCACCCTGTCACCCACGAGCTGCTCAGGGGTGTGGGAGCAGCCGTCACCTGCAGCTGGTTACTGGGACCCGCTCGAGCCTGTCCTTCAAAACAACCCCCACCTCCCCCACAGCCCCTCCTGGCTAAACATCCTCCGCGTTTACCGAAACCCCGCGCTTACTCACGCCTCCCCGGCTGGCTGCAGCTGCGGGAGAGGTCCGGGAGTTTCCTGCCCAGCCTGACTCAGCCCAAAGCTCCAGCACCTTTCTGCCTCCGCTGGGATGTGGGCTCTGGAATCCCGGTGGGAGAAGGCTGGGAGTCTTTCCCTTTGGGCCATGGTCACCCCATGACCCTGTCCCCAGTCCTAAATTTATTCCTGCTTTTCACCCCTCCATGGGCAAGGCATGCTCTCTGCTGGTCCCCGGATACTTGCTCTGCCAGCAGGTCAGCAAGCAGGTTGTGTGCTGGAGGGGGTTGGCATGGGGTCGAGGTTGGGGTTTTGGGGTGTTCTCCTTCTATTTATGGCAGGCAGATGGAATCCCTCCGTCATTCCTCCATCATTCCCCTGGGGAAAGGATGGGAACATCTGGAGAGCAGCAGGAGAGCATTGACTCATCCTGCAGCTTCATTAACTTCTTATAGCTGGTTATCATCTCCCTCAGATAAGAAGAGAGCAGCATCCATGGGGTCAGGCCGGCGGTAATTGTCTGGGAAGGCTCCGGGGTTAACCCTTCCCCAGCTGCCGGCTGAGCCTCCCTGAGCTGCCGGGGCACAGCCAGTGCTGGGGAACAGCTCGGAGCATCCCCCGGTTGTGCGCTCAGCCTGATGGGGAGCCCAGCTCACCAGGGCAGCTCCTGGGGCAGGAGGAGAGCTCCTCCTGGGGCAGGAGGATGCCGCTGCATTGCCAGGAGGATGGGGACAAGAGGCTGGTGGCTATTTCTACTCGACGTTTCATTCGACAGAGAACGGTGCCATCAGCAATCAGTCCCTGTCAGCGCGGTGTGAATCCCCCTGGTCCCCCCATCGCGCCTCTCTCTGGGTGTAAAGATGTTTTTGAGTCTCGCTTTGAAACCGGCTGAGCCTTCCCTTTGAACACCCCCCCAGGCTCATGCCTAACGAGGCAAACAAGCTAATTAGGCCACGGTGGAGCCCGGGGCTGATCGCCTGGGGCCAGCGCCCGGCAGCGGCCCCTTCCCTGCGCAGGAACAGCTTGTGGCTGCTCTCCTCAATCCATGCCAGCATCCTTAAGGCGAGTGACAGGTCCCTGCAGAAACCTTCGTGGCGGGTGGGAAGGGCTTTGCGGTGTGCTCTGTGCATTCCACTGATGGGAAAAGCTCTCTGCAATGCAATGAGACCCCGGGACCACCCCCCCCCAGCAGCATCCCTGGGTTTTAGCCATGCACTGCGAGTATTCAGCCCAAAACAGGTGTTGGAGCATCTTGTGGGATCCCTGACCCCACTGGTCTCCACCTGCCCAGCTCGAGACAACCTGCCAGCTCACATCTCCAGAGCAAGTGCTAGCAAAAACGGGGAACTGACTGTCATCCCCCCCAAAGCCTGGCAGAAATAACCCTTTTGGCCAGCCAAGAAGGTCCAGAAGTGTGGCTGGGAGATGGGAGCACGAGCACAGATCAGAGTGGGGCCGGGGTGCAGCTGGCACAGCCCTGCCCACCTCGAGGATGCCAAGGGCAGAGTGGTCCATGGGGCAATGCTGTGACTTTGTGGGGTGCCAGGAAGGCAGCACCCCATTTGCCCTGGGTCACGTTGGGCCACGCTGGATGGCTGCCTACCCCAGCGTGGTGGCATCTGTCCCAGCTGTCCCCACGCTGCCCCGGGACGCAGTTCCCAGCCGGCCGGGAGCTTGCTCCTGACAATGAGGTAGCGTCTCCTGTGGCTGGGTTAAAGGCTTCGCTTCAGGCATTGGCCAATCTGTTTTCTCTCCGTCTGGGAGCCAAATGGAAGGCACTGGCCATAAGGGACCCACTGCAGCTTCGTGTTCCCACGCAGGCAGGCAGGCTCCCAGCCTGCCTGCCCCACGGCAGGGACACTCCAGCGAGAGGAGATCAAGGTCAAGGTGCTCTGAACCAGCTTTTCCCAGCTGTTCCCCATCCCAGCCCTGCTGAATGTGTGTCTCTAAAGCCTTGTCCTAGGAAATAGTGTTTCTCCCCTCTTTTGGGTTTATTGCCCCAGAAGGAAGCACAGCTGGAATGGTTGGAGACTCGCAACATTTTCTGCTGGAAAATGCTGGGCTGGGAGATGGAGCATCTCCCAAAATGGCACCAATTTCAGTAAAGCTGCATCTGGGGGTAAAGACCCAGTGAGGGGAGTAGAAGGGGGCTCAGAGCAGGGCAAGCCCACTGTCTTCTCTCTCACTCCAGGCCAACTGGGGCCTGACACAGCATCTTCAAGAAAATGACAAATTTTATTTTCTTTTTTTAAATTCACCATTTCAAACCATCCCAAATATCTCCATCTTTTTTTATTATTCCCAACCCCCCCATACCCCTCACCCTCCAAATTCTCCTACAAGGAGAATTTCAAAACATTGCATTTGGGTCCAGTTTGAATCAAAGCCAGATTTTGAAACCTTCAGATCTTTGCAAAAGGCACCATCACCCTCCAGACAGCCACCACCCCGCCCAGCCAGGATGGGAGACCTCCAAGACAAACACATGAGGCAATACCAAAGGATGCTGAAAGGGTTCTTCCCCCTGGACCATGGTGAAGAAACGTCCCTGTGCTGGCCTGGCCGCGGGGCTCAGACAGACACATCCCACCCTCTGTCTCCTGACAGACCGTGGGACTTTCCTGCTCCTAGCACTGCCTTTGTCCTGAGCCCAGCACCCCTGAGCCCTGGCTGTGTGGCCTCAGACCCCCTCTGTGCTTTCCCCCAATCCTGGAGCATCCTTCACCACCTCCCCAGGGCAGCTGCCTCTCAGGGCTGGGAGAAGTGATGCCAATTGGGGCACATTCACAGAATTTCAGGATCACTGGGGGTCACATGGGCCTTCAGCAACTTGAATTGCCCAGGAACCATAACCCCATTCCATGGATGCATTTTCCAAGCAGTTCCTGCTGGGCTGGGGTTGGCACATGGCACCTGGCCCTGATAACTGGAAGGTTCCTGGGGCAGTTGCTCAGTCCTTCCCATGGGTCCTACCCTGCAGTGGGAGCCCAGTGGGATGGTGAGACTCCCTGTCCCATGCACTGGATGTACAATTTACTCAAAGCAGAGATGCTGCCTCGTGCTCTCCTTGGGCACGTGGAACTCAGGGTCAGTGGGAATTGGGACAGGAATATTTGCTGGGGGAGTGGTGGCAGTGAAATCATGCACTGCCATACTGGGGAGATGGGGGCATGGGGGAAGGAATCCTCCATGTCTGGGGGAAGGACTCGTCCATGTCTGGAGGAAGGCCTGCAGGGATGGAAGAGGTCTGAGCTCTGTGCCAGAGGGGAAGAAGCTCAGGCTCAGGGTTCCCTCTGTCTCTCTCCCTGCAGATGCCTCGGCCGTGGACATGAGCCTGTACGAGGCGCAGACGCTGGCGGATGCCCTGAAGTGGTACCTCCAGGAGCTCCCCACGCCCCTCATCCCCCCAGCTCTCTACAGCGACTTGGTGCACATGGCTCAAGGTAAGCACATCTGAACTCCCCCCACACCTGGGATCTCTGTGGGGCTGGAGAAGCTTTGGGAAGCCCCTAGAAGGGCTTCTCAAAGCATCTCCAGGGTGGCTCTGACCCCATCCCCTGCCCAGTGCTGCACCAAGGGCAGATCCTGAGAAGGGCCCTTGGGAACATCACCTGTGCCAGAGCAGCACAGCAGCATTTGGGACATGCTCTGGGAAAGAAGGGGAGATCCAGGAGGCTGCTTTGCTCCCACCACAGCATGGTCTTCTTCCTCTGCAGTGCCCAGAAGAAGAGGTGCTGCCTGCCAGAATGGGCACTTGCCAAGGCTGGGTGATGCTGGCCCCAGAAGAAAGCGTTATTATAATATCTTGGCTCTGCTGCCTGGGAATTTTTTTCTGTAATCTCATTAACTCCTGGCTTTATATGGGCGCAGAAAATTCTCAGCTTTTTCAGCTTAGTGCCATTAGGAAGTGCCTTTAGATCCCTGCAAGCTTTTGCGCCTCTGTGCAAATGTATGAGACCATCAAGGTTTCGGTTTTATTTGATTTCTTTTCAAACAAACAGAGCAGGGCTCATACCCAGGTGAGCAGGGCTCATACCCAGGTCAGCCGAGCCCACGGTCCATCCCAACAATGAGCCTGGACCAAAATCCATTTCAAGTGAGTTCTCACAGAGCCTCTCTGCCTCTCCCAGCCTGAGGTCCCATGGGCATCACCAGGAACACATGAAACCCTTGCCCACTGTTAGACAGGACCTGTGAAGCCAGGATTTCCTCCCCTTCCGCAGCAGCTCTCGTCTTGCTGCTGGTTGCTGCAGTACCCTCCATCCCTGAGCATCACCTCCCCATCCTAAGCCAGATTAGTGCTTGGGCAGATCATATTCTTGGCTGCCTTAAGAGGCACTAAAAGATCACCCGTGGCCAGACCAGCGTGGCTTTTTCCTACCGTGTGTTGATGGGAAAAGGCCACGGGCTCTTTGTGGCCTCCAGCGAGGCAGGAGGGACACACGGAGGTGAAGAATAACTCACACCCCATCCTCCCTGCCCTGCGCTGAGACACCGAGCCAGAAGAAATACCCCTGGGGCTGATGGCACAGAGAAGCTGCCTTCCCCTCACCCGTCAGAGGAGAAATCAAAGGCTGCCTCCCTTCCAAGGATAAAAACGCAATTAGGAAGCAATTAGCTGGGTTGCCTCGTTAAGCAACTTCAAAGGGAAGCGCCTTTCCCTGCAGCCTGTGCTGCAGCGGGCTCTGCTCCTGGCACAACAGGGGCAGGAGGAGGAGGGGGCAGAACGGGGGAGAAACCAATGGGAAGAGGATTTCTCTGGGGCTTAAAAGAAAAAACTAAAATATAAGTCTTTGAGGAGACGGTGCTGGGTTTTGGCAGCCTGCCCTGCAAGGCTCCTCTGCCCTGCTTGAGGCTGAGAGCTGGGAAAGCAGCAAGATGACCACCTTCAAAAGGAGGGGAAAAACATCCCCAAATTCCCCCTTTGGCTGTGAGCCTTCTCCTGCAGGATCATCTAGGTGCAAAAAGGTGCAAAAAAAGCAGGAATTGTGGCAGGGGAGGCCAGGAGCAAAGCCAAACATCCCTCAGGAGCAGCTTGTTGGATACAAGGGCTCACCAGCACCCTATCGCCAACGCGGGTTGCAGACCTGCTTTGGAGGGGATCCCAGACCCCTGCCCCTCCGGCTCTGGTGCACCCTGGCTCCAAGGATGGATATCGGGAGCTGGCTGGGCACTGGCCAAGCCTCAGTCCTGGTGCAAAGAGCCGCGGGGAGCTGAGTCAGCCCCCGGCCGAGCCGGGCTTTGAAGCCGGCTGAGAGCAACCCAGCCCTGGGGACCTCCCTGTCCCCAGCAGATAAAAGGGCTGGGACGAGGCAGGAATGATGGCTGGAGAGCGGCTGTTTCCTGTGCCTGGGGCAGGATCGCAGTCCCAGGGCGCTGAGCTCACAGCTCACAAGACCGGGGAGCCCCGGCCAAGGCTGCCAGAGGGCACCAGGGATGTGGTGGGAACTCATGGGCTGCTGGGGCACCCGTGGCAGTGGTTTTGGCAGCACCTCTGTGATGTGCAGTGCCATTAAGTGCGTGATTCTATTCATACGGGCAATCCGAGTATCACTGGAAGCAGCTGTACCCCAGTCAGCCCTCCCCGTGCTGTGTTTCATGGGGTGTGAGACCACGATGCGGGGGCTGCAGGAGCCTCACTGCAGCCCAGGTGCACATTATTTTCTCTTCCTAAAAAGCCTTTTCCCTCCCAGCTTGCTGTTTCTGCAGGGGAGAGAGCCTTTAAATTCAGCTTATCTGCCAGCTGGTGCCCATTTCCCCACCTCTGCTTTGCTCTGCCTTTACTGTGGCTTTGCTCTGCATCAGGGCAGGGCTCTCGCTCTTCTCCATTCGAGCAGCAGAGAGGGATATTGAGGTGCAGCCCCTACCAGGTGAGCAGCTCAACCCTCTGAGCTCCGTCCCTGGGTGTGCTGAGAGGGAGAACGTGCTAAAGGCACCTCACAACCTGATCTGGGGTGGTGTGAGTGGGTAAATGGGGCAGGCAAACCCCAGAAAGAGGTCGTCAAGACCCTGAAGAAATTATCTCTGCATGCCCTGGGATATCCATGAGCCCCACAGCCTGTCTGGGAAGGGATGGGCTGCAAAGAAATAGTCACAGGAGACGTTGAGGTCAAGTTTTTTGGGGTCTCTGGTGGGAGTAGAGAACCGCCACAGCTCATACCCTGTTCGCTGGTAGCTGCTGGGCTCCAATGAGAGGCAAGAGGATGCCCCAACCTCCCCAGTGATCATTTTTCTCCTGTGTCCCTTCTGCTACAGAGACCCCAGGCCTGGAGGAGTGTGGCCAGCGAGCCAGAGCCCTGCTGGCCCCCCCAGCCCTGCCACAGCCGCAGGCACTGCTCCTGCGCCAGCTCGCCCTCCACTTCTGCCGCCTCTGCCAGGGCAGCCACCGCGGCCGCCTGTCCCCCCGGCTGCTCGGGGAGCTCTTCGGGGAGCTGCTGCTCCGCCCTGCGGGGGCCAGGTGAGGTCCCCTGCCACGCACGGCACAGGGCGGGTGACAGGAGGGTGCCCACGGACACGCTGCTCCCAGCCAAGCTGGTTTTGCTGTATGACGGCTCACCAGTGCCACAGGGTTCTCCAAAGGGGGAGGCCAGCTCTGGAAGCTGCCATTCCAGCCCATTCCCAGAGTGACCAGGCACGATGCGCACACGAGACTGGGATTCACAGCATTGCCCCAGCCTCACAGCAGATCCATTGGGGTAGCTGGCTGCTGTCCTGGGGAGTTGGGGGTCTCCAGGGAGGTTGAACTGCTGGCGTCCTCACACACCTCTCCTTCTCCTCACAGCACCGAGGCAGGCCCTGAGCTCCGTGCAAGGATCCTCGAGTCCTTCATCATGGCCAGTGAGGTGGCAGAGCTGCCGACAGCTCCCGGTAAGAGATGTCTGGCTGGTGGCGGAGGGGGGACAGCGAGCGTGACATTCAGAGCAGTGATAGCAGCAGGTCATGGGGCAGTTTTGGTGCCTGGTGCAGTGATAAGAAGGCACTTGTGTCCCTGTGGCAGTGCCCAGGCTCTGCCAGCTTCCTGTCCCATTTCCCTCTCTCCTTTCTCCTCAGAGATACTGATCTGGGGGCATTTCTTTGCAGCCCTCAGAAGGTTTGCAGCTGTTTTCTGGCTTCATGTCTCTGCCCTTGTGCTCTGGTCCCTGGGTTTGTGATGCAAACAGGTTCTGCTCCCCCATCTTGGGGGCTTGGTATGAGTTGGGGGCTCTTGGTGGGGAGCTTGTGTGCAGCTTGTTTCGGTGAGCAGGAAGCTGAATATACTCTGGGAGGAAAAAAATAGCAGCATGACCATAAAATGGCAGGATGGTACTTGCTACAGGATCCAACCAGAGGTTATGATTTTTGACTTGCATTTAGTCCCCACGTGTGCAGAATCACACTGCATCCACTGCTGCTTCCCCCACATGGCATCCCTGGGGTGGGGATGAGGACAGGCACTTACCCCCCACCTCTCCATGCATGGACAGCAGCCAGGAGAGTGACTTTTTCTGCAGGTGTTAATGAGCCTCACCGCCAGGTCTGCAGTCCTGCCCCTTTCTTTACTGGGTGGCAGCTTGTGATCCCATCAGTGTCCAAAACTGAAGCATGTGCTCCCTGTGCCCTCTGCAGCACTCCAAGGATGGGGGGCAAGTGGTCCATCCAAGCAGGGATGTACATGGGAGGGAGAGAGGGTGCTCAGGGGAGCACAGAGCTCAGACCTTGAGAACCACAGAGACCCATCCTTGTGGGATCCCATCTCCAGGCTTTCACTGAGACCCGTCTGTTCCCCTACACCGAGCTGCCCAGATGCCTGAGAGGCACAATTGCTTCCAGCCCTCCTGCTTGGAGATGTGTTGGCACTGTCCCCAGTGAATCCTGTTGGTTTGTGATGTCTCTGGGTCCTTGTCACCACCCTGCCTCCCTGGGGGATGGCCAGGCCAGGCAGGATTACGACTCTTAATATTCCTCATAAATCAGCCCTTTCAGACCTGTCATCCCATTTATTGCTCTCCCCCAAGCTCTCACCCATGAGTTTGTCAGGATACATCTGTCTCTTCCACCTGCTGATCCAGCTGATGGGCAGCTGCAGCCCAGCAGTCCCCGGGGTCACTGCTGCCATGCCCAGACTTTGTACTGTCATCGGCTGTCACCACCCCAAACTGAGGAGAGGGTTTGGGCAGGATCCAGAGGTCCTCATCCCCTTCCTGAGTCAAAATCTCCCCTGTGGGCATCCCACAAGTGTGGGGCAGGACACAGGACACCTGGACTCGCTGTGGGACTTCAGGCAAGTCCTGCCACCTCCCCTCTCTTTGTACCTAAAAGCGAGGATATTATTACTTGGCTGTCATCACATTAGGATGTTGGGAAGCTTAATTAAATGCCTGCAAAGCGATTTTGAGAGCTGCGGATGAAAGGGGCTATATATAAAGTGCAAAGAATTATTATTAGCGGTGCGGCCCGTGCCCTGGTCCTGCTCCCATCACCCTGGCCCCACTCCCCTGCATCCCGGCACCAGGATTATTTTGGTGCGTGTGTGGAGTTGTGGTTTTATAATTATACATGTAAAATAGCTATAAATACCCTGCAATAACACGGCGGCTGGGTGCGCATAGCACAGGAATAGGAGTCGGGAGCTGACATAAGGAAACTGTGGTGTGACCTCATCCTGACTCAGATGTAAATATACCTCGTGTGAGGGGGCAGCTGGGGGGCTTGGGGCTGCTGGGACAGTGGTCTCCTCAGCAGGGAAAGGTTTGGGGAGAGATCTGAAGCTGTCTGCTGACTCCAGGGAGGCTCCTGCAGGGCCAGGATCCTTTCTCTCCCATTTGTCCTGGGACTGATGGGGGAGTCTTTGAGTCTTGAATGTTAAAATCCTAAAGAATAAAACTGTAAATTATGGAATTTGGTTCCTAGAGGGGCTTCTCTCGGTGAACTTGCTGTTGTTGAGTTTGCAGCGTCCCTTCCTCCGGGCGCTGCTCCTGGGGGGTTTCTTCAGTTGTGCTGCAAAGGAGAAAATGGGTCTGTGATGGCTCCTGACAGTTATTCCTGGGATGCAGCACTGGGGCCATGCTGGAGGCACTGTTTTGCACAGGGCAATGCCACAGATCAGTGGCAAAGCCGGGATGGAGCCTGGGGCCAAGTGACTGCATTCAGGCCACCTTGCTGTGCTCTCCAGCAAGCCCCCAGCACTGGGCAGACAGCCCAGGGGGACATTTCTCAGCCCCATGGGGGCCCAGGGGGGCATGCAGAGCCCACAGCAGGATCCCAATGTCTGGGAAAGACTGTTTCCCGAGCAGGGTGAGGGGGCAGGGGAAGGCAAAGGGAAGAAGTGATGCAAATACCAGCTCAGCTGAAGGAAGATGACTTCATCTCCTTTTCCTCTCCTGGTGCTATTTATAGTCACTTTAATTTACTCCCCTTTGCTTTATTATCTCTCCAACAAGCCGTTAGCCCTCAGACAGCAGGATGCCTTTACTCACCATGCAGCCCAAAGTTCTGAAAAAAAGCCCTCAACCCACCACCAAAAAAACCCGAAAGCGGGGGCAGGAGGCAGAGTAAGGCGGCAGAGCGCTTGGGCAGGAGCATCGCTGTCCTGTGACGTAGCTTTCTGGAAAAAATGAGAGGATTTTTGGCTCCTTTTGGAGGAAGGAGTGAGAACTGGGCAAGGAAGATTGATCTTCCTCCTTCAGAGCAGTGGCTGGAGGGGACAGGACCAGCGGTGCCAGGGTCCCCTCCTCACCCTAGGATGAGGGCCACTGTTTTGCTGGAGCCTGCTGAGGCAGACACCCCCTGCTTCCCCCCAGGACCCCCAGCCCTGCCCTGCTTCACGTGGGGCAATAGTATCATGCCAGGAGATGGGGATCAGCACCACCCCAGGTGCCTTGCTAACACCTTCCCAACAAGCAGGTTCGGCAGCCCTGGGCCATGGGGAAACTGAGGCACAGCCTCCCCATGGAATCACCCTTCCAGTGGCTTCAAAATGCAGTCCCTGGGAAGGTTGGTCCCCAGATGCCCAGCCCCGAGCCCAGCTCTGTGGCACCCTATACCCCAGTGCTCAGCAGGGCTGCAGTGGTGGGTGACAATCCCATGAACATCCTGTGATGTGACACTCTGGGCACTTCCCAGCCTGAGCCCCATGCAGGCACCTCAGGGACAGCACTGATGCTGAGCAGGGCTGCAGTGTTAAGCCAAATTAGAAGGATCTGGCTTTGAAGTTTTTAATTAACTTTTTCCCTGTTTGCTTTCTTCTGGATCCAAGGGAAAAGCCAAGCCCAGCCTACCGCTCTCCCCAGCTTGTGTGGCACAGTGGAGGTTGCAGACTCGGATGTGCAGGGGGTCAGGAGGGAGCAGGGGGTTCAGTGTGTAATCCAGCACAGAGGGTGCAGCTGAGGGCTGTGTCCAGGTGCTGCCCTGCCTCCATGGGAGCATCCCTGCACAGCCGTGAGCATCCTCCCACCTGGCCTGGCACACCGGCCACAGGGAACCTCAAATTTGCGTTACCCCTCGGTGTTTCATCCCCTCGGAGCTGCCGGTGTGGGTTAAAAATAGCCAGGAAAAAAACCCAACCAAAAACCCGGCATGGAGAGCAGCATGAAGAAGCCGTGGCTGAGTGGTCCCCTGTGCCAAAACACCTTGTTCTGCCTCCCTGAATCTGCAAATAATACAGAGAAAACAAATTAACGCTGGGGAAGGGGAGGGAAAAGAGCCAGAGCCGAGCTAGCAACATGAAGTAGGGAGAGCGGCTAAAAATAACAGATCCCTGAAGGCACGGGGAGGAACATGACGGGGATCCACACTCCCGCCATCCCAAAAGGCAGCCTTGTGCCTTCCCAGCTGCTCCTCACAACGCAGCCCTGCCCCGTGAATCCAGAGAGGGAAAAGCCTCCGAGAAGGGCAGCAGTGAGGAGGCGAGAGGTGCAGAGCTGGGCCATGGAGCCAGGAGCGATGCTCCCACCTTCAGCAGAGCATGGGGGTCTCCCAAGCACCCAGGGTGCCCAGCTGGGAGGGAGCTGCTGCCTGACCCACTTGCAGGCAGCCGGCGGGCAGTGGGATGCTGCTGGGAGACCCCAGGGGTGCTGCCTCCGCAGCTAATTTTAGCCTGTGTTCAATTAATCATGGAATGGGAGGGGATCGCAGCAAGCCCAGCCTTTGCCAGTGCCTCCGGCAGCTCCCCTTTTCACCCGGGGTGTGCTGCTGCAGGGTTTGGAGGAGCAGGGGCCAGGCATTCCCTGATCCTGTGATTTTGGGCTGAGGAACTAGGAGAAATCCTGTGCCACAGTCCTCTTCCTCCAGTCAGCTTTAAGAGGCTGGGGCAGCCCTGGGAAGGATGTTATCTCCTCGTGCCTCAGTTTCCCCCTGTGGCTGGCAGCAGTGACATTTGCTGTGGAATTTCTCAGGTTGCCTGTACAGCTCTGAGCAGGCATTTTCCTGGCATGCCAGAGCTCTGGAATGCCTCCCTGGGGTGGGGAGCAGTGACCCCCAGCAAGAGATGTCTCAGCCGGCCCAGACCTCTGCTGCACGCCCTAATGGCAGCCCCTTTCCTGGGGCTCACCAGCTCTGCTGTGTAAAGCTGGGGCAGGAACAGCTGCCTTGCTCGGAGACAGGCAGCTTTCCCAGCACAAGGAGAGAGCCTGGCAATGCTTTTGGGGTACAGCATGAGAGCCCTGTGGTCCTGCTCTCCCCACAGCCCAGCTTCACTGGTCCCAGTGTCAAAAGCACGGCATGGTCCAGCCCTCTCCCGTGACAGAGGGAATGGCTCCTGACGGAAACAGGGCTAGGCTGGGATTGAAACCCTTTTCCTGCCTGCACTGTGTGGTCAGAGCTGATAAGGCCTGGATAACCCCAAGCATTGTGTGTTCCGCCGGCCCCTGACCCGCCAGCGTGAGAGGAAACGCTGCTGCTCGGCCAGCCAGGATCCAGGGAGAGACTGTGTGCCGGTGGTGGGGTGCGGGAGTGCCCTGCTGGCTGGCCAGCCTCCTTTCCCTTTGGCCAGCATAGGAAGTTCTGGGATGGCTCTGTCAGACCGTCACTGGTGCCAGCCCAGGTTGCTGTGTCAGCACGCGCTGGCCGGCTCTCGGCTGTGTGGTTGTGAAAGCTGCCAGCGTGAAAAACCTGGGGGCTCAGGGTGATAGTCTGGCAGGGGCAGGGTTTGGCCCTCGCGATAAGCAGGGGTTTTGGGATGGAGCTTTGAACCTGGGACACCACTGCCTGTCCCAGAGGGCAGCTCCTGGAGGCCAGACTGGCTGAGCAAAACCTCCCCAACCCGGAGAGAGCCACCAGCTTTGCTGTCCCACCGCGGTCAGGGCTGGCTCGCTCCCCGTGCCGGCCGCTCGCCAAGCCAGGCTGCGGGAATGTGCGTGCCAGTGCGCGTGTCCTCCCGGCTCCTGCCCTCAGACACTGCCTGGGCTGGCGTCACCCTTTCTGCTGCAGTGGCTCTGGCTAAACACCACGGGCAGCTTCACAAAAGAAGATGGGGAGGATGACAAAGCGCCAGCCACACTGCCAGCCACAGCCGATTGTCCAGTTTGGCACCAAAGCCAGGAGCATCCTCCACAGTGCAGTGGCATTTCTGTCCCCTGCCTCCTGCCTGGCAGCGGGTGGGCAGCAGCACATCCCCCTGCTGCCCTTTTGGCCAGGAGATGCCAGAAAAGGGCAGTGATTCCCATGGGGAATTTCATGCTGGAGTAGGGAAGCTGATCCCTCCATGATCCCACCAGCACCCCTGGACCCTGCCTCCCTTGAGATCACGCCGGCTCTGCTCCAAAGGGGTGGGAGGAGGCAGGCTACCTGACACAGACACATGAGCAGCTCTGGGGAAAGGCAGGATTTGTGCTTCCAGGAGGGAAAATGAGTCACAGGGGGATGACAGGGCTGTGCCAGCAGCGGAGCGCGGGACTGGGGTAAGCGGTGGCTGTTGGCTGCTATCCGGGAGGTCAGGCAGAAATGCTCTTACAGGCCTTGCCTGGCTTTAAAATCTATTAATGTCATTTTGCTGTTCGAGCCGAGAGCCGCACAGGCAGCAGAAACGTTCGGGCATGGCTCAGATCAGAGCAGGATTTCAATTACAGTAATCAAAGGTGACACAGATAAGAAACCCCTGGTCTATGGAGCCGCGACAGCTGTCCTCTGGCTCCAACCGGCACCCATCCAGAGCAGCTCCATCAAAATCACTGAAGTGGTACTAGGGTAAAATTGGATTGGAATCCATTTTCATCTGCCGTGGTGGAAAATGCTTTCCCTGCACTCCTTGGGGAGGAAAAACCACCTTCTCAGGGACAGCAAGGGAGGAAGGTGCCAGGCATGGAGGAGGGGACAATGTTCCCAGCAACAGCACTGATGGCTGCTTTTGGATGATGGAGGCAGCAGAAGGAACAGCTGGGATGCTGGAGCATCAAGGCTTTGCCTCCTGCTTTCCCCTCGCCCTTTCAGTCTGGCCCCACAGTGACTGTCATAGCTGAGGCAGGGATGTGCTCAGCTTGATGTCGGGCTCCCTGGAGGGATGGGCAGCCCTCTGAGCCCCCTCCATGGCCAGAGCATCCCAGGCTGTGCTGCAGGATGGACCCCCAGCCAAGGAAAGTCTGGGGTGAGGGTTGGGAGGTTGGAGGAGAAGAGCCCAAGGGGCAGGAGCTGGCATTCTTCTCTCATCCTTGTAAATGGCAAGGTGGTGCCCAAGAGAAAGCTGCCGCCTGTTCCTGCCTGTGTCACCACGTGCATGTGCCCCTGGTCAGTCATCCCCACTGCTTTTGTGATTTTTTCCAAGTCTTTTGGAAGGCAGCAGAGCATCCCTACCTTTGACTCCCTCACCCCTTTGGGCTCCCACTCCACAGAGCCAGTGGCACCCACTGCCACTGCCTCATGGGACCCTGGTGGCAGCCAAGCCACGGGGGCATCCCTGGGTCCCATGCACACAAGGGATCCTTTCTGCCCCTGCCCCAGCACGGAAGGATCCGGCCAAAACACAGCGTCCCTTTCTGTGCCCACTGGCCCAGCTCCAGCCTGGCCAGGTGTCAACTGCCCGGCCGCAGCGTGTCCCCCCCGGTGCTCCGCTGGGAGCAGGAGCCCTCTCCCAAACACTGGAGGTTTGTGCGGCGCGGCGGGGCTGAATGGTGGGTCTGTGTGGCCGGGAGTGCCGGGGGGGAGGGAAGTCGAGCTGCTTGTTTCATCTGTTTACCTGGAAGTGGGGATCATGGCCAGGCCCGGCTGCCGCAGCGGCGGCGCTTTCATGCCGGCGCTAACGGGATGGGGAGTGCCGTGCTGCACCCATCCCCGAGCAGCCTGCAGCGTGCCAACGATGGGGACACAGCAGGGACTTGGCAGTGCTTGCCTCCCTCCCTGTGCCTGCACAGTGCCGAACCCTCCTGCCCGCTGCAGCTGGAGAGCCGGAGCCTGGCGGGGATGCGGGGATGATCCCAAGCCATCACAGGGGTGAGTGATGCTGCACGTCATCCTTTGTCCTGCAGCATCACTATGCCCCAGGGCTCTACAGGGTCCCCCTGCATGTGTCCCTATGCCAGCTGGGTCCTCATCCTGGCTGTGTGCTCCCATTCTGTTGGTGGTCTCCATCCTGGCTGCACATCCCTGCCCCATCCATAGTTCTCTGTACTGGCTGTGGGGTCCCACACTGGCTGTGGATGCCTGTACCAGCTCTATCCCTGTGCAGGTTGTGCATCCCTGCACCAGCTGTGTCCCTGCACCAGCAGTGTCCCCATGGGAGCCACTTAGCAGCTCTGGGAGAGAGGGGCTACCCAATGCAAGCGCTGGGGTTTGTCCTTGCGTGAGCCAGGACTGACAGCCACACATAAGCTGCTGGGGAGGGAAAGGGGATGATAGAATCTTCGTCAGCACCTGGATGCACGGGGATTAATGAAGCTGGCTCTCCGTCCCCAGGATTCAGGTTGCCTTATCTGTGTCTATCTGTTCTTACCCAGGCACTGCTAGAGCTGCTCCCGATGCACACAGCTAATCCCAGAGGCTGGCAGATAGGGCAGGGACCGCTGCCTCCACCCACACCCTGCACACAGGGCCAGGGGCATGGAGCTGGCCCGTGACCTGTCCTGCCACAGGCCAGCTGGTGCTGGAGATGACCAGAGGCACAGGGCAGAGGTGCCGTGAGTTTGGGGGTCTCGGTCTGGCAGGGGTACGTGCAGGGTTGCAAGGCAGGCACTGGCATTGCCTCTGATCCTGATTTTGAGGCTGTGTGACCTCCCAGCAAAGCTGTGTCTGCCCAGTTCATCTCTATTCATCTTTCAACTCAAAAAAGTCACTGCCCCATGGCCAGAGCTACACCACGTTTCTGGGAACTTGTGGCTGTTCCTTGGCTGAGTAGATTTCTCTGTCTTTTTGGATACTTCTGGCGTTTGGGGAGGGTTGCAGGTGGTGAAGGGATGGGGTACCCACAGAGGCTGGCATGTCACTGAGCAGCCTGGCACCGTGTCATCCTCAGGAGACAGGGAGCGAGGGCTAGATCATTTCACCTCACACCACACAGATGTGGCTGCAGCATCCCTGGCTCTTCCCAAGTACCTGGAGGACCCACAAGCCCTGGCTGCCCATCCCTGGTGCCATCAGGAGGGTGTCTTTCCTCTGGCTTCTGGCACCTCTTCTTTCTCCATTCTGTGTTGGCTCTTCATACCCTGGGGCAGGAGCAGCATCCGGGCCTGTGCTTCGGCACCATCCCAAATTTCCGACCTGGCGCACACAGTGCCATGGCAACGCCTTTATTTTTTCAGCTGCTTCCCCGTTTTCTTTGCCATTGGCCTCTTTCACTGGGTGATGGTGATCACAGGGGCTATTTGGGCAGGGTTCAGCATGCTGCTGAGCAAGCAGCTTGTAGCATGGTGCCTCGTGGTGGCCTGCCCTGCCACATGCCCCACACCTTGCATGGCTCTGACCCTCCCTGGCCACAGCATAGAGGGAAAAACATCACCTGGGCTTGGCAGTAACTGCTCAGCTCTGCACACCCCAAAGTTGCCCTGGGACCTCGAAGCAACCCATTTCCCATGGGCTGTACAGCTCCATGTACCACAGACATGGACTCGGCAGACTGATGTCCCCAAGGTCACCAATGCCACCAGAGCTCTGGGTCTGCAGCAAAATGGTGCTGAGTGTGGTGAAGGGGGTGCCCAGCATGGCTGGCACTGTTCTCACTTCCACAACAGTCCTTCCTGCTAGGAAGCATCTCTCCTGTTACCTCCTGACCCTGCTACAGTGGGATTTAAAGCTCTAAGGAAGGTGGCCTGGAGAAGGCTTCGTAAAATGCCAGTGGGGAACCACGGCAAAGGAAGCCATGCCGGGGGGAGACTGGGGTCAGGAGAGCAGAAGCACCCAGGACCCCTGTGTGAACAGGGTTTGGAGGACAGTGACAGGAGTTTGGTAATGCAAAAAGCACAAGCCAGAGCTGACCCTGACCAAACAGCCTCAGTGGGCAGTTTCAGGAACAGTCGCAACCACTGAGTGGCTGCACATGTCTGAAGGAAGCTCTGCTCCGCAGCTTCTGACAGCTGCTTCTGCAAGAGGCTCAAATTGAAATACTGGGGTGTTTCAGAAAGAGAAACCTGAGTGTTTTGGGGACCAGAACAATTCAAAAGATCCTAGACAAATTCACAAGCCATCAGTCTTGACGGGAATCTGGTCTTTTCAGCAAGGAAGATAAAAGCCCTTGTCCAAGTCATTTCCACCCAGCTTTTAGTGGGATTAGAGAGCTGCAGTGTCCTGTGCTGGCAGACATCCCCCGGGCCAAGCACAGCCAGCCCCTGAAATCACTTTGTGTGGGCCCCAGAGTCCATCCCGGCGCTTGCTGCTGCCCTCACTTCCAATTTAGAGCTGCTCGTGGCAGAGACCAATATAGAAGCACTTTGCAGGATGGCACTTCCCCTCCCCGGGGAGCCAGCGCTGGCACTTCGCTCTTGCTGCTCACCAGCTCCAAGGAAGACTGACGAGCTTGAATGACTTTTTTCCAAGAAAGGTGGATTTGGTTTGCAGAAAGATGAGGAGTGGGGAACAGTTGTTCTGCTCTGCCGAGCCTTCTGCCATCTGGAACAGCTTTTCGTTTCCTTCTGGATACCTCTTCCATGAGATGGCAGGACAATAAGAGGGGCAAGGGCATCACTGGGACCCCCAAGGAGGGGAAGGATGAGGGGACGGAGTCAGGGGACACATGGCTCTGTCCCTGTGTGCCCTCTTTGCAGGGGTGGGTGAAAGTCAGCCCAGGCAAGTGGAGAGCTGGTTTAGGGAAAGGCTTGGAACAAACCTCACTGTGGAAGGCTGTGGAAGCCCCCAGTCAGCCTGTCCATGGCATGTGCCCACTCTGCCCGTCACCTTGCCAGGGTGGTGGCCATGAGCTCCTGCAGCCACTGCTTCTCATTCCACATTCTCCAGCCCAGGGGGTGGGGAAAGCCTCATTGTCTCCATCTTCCCTCTTTTCTTCCTGGGGAAAAACATAAAAGCAAAGTCATCACATTAGGGCTGGATTACTCAGGGACTAAAGAGGGGAGAGCTCTTCCAAGGCAGTGGGCACTGCTAACCCCAGCCCCCCGGGTGAGGTTTCTGGTGTCTAGTAAGGGGTTGGTGCTCCTGCAGCTTTATCCTCAGTAAAGCCATAAAAAGTGTCTCCCATTCCTCCAGCTGCTTGTTCCTACAGAAACTGGGAGAGAACTGGGTCTCTTGGGCATAGTCCTCGTCACAGTTGGAAAACACCCCACAGAGCTCTTCCAGGGGCTGGACACCAGCTCTCATTGGCCCTGCATGGCTCCTAGCCACTCATGTCTGTGCCACATTTTGGTGTCCCCTGGTCCCTACCAACTTCTCTGCCCCAAACATTTCCTGCATGGTGGATTTGATTTGGTGTCCCCAAGGCTGACACTCAGCTCAGGACCATGCTGCCACTGCCCAGGCAGCCTGCGCTGTCCTCAACATCCAGTGCTTGAAACCACAACCTCTTGGTGAGCATCCTCCCTGGAGAGGCCACTCTCTGCAATTAATCCGGGCATGGTTTATGCTAACGACTCTCCCCACTTTAAATTATAAATGGCCCTTGGCATGTGTGCACACAAACACACGTGTGTGCGCAGAGATCCTTTAAGGCCATCATTAGCTGTAATTAGCGGGATCTGTCACTCATCTTTGGCAGTTAACGATGAGCCCTGAGTCAGAGGAATCCAGCGGCAGATAAAATAAACACGATTTCAAACAGTTTGGAAATAACAAGCCCTCATTAATCAGATAAGCCCCAAAGGGAAGCACTTGGAAAGTGGCGGCTTCTTTGCCGTTGCCGAGAGTGGGGCTGGGTGGGCTCCAGGCCGGCCCCTGTGCTCCCCAAACCCCCGCTCCAGTGGGAGTGGGAGGCAGGATGTTATCGCTTGACTGACTTCATGGCAAGACTCAGGTGTCAGAGCTGGTCAGCTTGAGAAAAAAAACCTGAAAACTGGCAAAACCCACCCAAAAAGGCTCCTGCATGGCCCCTCTCTGGGTGACAGCAGCTGAGGCACGACCTGATCCCGAGGTGCAGGTGGGGGCGATGCTGGTGCAGGGCTCAGCTCTGGGTAAAGATGAAGCAGCTCTGGGGCAGCACATCCCACAGCCATCACTCACCCCAAGAGCTTAAAGGCTGTGTGGAGGGGAGCACCCCCAGGATCCAGCAGCACAGGGGAGAGAGGATTTGGGGAAGGGGCTGGTACAAGGGATGTTTCCTAGGGAGCAGGGGGAGCTGGGGAGACTTCTAGCTGTCACAGCTGCAGCTAAATCACAGCAAATAGGAGGGGAATGGGACACATGAGGCTGGTTTATATTACAAAGGAGCAGTCCATCATGGGGTATTTAAAATAATCCGCTTAGATGCACAGTAGCAGATTTGGAGTGCTAAGGGAATTGAAGGCGCTGTGGCTTTGCAAGGCTGGATCAGATCTAGTTAAGATGCCACTTAGGACAGTACATCCCATCCTGCCTCGATGCCCCAGGAGACAGGCACACAGCACCTGCAGCCCCTGCAAGGCCACTCCCATCCCCACAGGGAGGCACCCAAGGTGACACTGGCCACATCAGGATGGGTGACAATGTCCTGCAGCATCTCCCTGGGACTGGTGGCAGGTTTGGGGAGCATGGTCTGGATTAGGCACAGGACAGGGGATTCCCATGAGGGGCCAAGCCTTTGGAGTGGTGGGGGAGGTGTAACTGGTGCCTGGGGTCCAGGGGCACCTTCATGCTGAAGCCAGGTGCCTGGCAAAACAGCTGGGATCAGGGGATGCTCAGGGGAGAGCTGTACCCACACTGCCAGGGGGTGGGAACCTCCTCTGAGGGTATCCCCGTGGCATTTCCTGCTCAGCTGAGGCTGGGGACCTGGTGTGGGGTCCTGGTAGGCTGGGACCAGGTGCTTCAGGGAAGAGCTGGGGCTGGAGCTGCGTCTGCATGGCCTTGCAAGCCCCCCAGCATGGCCAGTGGCCACAGAGGAGGGTGGCTCCTAATGCCACAAGCTAGGAGGTCCTCTGCTGGGGTCTGGGCTCAGTCTGGGGTCTGTGTGGGTAGGAACATGGGCTGTCTGAGCATCCCTGAGCATCCTCACACTGCTCCTCTCAGCCAGGCTGAAAGCTCAGCCCCAGGGAAGCCAATTCATCCTGAGAGAGGGATTTCATCCCAGAGACTTCATTACAGACAGGCATTCCCCCAGAAGAGCATCCTTCCAAGGGCAGATGGTTTCCACCTTGGGCTGGCTTAGGGGTTCAGGCTGCAGTGGCCCTGCAGAGCCAGAGCAGCAGCAGCCTCTCGGAGCCAGGCAGCATAGCCAGACGTGACCCCGCCACCGAGCCGGGCCTCACGCTGCCCATCCCTCTGCTCCCAGGGAGGGCAGGGCCCAGGAACATGCCCCCAGAATCTGAGGCTGCATGTCAGATTAGGCCACAGGACTGCCTGCCTCTCTTCTTGTCCTCAACCTGTGCCCTCTGTCCCTCTCCGACCCCAGTACAGGGCTGTGCTCAGCGCGAGGGCTCACTCTGGCAGGTTTAAACACTGTCCCCAGCTCCCCTACGCATTAATCCAAGGGAGGATTAAGGTTACCAAGCTCCTGGAGCCACCCAGCTCTCACGTCTCCCACCATGGACCCCTCTCTCCTGGTCCCAGAGAGGGCACAGGGCTCTGCTGTCTCCCTGGGACTTGCTGCTGTCCCCCCCGAGCCCCCCAAGCTCTCCTCCATCAGCAGGCACCTCACTGGGGTTGTGCAGCACCTGTTCACCTCTCCTCGAATTGGGGACCAGAGATCATCTCTGGGGCTTTGGGGGCTTCCAAGCCTCTGTGACCACCTTCCCCCTGCTCCCTGCAAGTGCTGGGGTGGGGTTTCGGGTGGGCATGAGCTTCTCCCCCTTCTTCTCCCCTGTCCCCTAGGTGCTGTGCTCTGGGTCAGCTTTGGGTTCGTGACAACTAGTTTAAATGCATGGAAAATACCTTAATCCTGGTAAGACCCTGATCCCTGCCCGCTCATACTTCCCGTGAAAGCCCCCCACTTCAGCCATAATCCCCTGGGAGAGGTCATCTGTACATCCTTCACTTGTGGGAGCAAGGGACTCTCTCCAGGGCACCCACAAACTCCTGGGGTTGGCACACAGGGTCCTGGCTAGTACTGCCCCGGGAGTCCTGTCACCTGCAGGGGACAATAGGGACAGAGATGCTCCTGCCACAGGGTAGGATGGCCAGTGGCTCCTGCCACCCTCCTGTGCCCCCTTAGTGCCACCAGCTCCAGAAGTTTTCAGAGAGAACCAGGTAACTGTAAACTATTTTTACACGGTTGTGATCATTTTTCATTTTGAGTTACTATTTGCCCCACAGTGAGCAGAATTCCTACCCTCCCAGTCCCTACCCCCTTGCGACTCCTGCCCCATCCCATCCAGAGGGCTCCCCAGGGCATGGGATTGGAGGAACCCCTGGCTTGTGGGGTGAAAGAGGGCTCTGGCTCTGCCCCCAGTCCCATTTCCCCGACGTCAGGAGCTTCTGCTGCCTTTACCTGCCCTGACCTGTGGCCCCACGAGCTGTAATCCCCCTCCTGCTGCACCCGCAGGATCAGAGGCTGCCAGCGTCCAACCTATCCCAGAGAAAGGAGGGCACTGGGAGGGTGGTAATAAATCCTAATGATATCCTGGGGAGAGGGGTAGGGCAACAGGCTCTTGCCACTCCCTTGCGTGGCAATACGAAAAGTCTGTGTTTGCAGAATTGTCTCTCATATTTATAAGAAGCAAGGACAATGCCGGGATAGAGGCTGAGCTGAGCTTTTAACCAGCCAGATTACACTTAGCAGGAGCATTTACCTCTGCCTCTAATCCGCCTGCTACAAAGACTTGCTAACTCCCTCCTGGATTTAACTGGAAGGCTTCAAATCTTCCTGCAGAGGAGAGAGTTAAGCCCGAGCTGGTGCTGGAGGGCTGCGGGGGTCAGGGTCAGCGCTCCTCCCCTCAGGCACATCAGGTTTGGGCTGGACATTTGAGTCCCAGACTCAGTTTTTTCCTGGCAACAGGTCCTGCAGCCAGGACAGGCAGGGGATGGGAAGGTGCCAGGAGCCCTTCAGTCCTTGGGAGCACAAAATCAGATCCTACGCAGAGCAAAGACTTGGACATTCCTGAGCAAAAATCACTGCTGCTTAAACACAGAGCAGAGGCAAAAGCTCTGGAAGAGCCACCTGGTTGGAACAGTCCCTTGTTTTTAGCTGGATTTCTTGTAAGAACACAAAACATCCATAGCCAGTGCTGGGTGCCTGGGGAAGGTTGGGATGGCTGCTGTAGAATATGGTCATGCTCCCAACACCCACTGTCCCCTGACACATGGCCAGTGTCCCCTGACTCCCCCATCCCACCCTGGAGCAGCCACATTCTCCACTGCCTGCACAGGGCCAGGCCCATCAATCCCCAAAGCCCAGGACACCTATGCCCACTGGTGGGCACCAGCTCTGGGGCTCATGCCAGCAGAATCCCTCCCTTTACAAGCATTCCCTCGCAGGAGGCTTTGCATCCATGCCAGGAAGGGGAGAGACGAAACTCCTGGCCCATGACCCTGCAGCACACCCCTACAGCACCCCCAGCACAGTGACCCCAACACTGCCGGGGGCCGGGGTGCCTCAGTAGTGGATTTTGGTGTGAAGCTTTGGGGCAAGGGGACAGGGATGTGGCACGTGCTGATGTCACTGAGCCGGCTGGCACTGGGCAGCACGTGGCACTGTGGGAGACCCACCAGCAAAGACAGTCTGACTGGGAGAGCAGCCAGGAGAAGGGCTGGAGCTCTGTGGCTGGCTCCACACAGCCTGGCCCAACAGGCTGCCCACCCTCGGTCTCACCCCATGCCGCTGGCACGAAGCCTCGCATGCCAGGGTCACAGGCTGAGCCGGGAAAGACACGTGAGCTGAGACAGCAGAGCCAGGGATGAAACCTCCCTTGACTTCTGGGAAGCCGGCAGTATCGGAAATTTCCCTCCCAGCAGGGCTGCGTGGGAGGAGACGGCGAGTCCCCTCAGCCAGACCTTGCATGGTCTCCCGCCATCCGGCAGCACCTCTCGGGCTGCAGGGACACGCGAGGCTCCATGGCAGCCCAGGCCAGGATGACACGATGGCAGCCATCCCACTGCCACCGCCCCGCCGCCGGCTCCACGCACAAAGGCCGGAAGCTGGGCGCAGCCGGGGGGTTTCCCGGCTCGGCCGTGGCCCCAAGTGCTCCAGGGACGAGCTGGCTGCCAGCCAGCAGCACCCAGCCTGGCCTCTGAGTCCCTCTATGGTGCCGCTCAAGGGGCTTCTGCCACAGTCAGGAATTCCCTGCCTTTCCTCCAGCTGCCACAGTGGAATCAATATGGGGGGGCTCTATCCACAGCATCACCCTCTCCTTATGCTGGGTGCAGAAAGCACCTGGCAAGAGAAAATCCACCTCATGTGTTTCTGAGCCAGACTCTGGGGCCTGCAGTGGGCAGAGGGTGCGGGGCTGAGGGTGCTGTGCCGGGGCAGGGCTGCGGAGCCCCCCCCGCTCCCCTCCTCCAGCCTGCCGGGCAAGGGGCCAGCTCGGCTTCCGCAGCCCTTTCTGCAGGCAGGGCCGGTATGTTCACCACGAGCTATGGACGGCCTGGCTGCCGCTTACAGTAAATGTGAGGGAACTGTTTTGGGCAGGGCGCTCGCCGTCCCGCAGGCAGCAATCCGGCCGTGTCCTTCTGGCGCTGTCGTCTGCCGCAGGCGTCTCCTCTTCCCAGCGTGCCCCTTGGCCTTCCCAGCACCGACCCGCCGCGTGCCAGACCCCGGCATCAGCACGACGCCACTGTCCCAGGGTTCCCCCACCTTCCTGGACTTCCCCAGTGTCTAGGGGAGGGGAGGAGCATCTGCCATCACCCCCCTGCATTGCCTCGAGGTGTGCAAGGAAGCTGGCGAGGAAGGATGCTGGGGCACACAGTGATGCCAGCACAGTCCCACAGACTGCTGCCCAACCACCTTCTTGCTGCTGCTTTTTCCCATCACTGCCCTCTGGCCATCAGTTCCAGCGGAGGGACAGGGGGATTTTTCTGCTTTCTTGGGACAGCATGAAGCCTTTGTCCCTGTGGTGGCCAGCAAATGAACCTGAAGCATCGCTGAAGCATTTTCTTTAGGGCTTAAGTGGGATTTATGGGGTGAAGATGCCTGCTCCAGCCCTCTTCATGGATGGGTAACTTCAAGCATTGGGAAAAGGCAAGATTTGGCTTAACCAACAGAGTTTCCCTGAGCCCTCAGGGTCCTATTTTGCATTTCCTTATGCACAAGTATTTTCTCCCTACCCACCTTTTAAGTGAAAATCACCGAGGAGTGCATGTCACCAGAGACTGTGAGGTTTGGGGCTGCAAGGACTGTCCCACACTTCGCTTCACATCTGTACCCCAAGTCCAGAGGAGGGTGAGGTACACGCTAACAAAATTTCATTCTCTCGAATGACCAAGAAGCAGAAAACAAGCAAGGCACTAAGTCACCCAAGGACAGACCACCTCCCAGGGGCTGAGCCGTGCCACCCTGACCCACCAGCCTGGGAACATTGCCCCAGAGCAGCTTTGCCAGCTCCATGGTGCCTTCTGCACTTGGCCCAACCTTTCCCAGCATGGGAAAGGATGCACAGCAGACACAGGCAAGGGATTTTCCAGGGTGGAAGCTTGCTCCTAGTCTGGTTTTTCAGAAGCAGACTGCAAGCTTGTGAATCGGAGGTATTTGTCAAGTTGGTTCCTGCAGTGGAAATGATCAAATAATTGTTCATACACCCGTCTGGCCCAATGGCTCATGCTCACAGAGCAGAAACTGGCTGTCAGGCTGCAGGACTGTGGTTCCCTCGTGATGCTGTGGCATGTTTGTAAGAGCAAGATGCTGAGGCTGCAGGTGCCTTTCCAAGGCAGAGCTCTGCCACGCTCCAGGCACACTGCCAGCCCGTCGCTCGGCCAGATTCGTGCCGCCTTTCCCTCGGAGAGTCTCAGGGAGGGCTGTACTTCGCAGCGGGGATTTCCCGTTCCACTTGCCCAACAGAGTGCTTCCAGCACCTTCTCCACCCTTTGTCCTGTCCTTCCCCTTCTCACCAGTTTGCAATTCCGACAGCCTGTCTTTGGCTCTCCCCGCTTCCCCGTGCTCAAGCAGGCATCCAGAACAACCCTGCTGCTCTGAGTGAGGGTGGAGGACAAGCATTCCTATGGGAAAGCCAGGCTCTCCCAGCAGCAGCCTCTTCCAGCCCCTAAAGTGACAGTGACCTGAACATTTCTGTTCAGACCAACTATTTTTTCAGGCATTTTTAACCTCCTCTAATGTATTTTTCTTTTTCCTTTGGGGTTGAAATTATTCTGGCTTTGTGCAAAAACCAACTCTGAAGTGCTTGGGGAGTGGAAACCTCCCATTATACTTTTGAAAAATAATATTAATCTTCCCTCTCTTTTTATGGAGATCTCTCTCCCCAATGGCTCAGGACTGGAGGTAGGCATTTGATGTGGAAATAGCCTTTGCTGGAAGAGCCCTTTGATGTTTGATTTTCACAGGGCCAACTCCTAACCAACTCCTAACCAACCATGAGGGGTACAGGGTGCTGGCAGGGTTGGGCTCCAAAGGGTGCCCGGGAAGGACACGGAACAAAGGGGACGTACTGCCAGACCCTTATCCTGCCTGCCTTGTCTCCCTGAGCAACAGGCAGGTGTTTCCAGGCTTCAAAGACAATAAAACATGGGGGATTTCCATTCATGAAAACTGCCCTTGGCCTGACTCAGCTCCAAGACTTAAGGCAGGTGCCCAGCCTGCACTGAGCCAGAGTGATCCTTCACCCAGGGCAAGAAAGACCTGGAATCTCCCATCAACCAAAGAGCACAGAGGGGATTGCAAGAAGCAGGATTTGGCCTCAGCTGCAGAAATGCAATGGCAAAGGGAAGGAGGACACATTGTCTGATACCATCACCTGCTGGGCTCCCCCCAAAATGCCTGTGCTGAAACACACCCACTGCAGAGAGATGGGGCCATACCTTGAGGATGAGGTGCCTGAGTTTGGTGTGTGGCGCGCTGGGGGCTGGAGCACCACAGACCCGGGCAGCATCTGCAAGCAACAGCATCCCCACCCTTGCTGCAGGGACACAGGGCACAGTGAAGTGGACTCCTGCTTTGGGACTGAGCCATTGCCTTGAGGTGTCTCTAATGGCAGGGAGCCGGGTCACACATTTGCTTTTTTCAGTCTGATACAGATCCCAGCTCCTTATTTAGTGGGTTTAGTATCCACCGACTTTGCTTCCTTTAGTGCAGCAGCAAGTTTTTCTCCCCTTCCCCTCCCCCTCCCTCTCCTACTGTTTTCACTCATTGAATTCCTCAAAGCACTTCTAAGAGGCCGTTCATCTGGGAGGTATCGCCCAAAACAAAGCTGTATTGTGTACGCTTGGTCAAAGCAAGATAACAGCTTCCCAGCGACAGGGGAGTAAAGGTGCTTCTTCAGGTGCTGGCAGCCCTCACAGAGCTCAGTGTTTGGGATGTGTCAGCTCACCAGCCAGGATTTGCATGGGTACAATATCCCTCTTCACTTTCTGGCACCTTAGTTCAGTGTTTTGGCCTGGCAATCAGCATCACATGATTTACTTTGTTTCTCCCCTTTTTCTTTTCGGAGACAATGTGCATTTTATGCTTTGTCAGCAGAAGGCAGGGCAGAGCTCACCCTTCGGAGCATCCCGCTCCTGGGAGCTCCGGCAGCTGACGGCTGTGTCTACTCTCCACAAAGAGCTCACGTCCAGCACATTCATGGCACCAGGAAACAAAAGGTTTTCCACTGAGTTCTCTACTAACCTATGTGTTGTGAGAGACACTTGGCTGCCTTTTTACCCAAAAGCTTTGTCCTTAGTAAAATCTGAAGATGTCACAAGTTTTGTCTGATCCTTGAGGAAGAGATGAACTGCTGGACATCCAGAAATCCTGGACATGAGCACCATGCCAGCACAACTCAGCCCTAAGGCACAAGCTGAGCAAGACCAGTGATCCCAGGACACAGCCGTACACGTGCTGTGCAGTCCCTCTGTGCATGGGCTGTAAAGCTTGGACTTCCCAAAAACTCTGGATTTGTTGCATGTTTTGAGGACATCTGTGCAGCATAGGCACCAGTGGGCTCAGGGTTCCAGCAAATGGCCCAAAGATTTCCCTGGTGTGCTGGGAAGCTGAACATGCTGCAGTGGCTGATCTGCCAGCCTGTGCCCACCACTGGCGTTATGCCAGTGTAGTCAGGACTTAGTGAATGTGAGAAATTTTGGGGTTTGATGGATAAAGTCTTGTCTAGTGGCACAAAGTAGTGTGCTGGTTTGCAGGTGTAAGGACGGTGCTTTCCTGCACGTTTTTAGAGGATACCTAGGACTCCACAAGGCAGGCATGGCAGCAGAGACACAGAGCGAGTTCTCGGTGCCCTTAAGTCCCACCTGTCCTCCAGGGAAATAATACTCTTCTCTTGGGAACACAGAATTATTCAACCAAATTGTCTGGAAATCTTCAGCAGGGAAAGAACCTTAATGCAAAGGACAGATAAAAAAAGGTCTTAATGAACCTGACCTGCAAGTTGCCTTTGCTCAAACCCTCCCTACCCATCACCTTGGCTGGACAAGGAAGGCATTGCATTCACGTGCTGGATTTTAAATGCTCACCCTACACCGCGCTGTTTGTTTTATTTCCCCACTCAGCGTTCAGAGGCTCTTCTTCTTATGCTTATTTACTGTAAAGCAGAGAAAGCCAGGGAAAATGATCTCCAAAGCAAATAGAGCCATGTTTCCATTTGGGAAAACTTAGAGGGAAAGAGCATGTAGCTAAGCAACAATGCATGATGGTAAATGGGTCATTTTCCAAGGCATGAATTGCATGTGGATAACTGAGGCAGGAATAACCCCAGCCAACACACTGCCGACACTTGAATTCTTGGCCTAAGCGATTAATAAGAAATGACAGGACTTTCCAATACCCTCGAGAGCTCCCTGGGTTGTTATGGGGGTTCTTCTCCTGCTTTTGATCTCCACCCAAAATCTGGGGTGGGAGTCTCCATTCCTGCAGCTGGGCAGAGCTCCGAGTACAGATGGATGTGCTGCAGTGAGGTTCCCTGGACACAGAGCTATCGGTCAGTTCCACCAAATCCCAGGGAAAGGGATGGGGGCAAAGGAGTTGTGTGGCAGGACTGGGGACTCAACCATGAGAAACTCCCTTCTGTTTTGGGCCAGAGGGAAGCCAGCATTCCCTGGTGCATTAGGACTGAAGTTTGATGTCAGCCTCCTCCAGCATTGCCCAGGGGTGGCTTTGCTCAGTTTCCCTCCCTGTGAAACCAGATGATCTCCACTGCAAGGAAAGGGGGGAGGTTCTTACTGGGGGGTAACATGTTACGGACTTAGGAGGGTACTACTACCAGGATAACACTAGCAGAGGGATGGTAAAATCGTTTGGGAGGCCAGGAATGGGAGAGTTTGCTGCAAGATAAATAAGCGAGGCCGCACTGGGTTGGGGGCATAATGTCCACATCACATAGCTGCTGCATCATGGGGGAACATGCCTGGCTCAGCCATAGGTGAAGGGTTAGGAAACCCTTCAGCTTTGCATCCTAGGGTAGGGAAACTATTGTGCTGGGGTTTTTTCATAATAATAACAAATCTACAGAGTTCAAGCTTTGCTTTTGCAGAAGCGAAAAGTCCTCTGGGCTTTTCAGAATTCCTCTCACCGGGAATGGTGCCACCTTCAAACCATGCTGGCAATCCAGCCTGAAGGTCACCAAGTGGGATGTCAGCAGAGCAGGGCTGAGACCTCGCTTTTCCTAGAGGTGCTGTTGATTTCCTCTTCCTGCTGCTTGCATCACTGGCGGAGATCAAAACATACACTGCCATGTTTATTAAAAAGAGTTACCGCAGGAAGGTATTGGGATTATTTCTTTCCTCCATGAATAAAGTTCTACAGTACCTCTTAAAATCAGACCTGAGGAATTTACAGAGTGGTTATTGTACATTCCTTGGGGGGAGGAAAAAATCTAAGCAAGTAGTTCCAGTGCATTAAAGCAATGAATAGAGGAAGTGAAAAATATTTTAAATTCCTATACAGTGTTACATTTTAAAAGTGTCCTGGTTTAGGACATTAGAATCAGGGAAAGAGCTTTTTTCTTTCTCTTTTTTCCTCCCTCTAATTTTCTCTGAACTTGTTACAAGTCTCCTTCCATTTTGCTCACCATTTCCAAGCAACTAAATAGAGAGAGGCCTGGAACGATGACAGAGATGCGAAGTGCACAAAGGGACCAGAGTGTGGTCCGATAATTCTGTAATTGGAGCTGCTTGAGGCAAAATTTTTTTCAAGCCAGTGTAAATGGGGATCGCTGAAACCCTTAACAATCGGTCTGTCAGGCTGCTTCTTTAATGGATTGCTCTGTTTAACTCTCTCTGTTTGTCACTGGCAAGATGACAAGAGAAATTAGTGTACTGGAAAATACAAGGTAACTGGCAGTTCCCCAGCCCGGTTCCACAGCCCCGCAGACCCCGGGGTGCTGCAGCGCCAGAGCCCGGCTCACCGGCTGCTCTCCTGCCTCTGTGGAGGAGGAGGAGGAGGAGGAGGGGAGCTTACAGCCTCCTGCCCTTCCTAAGGGTAGGAAGACCTGCAAAAATACCCCGTGGCTCGGGGACTGACCTAGTGAAGAGCATGTGGAGAGAAGGGGTGCCCCCATGGCTGGTGGCGGGCCAGGACTGGGGTGGGGAGAGCACCAAAGTGTCCTCCCACGACGCAAATCTTTTATCAGCTGCAAACGGGCTTTGTCGCCTGCTTTTACACCACGGATACACTTTTTTAAAGCGCTGCGGGTTAGTGTCAATTTTCTGGGAGCACTGGGTGTGGGTGGGAGCAGTCACCATCGGAGAAGATGCTTCCAGCGTGTGAGTGTGCGTGAGCACATGTGAGTGCGTGCAAGGGTGCACTGCTTTGGAGATGCTCCGACACCTCCATTGTTTGCAGCCAGATCCTGAAACTTGGCAGCAACGATGCCCCGAGGCTAGAGATGTACCTTTCACTTTTCCCATGAAATTCCATTCTGGTTTGGCTGAGTTATAAAAAAAAAAAAAAGTTTGAAAATCACCATTTCCCTTCTGCTGCCTGCATTCCTCAGGAAAACTTTGGCAGCCTGTCAAAACAATAACTGAACGTGAACTTTCTAAAGAGCTGGCCCGGTGCTGTCTGCCAAAGCAGCAATTCAGCACAGCTCAGTGCGGCGTGTCCTTTCCCTCACCACCCCCGTGCCCACCCCCTCGCACACCCATCCGTGGGCACCCTCCAGGTGCAGAGGTGTCCACCCCAGACACCAGTGTGCAGAGCACAGGGTTGGCATCCACTGCCCAGCTGCAAAAGCCACACACACCTCCTCTCCCCTCACAGGAGAGCAGCTTTCTGCTTCTATCCTGGACCGTTACTCCTGCAATTTTTTGGGCAGAAGCCTCCAGAGCAGTAAGGAAAGGCCGGTCCAAGCCTTGCTGAGGAACACCTTAGGTCCAGCTGCAACAACCTACATTGCAGACATTTATTTAAAAGATCTTTTTCTTTATTTTTTTAAAAAATGTTATTTCCTATGTTAAAAGAATGTTGTTTACAATGCAAAGCCAAGTGCTTTTAAGTTAGGAAATGCCTAATGTATGATTCCTCGCAAGCTCAGCTCTGTGTGCATGCCTTGTGTTTCGACCTTCATGGACATGAGCCCCTATTTCAAACTCTTCCCTTACCCTGTGGACAGGGGAGGGAAAAGGGCACAAGCTGCTCCCACTGCTGTAAATAAGACACTTCCTAACACTGAAGTGTTTCATGTGAATGTTTTTTGCAGACCGCATATTATTCTTCAATACAGGTTTTTAATGCAATGTATAATTTCCAAACCAAAGCACCCGACTTCGGCACACTTGCCAGAGTTTTTCCTCACCACAGAAATGTGGCTGCATCTGGGGTGGAATGAGGCAACTGTTTTGCAGCCTGTTAGGACATAAAATGACTCTAAAGCAGAGAGAGGAAGCACTGTCCTTGTTAAAAACGCCCATTACATTTCACGTGAAGGTTCTGGAGAGCAAACTGCTGCCACTTCACCCCTGCAGGGATTAATACTCTTAATCTTGTGGCAAATGCTTTGTGGTCCCTGTGGTACTTTTAGGGCTCAGACTGTACAACTGAAGGGGAAGATGGTGCTTGCACTGTCCCCGTGGTGGGAAGGTGGGATGAACCTGTGCCATCCCCAACACCTCTTCTCCTGCCAGCAAGGCCCAAGGTTGGTTTGCAGCACACTGAGCCACGCTGAGACCCCAGCGGCAGCGTCTGAGCCTCCTGCCTTCCCTCATCTCCTCATCTCCAGGAGCTGAGAAACAGGCAGGAAGAATCCGTTAGCTACACCAAACTGCCGTAACTGGTTGTTCTTGTGCTGTTCCTTGCAAGGTGTGGCTGCCCCCACGGGAAGCTGGTCACCAGTCACAGCACATTCTCCAAAAAATCCCGGTGTCTGTGCAGCAAAAGGCCAGTAATTTCATGTAGCAGCTACTGATGGCCAGGGAGTTGTCCTTGCTGATGTGAATGCAGTTCTACCTTCTCTAAGCATCCCCTCCATCAGGCCCTGAGCTTGTGCTAACAGTGAAGCTAATATCTGGATCTCGGGAGTGGCCACGAGTCTCCAGCCTGCCCCAAAAGTCTCTCATAATTTTCGTGCATTTGGCTGGAAGCACTGTGGATTCAGCCCCCCTCCCTCTTCCAGCCCTCCAACTATAAAAGCCTGTTGTGGCCTACATTCAGCTGTCGGATATCACATTATCATGGCCCGGCAAAGAGGAAACCAAGCAGTTTGGCACAAATGGCTTTTCTGTGTTCAGTCTGTTCCAGCGCAGGTCTGTTCAGCTCCTCCTGAAGCACATGGAAGTGCTCAAAACTTCAATATTTAATCTTGCCTTGAAATGCAAATTGTCAGATCCGAGGAAAGGAAAGGGAGCAAATGCACAGCCGTCGACACAGGATGCTGGGAAGGCAGCAGGCACTGGGCTCACTTCTTGTCTTTCAGCCTTAGTGTGGGGCACCAGGTCCCCTCCTCCAGCACTTTGACCCCTGCTCAGGCACTGCCAAATCACCATTATTTTGTTTCAGTGTTTGAATGTAGCTTTTCCTGTCTTGGGGTGATGTATTGAGTTTGCATGGCCATTTTTGGCAGTGGGAGTGCTCCCAGACCTTGAGCATCCCCGAGCCCTCGGCGTGCTCCCAGTTTTGTCTCTGCTCTCTGATGCTCAGACTTTGTGCCTGTGGAGGAGAGGCACAGGCAGAGGGGGTTTAGCAGTGTGTAAGGCAGCACATGTGCCTCCCTCTCCCCCCTGGGCACACACATGCACACCATGCTCACCCCTGGTGCAAGGCAGGCAGTGTGGTAGGAAAGGGAGCACCCCATACGTGTGTTTTGGGAGCCAAGCAATCTTGGGTAAATTATAAGCACAGTTTTGAGAAATAAAAACACATTAATATTCCGTTCTCTCAAGGCATTATCCTACTGTTTACCATTACACACAATCCTCTGCCTTAAATTGCATCTTTGATTAAAGCAGCAATGAGAGAAACCAGTGCTAATAACAAAATGTATTCTGCTTTAAATCACTAAACTGAAAACATCAATAAGCTGTAACCATCAGTGCCGCCATGAAAATGAAGGCAACCACCATGGGAAACAGCAAGGATGAAATCCACTTTGCCAGCATAAAAGCCAAGTAATTAGGTCTTATGTGGGTGGAACTTATAATGAGGTGCAGGAAGGGGGAAAATGAATTTCAACCTGAGTCTGTCTCCTCCCCCCCTCTCTACCAGAGCTGCTTATCTAAGTTTGGGGGCTGCCATAGGGACCGCAGCCCCATTTTTTAGCTCTGCAGGGCCTCCAAAGCAGCATCCACCTCTGCACCTCCACCCATGCCCGAGCCTTGTGGGATGCCCCACACCCTGCCAGTGGGCAGCTGATGGCTTGCCCCCAAAGCACCAAGTTAAATTTCACTGGGGGAGCCAGCTGTGCTTCCGAAGAGGGCATTTCCCTTTGAAGAAGCTGGAGCTGATACATGGTATCAGCTCAATAATTTAATTTAAAAATTAGAAAAAGGAATCGTATCTGGTTATCGTGGATTAATCAGCGTTTGCGGATGGGTTTATAAAATTAATTTATATACAGTGAGTGACTTGAATCAAAGCCCTGTGCTCCTTTGCAGCAGCCGTCCATCCCTCACGGAGCTCTGCTCCTGGAGCAGGCTGCTCTCAATTGCTTGCTGCGGAAGCGGTGATACATCAGCAAACTTCAGATCTTCCCTCATACTCTTCCGTCGGGTACAGCCTTTCAGTTATTCAATGTCGCAGTCACCCTAAGGTTCAGCCAAGCCAGGAGGGTGTTTTCAGGAGCTGCTACCTAATGCCAGAGCAGGACAAATTATTCGTCACTTGCTCTTCCACGCTTTGAAGTGCAAATAAAGCAGACAACTTCAGTGCTGGGTTTTCCAACATTCCCTGACATCTCCACAGCAGATCAAGGTGTTGTCCATCCTTGTGCCTGTGACACTGGTTGGGAGTCTCTGGAAAGGACTTTTCCTTAATTTCTCAGCAGCAGCCTTTCCCTAAGGATGCTTTGCCGCGCTAAAACCGAGGCTGAGTGCCGAGCTGGCTGCACTTCTGCCTCCCGCCGGTGCCTGCGGGCTGTGGCTGCCCATCGGGATGTGGCTGCCAGGCAGGCTGAGGTTCCATTTCGGGTGTGTTTGCAGCTCAGACTTATCCCAAACCCTGTGAGAGGCAGCCATCCAGTTTGGTGCCTTTTCCTGTGGGTTTTGTTTTCCTTTTTTTTTTCCCCGCTGGTTATGTCACTAGAAAGCGCGTCGGGGGTCACACTCGTTAGTTATGGTGCCCTCTGGAATGGTCAGGTTATTACGTGGATTACGTGGCTCACACAGCAGGCAGCTGCCAGGGCCCTGCAGAGGAGGGAGGAGAGCCCATGTTTGTGGCCAGTGCAGCGGCTGAGGGGTCAGCCAGAGCAGGCTCCCGCCGCGGATGTGACCAGAGGCTCCACCTGCACAGGGTTCCCTGTGCCCGGGTCTCCCGCAGGCCGCATCCCCACACGGCGGCCGGCCCGGGCTGGAGGGTGGCAGGTAGACCCGGCGCTGCGGCGCGCCGGCTCGGGGCGGGGGCAGCACCGCCGGCGGTGCGGGCAGGAGGCGTTTCCCCCGGGGCAGCGCTGGGGCCGGCGGTGTGGGGAACTACCCGGCCGGGATGCGGGGCCGGGATGCGGGGCCGGGTCACCCCGCGCCCCCCGAGCCCCGCGCTCGCCTCAGCGCTCGCCTTCCTTTGTCCCGCTTAGTAACCGGCGCTCGCGGCCAATCGCCATCGAGCCGGCCGGCCCCGCCGCGCGCTGATTGGCTGGGCCGCCCGCAGCCCTCTGCCAATCCCGGCGCTCGCTGCTCCCTCAGACAAAGGCAGCAGCTCTGGCAACTGCGCTCCGCTCCCCCCGCCCCCCGCGCGTGCTCCGCGGCAGCGGCCCCTTGGCGGCCGGCCAGCCAGGGGACCTACCACCTCCGCTGCTCGCCTCAGAATAGGGGGGGACACTACGAAAAGGCGTCGAGAAAAGTGGCGAAAGCGAGCTGGGTAAAAGTTAGAAGAGGGGGGAAGCAAATTTTTGGTGCAGCCAAGCTTTCTGTGTGGGTGTGCCTCATCGGCCCTAAGAGGGACGTTTCCCCTTTATGTCTTTTTTCTTTGTCCACCCCTCCCTCCGCCTCGTGGAAGCGACCGCTCACACACACCCCCGTTCACCTCCAAGGGGTTAAAAAGCCGGCGCGAAGCCCCGCCCCTTGGCGCCGGGGGGGCGTGGCCCGGTCCCCGGCAAGAGGCGGGTGGCGGCGGCCGGGCCCCTCAGAGCCGCTTAAAATGTCACCGAGCGCGGCCGCCCCGAGCTCGGCCCCGCCGCCCGCCGCCACNGTCCTCCGCCGGCGGAAAGAATTCATCCAGAGACTGAAATCGCCCCTTTTTATCCGCTGCTTGCCACCATCCCTCCGCTTTCCTGTGAGGGGTTTGTTTGGCTTGTGTTTTAAAAATACCCCGAAAACGGCGATTTTTAGAGAGAATTCGGGAAAGTGGCGCTTCTGTGAAAAGGTGTCTTTTTAAACAAAAAGAAGCACTCTTTCTATATATATTATATATATAACTACCTATCTTTAGTTCCTGCAGGGCAGCTGCTGAGGTGGCTTGCGTGGAGGCTGGTTTTTTTAAGTTTAATTTTGAGATTTTTTTTTTT
>VWZW01008123.1:599734-831873 GCA_013397115.1 Edolisoma coerulescens | reverse complement strand
TCTTTTTTTTCTTTTTTTTTTTTTTTTCCCACCTCTCGATTAAAAGCCGAGCTATCCAGCCTCTTATTTCTAACCCTGCCGGGACTTGGCTTGTCGCGATGTACAACACGGTGTGGGATATGGACCGCGATGACACGGACTGGAGGGAAGTGATGATGCCCTATTCCACTGAGCTGATATTTTACATTGAAATGGACCCGCCAGGTAGGGAGCCGAAGCCTGCGAGCTGCCCCCGCACCCCTGGCAGCGGGTCGGGGGCTGCCGTCCGTCCCTGCCCTCCCTCCTCCTGCAGACTTTTCCCTTTTAAAATAAAAGGAGAGGGGGAGGGGGGGTGGGAAATTAATATCTGTAGTTAAACTCTGTGTAAACTTTTCAGGGACTTGAGCACGCTGTCTCCTGGGCAAAAGTATTTTAATAGTGTTTTTTTTGTGGGGGAGGTGGGAGGATAAGAGCAATTTATGGTGCCCTTTGGGAGATGGAAGGAGGCAGAAGGAGGAGAGCTGCTCGCAGCCCCTCTCCCGTTTCTCCTTTTTTTAAAGCCTTTATTGAAAAGCGTATATTTCGGCTGTATTCGCTCCTAGAGGAGCGCTTTTATTATCCTCTTCACCTGTGTGCCTTTATGTGCCTGTAACACTTTGATGGTGGTGATTTACCCACCTCCATTCAGTTCCAGTTTAATCGCTTTTACAGTCTCCAAGACCCTTTTCTCCCCAGCTCTCTTCCAGCAGTGACAGATGAGGTGTGTGTTGTCGCTGGGTTTTGGTGGAGGGGGGATAATACTTGGGAACAGGCTGGAATCCATCCCTGGAGGCACAGTTACTTTGATAACACTTAATAACCTTGTTCAAAAGGATTTGATGCACTTTTCCTTCCCTCCCCCCTCCACGGATTGCTAGTGCTGAAAATGGGGAAATGTATTATCCCTCGCTTGCCTGAAGTTTTTAGATGGGACAGAAAGTTTCTTTTGTGTCTGAAGAGGGAGGGAAGGCTTGTGAGGAGGAGAGGTTGAGCCTTTCTTTGGTAATGAATTAAAGGAAGCATAAATGGGTACTGGTGAAACTGTATCTATACCTGTAAGAGTCAAACAGGCTGAAGCAGTAAGGTAATTGAAGGGCCTTTATCTTCTCAGGTCTCTGATCTGTACAGCCAGAAGGTACAGTAAAATATGCACTAAAAGTGTTAGCCTGCAGAGAAATTGATAGCAAATAAGTACTTCTAAGTGGTGTCTTTTGTGGGGCATGTGCTTTCAGAATGTGCTTTTCAACCTGTGCCTGAATCGTGGCATGTATCTGCAAGTGTGGTTTATTCTCTTTGTTTCAGCACAGTGAGCTGTATTTTTCTCTCTGGAGGTATGTGGTACTTTAATTAAACAGGAGGAGGTGATCATCCTGAGATTTTTTGGATCTCAAGGACCTGTACTTGCTTCCTTTGGTAACTCTGACGCTTTAAAAATTGGACAGATCTCTCAGGCACACAATACTGGCCACTACTCATTAAATTCTTGCATAGCTGACACTACCTATTTTTAGATGTTACTCCTGAAAGCCTAAAGTTCAGTCAAATCGCTTTGCTTCTGTGAATTTTAAAGGATATCTTTCTTGTAAGTGCTTTTGATTTTTTACTATTCATGAGGTAAGTATTTGTGTGTGCTTGTATCAAGTGAACAAAAACCCAAGTCCCATTGTAGGTGACTTAAAGCAATTAGTGTGGGGTTTTTATTTTAAAAAAAAATAAAGCCCCTTGAATGGCTTAGTACAAGGAGGCTGCTGAAAGGGGCTGGACAAACTGAACTGGTCAGAAAACAACTTTCCAGTGTTTCTGCAGGAATTTGGCTGTGCAAAATTCTTAGGAAGCCTTTCAAAGTTTACATTAAAAAGCAGCTCTTCTATCATTAATAATGCCAATGCTTCCATCAGTGGAGCCCTCTTGTCAGGGATCAAGGCTCTGCACAGTCCAAACACCAGTTAGCAAAAGGACTCCGTGTTACAGGCTGATCCCTGAAGTGTTCAGTAACTTTATCTTTCATATTTTTAAACTAGATGAGCCAGAGCTGGAAATGATGCATGGGATAATCCCCGTGTATTTGTCCTGATTTCGTGGAACTGCAACTTTTAAATTGCAGGGGGAGGGAGGGAGGGAGGGAGAGTGTGGCAGAGTGGGTCTGCCTTCTCCCTGTCCAGAGGCAGGGTGGGAAAGCGTTTTCTGGCCTGGGATGATAGGTCATCTCTAAGGGGAGTGTGGAGGAATTCGTTTGGAAGGCTTCAACACTCGGCATGCCTTGGGATAAAGTCACTGCGTTTGCACCCGGTAACAACCACAGCTCCGTTTGGCCCGCTTCCAACAAAAATTTGTGAAGGTTTTCGGTGCAGCATTCCCGGCGCGGTGGCCGGAGCTCCGGGGAGGCTGAGCGGTGGCAGCGCTCCCTGGGCAGCGCCCCGAGCAGCGATGTGCAGCCCCGCTGCCCCGGCAGCCGGAGCGCTCTTTTGTTCCCGCAACTTGAGCGGAGAGATCCCCGCTTGGGTTTTGTGCCGCAGCACCGGGCACTGGCGGATCCCGGGAGCCAAGTGTCTGGGCTCACGCATGACTGCCCCTGATTACATTTTACTGCGTCTAAACTTGAGGCAGAAGACAAAAGCAAGGTGAACATAATGTGCGGTGTCACCCGTAACCTCCGAGCCGAGGGTGGGGATACTGTTTCTCGTTAAGGGCCAGGAGACCTTTAATTTATCTTGGCAGGCTGTCTTAATACCCACCTTAGCGTTGCCCAATAATAATGCAGAAATAAAATCTGGTGATGGCAGGCAGCCTGCAGCACAGCCGGAGCTTCTGTCAGGCCTCAGTGCACCTGCACCAGCTTATCAGTGTGCTCGTGTTTGCTGTTCAGGGCTGTAGGTGTAAATGGATGTTCAGAGCAGGTCCTGGAGCCTCTCTGCTGCAAGGTTTGTGCTAAAGTTCAGAAATAAAAATAATAACGCCTCTCTCTCACTTGAGTTTTTCACAACTCGGGCAGAAGCAGTCAGGCAACAAGGGACTGCAAGCTTTCTGCTAGGCTTTAATCCATCCTAAACGGAGGAGTGGGACAGTTTTCCCGAACTAGGGATTCAGCTCTGCCAGCCTCACAAAGCATAATTTAGAGCAGTACGACTAACACAGGAGCCACCGTGGTGTCAGCCAGCAGGGTGACTCCTGTTACCTCATGCTTTTTCCTTCTGCTTACATTTTATTCTGCATTTATACATGCACCACTGGCATAAGGGAGGATCTCTTTGTGGCAAATAACACTACATGCAACAAATAACTTTCAGTATCTAAAGACACAACCGGGACCATCAGTTGCACACAGCTAACGTAGCAGCTTCTCAACTTTCTAATGATGGATTAAGTTAGAGTATTGTGGCTGTAGCAGCATCATGTGCTGGCTCTGGCATTAGGAAACTGTCAGGGGTTCACTCATTTGTTTGTTGTTGCTGTGGGTCTTGCTGTCTGGAAAGACAAGAAAATAGGTTCTGGGTTGAATTTAGTTTATTTGACAGCAGCAGTTGAGGTCTGCAAAAAGTTGTTACTGCCAGAAGTTTTTGAACTGAGGATTTCAAATTGACTGCAAAAGTTACCAGAGTATCTAAAGCACCACTACCTATGTATTGCCTCACTTCTATTTAGTAGGGCTAAGCAATGTCTTTCCCTCTGTAGATCTGGGATATATTATCAGTTGTGTTGATGATAAAATGTGTAATCACTGAATACATTTTGTCACAGTTGGATGAAATTCAGTAAGAGTGTTCCGCTGGGATTTCTGATACAGATGTCAGCAAAGATATTTGGCTCAACTACAAATTAGAGGTTAGTTTCCTTTGTGTAGGTTATGAAGAAAACCACAAGTTTAAGGTAGGCTTCCTAGTGCAGAATGGGCTCTATGAACAGATAGTACAATAACTCTTTGACCTAAAGCTATATGGAAGCTACCTGTTTGAACCCTGAAATATGACCAACTACATTTATAACTTGATCCAGCTGTCTTTTTCAAGAACAGTACTTTGCCTTGCCTCATATGCTGTAACAATGCAGTTGCTACAAAATCTTTTGATAATTAGGTGGGGGGAGCAACGATCTATGGGCTGCTTAGTTTAGTCTGCTTTGTAGAAGCAGCGCTGCCAGTGTATGAATGAGACAAGCATTCAAGGGAAAAACTGTATTTATTCATTATAGTTTCTATTTCCTTCTCATATATAATTTGACAACCCTTATTTTAGGGGAGCGATACTATAATTGTAATTTGGAAAACACAGGGTTCTGAGCTCAAGGGCAGTGTTTACTGGGATACCAGGCGTGCTGTATCATTATCAGTGTTATAGTGGAAACTGAATGTGGCTTCTCAAATTGGGTTTGTGGTACACAGTAGCCAGATGTAGGTGAACACTGCCTGTCTATGCCTGACTAGTTTTCCAGTGGGAGAACAGATGCAAATTTGAATAGCAGTGTCAGTGTTGTCCTTCAGCTTATCTGAGCTGACTCCAGAAGCTTATCAAAGAAAAGTTCTGTTCTTACACATCTTAAGAAAAAAAAGTAGTTCTACTAGTGCATGTATTCAGAAGAACAGCACTGTATCTTCAACTGTCTTTTTTGCAAATTCAAGTCTTGCTGGAAATCGTATTTAAAAAAAAGTAAATGTTTGGGATTGAGAGTTTCCCCATTACAGAAGGGAAGTTTGTGCAGGCTGATTTGGGGTAGAGCAGGGAGTAAATAAGGCTCAGTCACCATATTCTGCATATCTGGGAAAATGGTTTGGATTGGAGTCTCAGCTCCTGTGAGGACAGTGGTGTGAAATGCTTATACTCTGCTCTTGTTACACCTAGATTTCTCTACTGGCCTTTTCATTCAATGACTGCTGTAACAATTTTTTACTTCTGGTTGCGTTTTTAGGCTTGCTTTTGCATTCCTTGCATTTCGTTTTCATTTTGATGGCTCTAACTGTTAAAGAATATCACTCATCAGTTTTCAATTAAATACATGACCACAAAAAACAGCATCATTAATAGAAAGTGAAATGCTGTTTTGCTTGAGATGAGAGAGCCTGCTTTAAAAGGCTAACATTTGTGTTTATCACTAGGTTTTCAGATTATGTAGAAATAGTTGGGGACGGAAAGCTTGTAAAAGGGAGTTGTTCAGCTCTGTTCTGTAAAGCTATAGGCTAATGCAAACTAAAACATGAAGGGACATTCTGAGAAGAAACCAAGCACTTCAACACGTGTTCTTGCAGCAAATGTTGTTTCTGCAACTGTTGTTCCAAACAGTTTTGTGTATTGCATGATTCCTGACAGGAGTTAATCATGGTTTTGCTTCTGTTTCACCTGTTTAAACGGGGAAAACTCTTCCTGGAGTTTCCTGTGGGGGCTATTGCTTTCTCAAGCAACAGAGTTGACTTCTGTCTTTGCCATTGCCTGCATGATTATCTTATTCCAGACTGAAGCTATTTGGCCTTATCTTTGCTCTACAGCTTGGGAAAACAGAGGCATAGCTGGTCATACACATCTGCGCCCAGGACTGAACGCAGCTGGGTGCCTTACATCACCTCATGTTGGTTGTTTAGTGAGTCACTTTTTGGGCAGAGAGCTGGAGAAGCATAAAGAATACTTTTATCAGCGTGCCCTGTGTGTTTTAAAGCTTAGGCTTTATTATTGTCAGAAAGACTGTTAACTGTGTTGAAACAGGTTGCTGTAAAACTTTAGTCCCATTAAAGCAAAGGTGTGTTCTAGCTGGATTTTTTGAAAAACTCATTTTTGTAAAGTAGGTTGCTGAGTAATGCTTAAGGAACAATCTCTGCTCATGTACTAAGTGCCCCTATGGAAATGAGTCAGATTGCCTTTTTTTCTTCTGCTTTTTATCTCATTTCTTCTGACAGGTTAAAGTCTGCACAATAGCTAAGTAAGCAAGAATTCGCTTCTCCACATAATATAAACTACAGCAATGAGCTGGTGCTGGGTCCCCAATCAGTGTGAGTGGATGTAACTTCTCTAGAAGATATTTTCATTGTCCTTCATGTTTGCTGTGTCCTCCACTCAACAGACAAAGATTCTGCAATGTTCCAGTGAATATATTCCAGTATATTAAGCTTTTCTGGTTCTGAAGGAAAGTGTCTATATACAAGGAGCTTTACAAGGATTCATACAGTACAAAAAAAAAGGCAAAGTGCAGGTGGTGCCTCTTGTAGCCCCTTCCAGAAAGGACTCCAGCTGCCCTGCTGAACGCCAACCAGCTGCCTGGTGAATCCTGATGCTGTAGCACAATGAGCTCTGGAGCTTTCCTGTGGCTGAACAGGATCCAGGATCTTCACTGGCTTTGAGTCCAGCAGCACACTCAAGATGGATGCCTTCCATCCAGAGCACTTTGAAAAAGGAGATGAAATACTTGAACTGCTTCAGCCTGTGACTGCTTCCAGCATTCACCTAGACTACCAGTTTTTGTGATTTTAGTGATAGTTCATAGGAATGTTACTTCTAAAAGCAGATATCCCTGAAGATGACACACAGTTATCTAGAAATGGCTTCAAAAACATCATATTTCTCTGCACAAAAGTTGGTGGGTTTGGAAGAGTTATAAAAATACCAGTCTGTTCTTTATCCCCTTAATGTTGTTTGTTCTTTTGCTGCAAAATAACTTGACGTTTGGTTCAGTGTCACTTTGTGACTCTTGTACTTCAGGTCAGTTTTCTCCTTCCAAACGTAAACGTCCTGTTTCCTTTTATTAACTACTGCTTACTCTCTGTAAGTTTCTTCCTTCTAACCCTTGAAAGAAGAAAATCTACTGGAGCCATTTTTTCAGGTTTTTACCTTCTTTAGCCTCCTCCTAAATTTGTCTCTGTAGTCCCTAAAATCTGATGCTGCACACAATCATCTTTTCTTTTGGAGGAATTCCTTCCTTCCTTGCATGCCTCCCCTTAAAAAACCCGAACACAGCCCCTGAAGGCACAGCTGCTGCAATGGAGTTCAAGAAAATTTGCTGTAATTGGGGAACTTGGCTCATTGTTGGCATGTGGGGCTTTTTGAGTGTGGGCAGTGGGGCTTGCACTCAACACCCGTCCCAGGAAAATGTCTTAGAGGTGAAATGGATGAGAAGTTCATTGACAATTTTATGCCTGTAATTTCTGTTGTCTGTTACAGCCTGAATTTGTACATTGCAGCTGAATTTCCCAGGCAGTCAGTACTCCTGCTGCTCTGCCCTGTGTAGTCGTCCTGGGGACATTGTCAGAATCTGCATCGTTTGCCCTCAAGGAACTGCTCCCAAGTGTCAACTTAGAAGTCTTTGGTGCTTTTGGCTTTGTTACCCCAATTCATCTCCTGTCTCCAAGAGTGCCTCTTGAAGGATACGAGGCAGCTTGAATAAATGAGATGAGTGTTAAAGATCCTTTCAGTTTTGAAGGGTACAGTACAGTCTCACTGATAAGTTTTGGGGCAGTGAGAGAAGTCAAGCTGCTGCTCTGAAATGGATTTCATTAAAATGCTTTGAAGATCACCGTGTACTGAGTATGGAGATTGAATCTGAGCATGAGCAATGGCCAGGCTTGACTATTCCATGTCTGCTTGGAATCTCCCCTTCTGCAGGCACTGCGTGGGATCCCATGGACTGGGACTTCTGCCTCAGTGGAGCTTCCTTCAAGATTAAGGTTCTTAAAAAAGATGACTCATGACAAAGTGTACAACACATTCCCTCTGAATCCTTTCTTACCTTCAGATTTCTTCTGGAGTCTTGATTTAGAAATGCACCTTTTGATCTTGATTTAGATGGCTCACTCTTAGCAATTTAGGCAGTGCTGAAATATTTGTGCTTTGATAACTAGAAAATGGTTTGACATAGCACAAGGACAGGTACTGTATGAGGAACAGTTTTACATACTGCTCTGAAAGATTTGAGCTAGTGGTAAGCTGAAATAAAATGCTGCTTAGAGCAGCAGGAATCATATGCATTTCCAGCTGTATTATTATTATTTTTAAATAGCCTCTTGTGCAGCAAACTTCTCAGTAGCACCAATTATTTCTGTGAATTGGATCCCCTGTGAGGTTTGTACCTGACATCTGGATGGATGTTTAGTCTTTGCAATATCTGGGGAAAACAGCCCTGAGCTGTTTTTATTTAAATTATTTATTATTTAAAATTAGTTATTATTTAAAAGACCTTTTTCTTTTGGCTTTGCTGTGTCTCCTAGCCATAGCTGTCACTGCTTGGGCCTGACTTCATTCCCTCTCTTCCACAATGAAAAGCCACTTCTTCATTCTCGATCGCTGTAGTTCTTTGCTTATTCTGAATTTTGTGTTTTCCTTGCTCTTTTCAAAAAATCTATTCCCACGGATTGACCGAAGAGTACTTTTAGTAGTGGTTTGAAGACTCTGCCTGTGGAGGAGTAGAAAACATGGTGTGGTGCTTCTTCTGTGAAGGCAGATGAGGAGCACCTTTAGTTAGAAAACAAAAAGGAGAAACTCCTTGCACTTTACATTTACTTTTGCTGTATAGTCTTCTAGACCTGACATTTGATACTGTAAAGTACAATATTCTTGTGGAATATCTGAAATTTTCATGGCAATAAAATGTCTGTCATGGACTTTCATCCAGATTTGGCAAAAGCCTGGGCCTGCTGTCTACATGATAAAATTATTCCTTTCTAGTGTGAGCTGGGCATGTGATGCTGGGTAGTGATAATCTTTGAGTGATGAAACATGGCAAAAGTTCTAAAACCTCTCCAGTTTATTAAGAATGTGCTAATTATGCCTGGTAGGTGAAAGAGGACTTACCCTTTTTATCTTCCTCATGTTAATTTTGGGACAGTCACCTCAGCCCTGTCGATCATGGAACCTCTGACACTGCTGTAGCTTTGCAGCAGTTACACTGGGCTCTGGGTTGGAAGGAAAACTGTTTTTCTTTGGGCAGTGGAAATAATTGGGAAGCTGAGGTTTTTTGGGCTTTGCGCCTTCATGCAAAGGCTGGAATGAAGGGGAGGAGCTGTATTTTAGTACAGAAGTCAAAGATCCCCATGTCATTTGTCTGACTGTGAACATCTTCCATTTCTTATGTCTCAGCCCATGAAGTAATAGGGCTTGCAGAGTACTGAGAGATGCTTTTGGAATGCCCAAAGGAATGCTGAATTTGACCCAGCCTCTTCACACACTGTTGTTGTCCCCTGTTCTGCAGGTGTCCCAGAGCAGATAATACTTTAACCTGTGCAGTAGCCGTGGATGCTCGTGAGGAACAGAGTGCAGCAGAAGCCTGGCAGGCTGTAGGAGGTGGAACAGTGATTGGGAGGTGTGGGAGTGGGCTGGATAGCTGGGGAGTTTTCAAACAAAACAGATCTTTATCAAAAAAGCCAATTAATCAAAACTGAAATATTTCTTAAAGGTGTTGTTTTTTTATGAAAGTTCATAGAAACACAAGCAAAGCTATAATGGGAGTGTTTTCATTGGAAGCCTGCCTGGCTTTCTGCCAACTTGTCTGCTGTTTTCTGTAATGAGATATTGAAAGACTTCAATTCTTTGAATATGTCTTACTCCTTGGCATCTCGCCTATTTTGGGGGAGGAGAGTGAAAATGTGAGCATGCCTGAGGTTCTGTGGCCAGCAATAATTCCATCAAGGAGCTTCCTTCCCCATTCCCAGAGCAGTTCTCCGTGCACATTAGCTGCCCTTTGAGGAAGGGCAGCTTGGAAGGGCATCGGTGCTCAATGCTGTGCAAGAGGGGTCTTGGCAAGAGAACTGAGATGTGGAGCTGCCAGGATAATTTACCTGCTGGTGGTGGGGAATGAGCTGCTGTCAGCAGGTGCGCACGACCCTCCTCCTTGTCAGCTGGAAAACCTCTGCACAAGCCTGTGCTTTTTTCACAGATGTCTTTGAGGGGTTCTCATGCAGCAGTGACGAGTACAGGACTCCTGAGGGAGGGAAAGATTTTGAAGCTTTGCCTGAAATGTGTTAGCGAAATTGAGAACAGGGTTTGAGAAATTGAGTGAGACGGCAGAGAGCAGTTAAAGATTGGGGAGAATTTTTCTCTTCAACGAAGCTAGCCCACATTTTCATTCCAAGTCTTCATCTGTATCTCCAAAGGGAAAACCCTTCTCTTCTCAAGGACTATGTCATTAAAATGTTAGCTGGCCTAACCACAGATTACTTGCATGTTTCCATAGCAATGACACTTTGTAGAGCTTTCTATTACACTTTGCAGGGTGTCTACTGTACATCAGCCTTTTTGAAGCTGAATAACTGTCTTGGAAATCCTCTGATCTGTTTTCTGCTTGTCACAATGTGGAGGGAGAGTAGATTGAGAGCATCAGAAAGAAGGCTAGTAAACAAGCCTGTGAAAGTGCTGAGGGACTTAAATTTGTATCAGACTGCTTGGTAGTTGTGATTATTTGTAACAGTAAGGCAGAGTTAATGCTGCATTTAAACCTGCTATGCTTTTAAGTATCTGGCTTGAAGCTCTTGGAAAATACTGGAAGAAGTAAGTTGTGGAGCCATTCTTAGACTAAGTGGCATCTGCCTTAAAACTGAAAACTAGAGTTTAATTAACTGGCAGGTTGATTTTGTACACAAATACTGCAGCCAGAGAAGAAACAGGCTACTTGACTGGGTACTGCATGGGATATAGCACTTGGAAAACCGATGCATTCTTCCTGTTTTACTCCTGAATCAGTGCCGTTGAAAACCCTCACACATAGGGCTTGGTGGCTCTTGGATCATGTAAACTTGTAAAATTTTTTATTCAAAACCTGACTGGGGAATGTGTGTATCTCATTGAAGTCACGGCCTACTTTGCTGCAGTTAAATTCAGGATTAATATAGCCCAGGATTTTTTACGAGAGACTTTAAAAGAAATACAGCGGCGTTGGACTTCAGACACTTGCCAGCTTTCCTGCTTGCCTTGGTGTTGGAGGCGCTTTGAATTTCAGAGAGTCGAGTCAGTTAAAGTCACGAGTCGCCTTTTCAAAAAACAATTCTGTGCAGTCAAGAAAGCATCCCAAAACTCCCTTGGGCAGATCCCAGTCCATAGGCTTTTCTCTGCAAGGGCCTGTGCAGCAGCTCTGGGAGCAGCTCAGCTGAAGGTACCTGCTGGAAATGGCACGGCAGCCTTCGGGCCTGACATCAGCAACATCCGATCCCGCGCCCGGCACGCATTGGCTGCCGTCCCTCTGCTCCATCACCAGCTCGTTTTTATTTCCCCCTTCTAAGTGACACTGAGCTGGGACTGGGATTTAGCTCAAGATAGTCTGCCTGGGAAGGCTAGAAAGAGGGAACTAGAGTTGCTAAAGAAATTAAAACCAGACATGCCCATGAATGCGTGAGGGAGAGCCAGTCTGCTCTCATTGCCAGGCGGTCACTGAGGGCTGAACCTGATCTTTGGAATGTTCTCATGTGCGAGTGGAAGGGTACAGCTGAGCTGTTACCTCTTGGGGTTTGGAAAGATCTGTGCTCTAAAGCTGTCCTAGAGACATGGTAGGGGAAGGATGCTTGTGTATCTGGTGCTAAGAGACTGTTCTTTATTAGAATGGATAGATCTGTTGTGCTGTTAATCACGTGTGATCAGTGTTCTTTCTCTCCCAGGAAAGAGGAGGCAAGAAACCATCAGGATCATTCACTTTAATCAGAGCTGGTTTTGAGATAAAGTAAAATTGTGCCTGTGGCTAGATCAGAATTGGACTCAGTGACATGGAAAGAAACACGGCTGCTCTTGAAAGTGTTTCTGTTGACTTCAAGCCAGTCTTATTTTACTTTGCTCTAGGATTTTAGCTCTCTAGTATTCATTGAGTAAGGTATATAAAACTGGATTATTTGAATTTAAAATCAAAATCTGTGGACTCTTTGAGGCTCTCTGTAGCTTCTCATAGAAACAGCACATGATTTCTCCTAGCAGGGTTGTTAGTACCATCCAGGTACTAAGCAAAAACTATTTAAGGATGCCTCTTCTAGCTACCTATTGGGCCAGTGTTACGAGAGCAGCAGTGTGGTGGATGCTGCTCTGTTGCAGTAGACTTGCCATGCTATCACAAAATATTCCCCTTGTGTCATCACAGGGGCTGTGCTGTGAGGTTTTTAAACTACCTTTGTGAGTGTTCTCCATTTGTACAGACTGAAGTCTATGGGCTGAGAGGGTAGCCAAGAAATGCTGAAATGGATGGGCATGTTGGTCTGTGGGGTAAAGCAATAGCAAGGGCCTGGTTCTGTATCCAGTACAGGGGAAAATCTATTATGACTCAAAGAGCTCAAAGCATTGAAAGTAAAGAATTAGATACATAGCTCTCTGGAAACAGGATCCACCCTTGCAAATAGTTTTGTATTTTTGAAATGTGCAAGCTATTAAAAAGCATTTTTCAAAAGTCTATTGTGTAAAGGACTGGCTTCCATGAGTCAGGTTTTACAGGAACTCGTCCAAGCCTTATTCTTCTCCCTGAAAGAATTTCCTTCCAGTTTTCTCATGCAGAATGAAGTTCTGTAGGCAACCTCCTGATAGTGAGAACTGATATCTGCCTATTAAGGGAAAGGAGAAACTCCCACCTGTAGCAGGGACACTTGATGTGGTGTCTAGTGCCCTCTGTCCAAACTCCCATTCCTTACCTTTCTGGTCTTTGTTAGTTTGCTTTTCTGTACCCAGTGCTTTGGAGTGAGCCTAACAAAGCTGCTAAATAACCCCACAGCGTATAAAGGAGCAAGACTTAATCTTACAAGGAGGGCTAGAGAAGTATTCAAGTACTCTAGAGAACACTTGAAAGCCTCTCCTGGAAAGCCCCTATTACTAGTGTAAAACAGGCTTTTTACACTCTAAAATACCTTGAAGTTTTTTATATGCCCAGGCCTTAATTTGAAAGAGACGGTGAAATAATTGCAGGTGCTGGTAGTTTTCTAAGAACTCTGCACTCTTGTGTGTTTTTTATGTAAAACTTAATATGCTTTTTGATGACTCAGAGCCTACAAAAGATTCTGGAGTGGGTCAGAACCTCTCCAGGTTTTCTGAACTCAAATTTACTGTCACGTGCAGACACTGATAAGACTCAGAACTGCTGTAGCTGTCCTGTCCCAGATATGATGTTGGGAGCAGGGAGAACCTGAAGATATTTTTTTACTTCAGGAACTTTGAGTGGAGGAGATGGAACAGCAGAGTGAATACAATTGATTCTACAGGCTTAGCCTGGGTATATGTTCCTAGGACCCTGGATGGGGCTGGGAGCTTCGAGCAAAGCAGGGTTGGAGCCATGTCTTACTCTCAATGGTGCTTTGTGCAAATACTTGTGTGCTACACAAACAACCGTAGTAGTTGAGCTAGGAATAACTGAAGCTTCCTAACCAGGAAGCTACTTCACTGAATCCGAAGGTTTTCACCTTCCTTTTACAACAAGACCTGTTATTGCCTCACTAGATGTGTGCACACCTGAAAGTTCCCAGCTCACCCCATAAAAAGAACCTGTATGCTACGGTTTAATGCTCGGTCCCGCAGAATGAATGCTGCTATCTGAATCAGGTGTTTGGTCAGCAACCCCAGGGTGCAAACGTCTGGGTCAAGGTTCAGATTTAGTTTAGATTGGCTCAATTAAAGCATCTACTGGTTTGTCAGAGAACAGTGAAGTTACTGTGTTGGATATTCAGCATGAAATGGTATTTGGAACTGCAGTTGGAAGCCTGTTTTCTCTTCTTTCATGTGGGAGGTGTGGCTCGGAGGTGAGCAGATGGATGGTGCCAAGTAGCACACCTCTCAGTGCTAAGCCATTCCGTGCTGGAGCTGGAGATCAAAATCTTCTTTCTGCTGCCTTTATTTGTGTTTCTGTGTGTACACGGGGATTGTGCATCTGAAAGATGGCTGTTGTCACTGTGTCAGGCCTGCTCGCTGGTGCTTGTGTAATCTGATGGTGAGGGCACAGGGCTGGGAGCACAGATGTTCAGGGTCTGACTTAGAAACGTGCTAGCAGCAAATCAGTGTGGTGTAGCTACTTTCTTACTCTGAATGTGAAAATGACCTGTCCCTCTGTAAAACAGTCTCATGAAATGCCTAAAAAATGCTCAGTTTCGGTGGCAGTGTTCTTGATGAAGCATCCAGTCTTTGCAAAACAGGGGAGAGCACTCAGGACACCTTTCCCAAAGAAAATAAGAAAGAAAATGTATAATACATTTCTGCTCACAGACCAGTCTCTCCCAGTACATGAATGTGCCTGTGGCTGCTGAATTACTGATTCAGGGCTTACAGTCAGGTTCATGATAAAGTTGTTTGAGCAAAAACTGGCCAAACAGAAAACAGCTTTGGTGTCTTGTATGCCCTTACATTGTGTAACCTATTTTGAGAATGGAAGTAAAAGCCTGTTTGCCATGAATTCAGGCTAGGGGAATTCTGGGCAGGTATGCACCAGGCCTGCAGGTGTGCAGTTCTGCCTGTGTGTTGGGCATCTGTAGCATCCCTTTTCCTGTGGTAAACACTTCAGCTATGCAAATTGGTGCAGGCACTCTAATAGTTACCTAATGTCCCCTGTCCCCTTCCCTTATCACCACATGTCCTGTAGTATTCAAAGAGTCCCAGCCTTTGTTCCAAACAGGAGCCTAAATGGCAAACCCAGTGTGCAATATGAACCTTGGGTCTTTGACAGATACAGCCCTGCCCAGCCACCACTGCTCTCTAGCAGTGTTTTTCCTTCTGAAGAGTTCACCTGTTTGCTCTTGTGGGTTGGCTTCAGGACTGGTGATGCCTGAGCAACTGGAGATTTTCCACTGTGGTGCCCAGCACTCTCCAGGCTGTGGCTTTCAAACACAATACACCTTTGTCATTTGTTTGGAGCTTTAGGCGGCACCTGCCCTTGTAGTCGTGCCTGCACCAGTCTTCTTTTAACAAAAACTCACATTTCCTCATACTCCTTCCTTTTCCCCTCCCTCACACAAGTGCTTGATACTAGAAAATCTGGGATCACAGTGGAACAGTTGACTTCAGGCTTCCTTTATGATTACAAGTTCCATTTGGTTTGAGAGAGCTTGAAAGCTGAGTTCAAGATGCACATTTTCTCTTGTTTTTTTATTGTCATATTTCATTAACAGTTTAGTGATTATTTTCTCCTGTTTACCTTTCTTTAATCTGTTTTTCATTTTCAGCTCTTCCTCCAAAGCCCCCCAAACCAATGACTCCAGTCAATACAAATGGAATAAAGGACAATTCCAGTTTCTCTCTGCAGGAAGCAGAGTGGTACTGGGGGGACATCTCAAGGTAAGCAATATTGGTCAAATATATGAATTAAACTGTATTAATATATGTTGTTAAAAGTAGGATAAGCCTGCTAGAATTCAAGACAAAAAGAACATGCCTATTTCAGGCAGCATTTTACAGGAGGGGAATGCTTTAGGACTATGTTTGGCAGAGCACCTAAGTGAAGGTATTCAGCTGGATTCAGGATATTTAAATTGTTGCTCTTCAGGTGCAGATATTGCCAGTCTTGGTGACAGTAATTTTTGAGTTTCTAAATTTGTCCAGATACACAGTCTTGAAAAAGAAGAAAAATGCTTCTGAATCTGATATTTAAGAAAGTGTTGTAAGCATGCAATCCTGGAATGCATGCAGTTCAGCAAAATTTCAGTATAAAAATAATATTTCAGGGTAAAAGGAGTTGCATTCTTATTTTTGGTTTCTTTAACGTTTATTTTAAATTGCATCTGTATTAATTTCTATTACATGGTGATGTGAAAAATGGCTCTTGCAAATGCTAACTATCACCCAGCTATACTGAGCAGATGATAGAGACACATACCAAACAAATTAAGTTTTGCCTCTTAAGAAAACCCTTTTCTGTGTACTTGAGAAAGTAGATGGCCTGGGTTTGGTTCAGAAATGAAAGGCCTGTTTTTATATACTTAATTGCATAAAAGAACTGAAGTGTTCAGTCATCTCTTACCCTCTTGAGGCACTTCTGAAGAGTCTAGAATTTGGAGCTGTAAGAGGACAGGCGAGCGTGCTGGGAGTGTGATCAGGAATTGCTCAAACTTGTGCACATAATACTTTGAAGCACTTTGGCAGATAGAGGCAAGAAGAGCGTGTTTGCTACATGAGCTCATTGACGTTCTGAGAAGGGAAATAAGGTTTTCATATCTTTATTGTACCACCCTTATCTTTTTATTAAGTAAACCCTCATAGATCTTGCTTTTGAAGGGCCTTGGCAGAGATATTTTTCTGTTAATTTTAAGTTGAAGCAGAGTGGCAAAACCTGATCACAAAACCCACTAGGCACAGTTTGTTTAAAACTGCTCAATATTGGTATCAGTTTATTGACTGTGGATTTGTCCCTCAATTACCAGTGCCCACGATGGCAGGAGCTAATGCACTGCAAATCGCATTGGAGTGGCTCTATTAGATTAAAACTTGATAGACGCTCATGTAAAGATGGAATTGTTTATGACCCTGGTTTGGCAGCCAGCAGGTACAGGCTGCATCAGGCTATCAGGGCAGGAGCAATGTTCTGCAGTCAAGAACTTGGGCTGAAAATTCTGTCATGAGCTCCAGGGTGCAGCTTGCAGGCCCAAACCTGTAGGTCATATTTGTGCATTCAAAAAGGAGTTAACTGGGTCCAGTCTGTAAAATGGTCTGAGAGGAATAAATGGAAATGCATGTGATACTCAATAGGAGTCCGTTTTACTAACAGAATAGTTTTCAGGTAGCTAAATCAAAGCTAAGGCTATTCTTTTGTTATTCTTTTGAATACTTTTGTTCCTTAGTATTTGAACAAAAAAACCTGCTGTTGATTTTTTTTTTTTTGTAAGGTTCAGCTAGGCTTCCTACAGCACTTAAAGAATGTTGAGGCTGCTTGAGAAACTTTTGTTTCCAGATGATTGTATTAAAAAGTGCTTAGGGCTTCCAAAACCTTTGAGGGAGCTGTTAAAAAGTGAGATACATAATCCGGGTGAAATGCTCATAAGCAAGATGCATATCTCTTCAGCTGAAATAATTTTCTTAATGCTCACAGGTACTCACTTTCACTAAAAGATTTCTTGGTTTAGCTTAAAGCTCTGGACTGAGTATCCTTCTGCCTCAGTTGTAAATAAGGAAAAGTTGCACCGAAGCTAGCAAGGTTGTAGTGGTTTAAAAGGGCTGTAAATAAGATCAGAGTTAAGCCAATAATGAGCCTCTTGAGACTAAAACTGCTCTAAACTCCAGGCACCTTTGAGCTGTGATTCTAGAGACCATGTCTTAAGAGGTCAGGACTGGCTTCTCAAAGGGCACCTGTTCCAGTGTGGACTTTAAAACCTGAGCAGATTAAAGGGAAGGGTTGTGAACTGAGTCACAGCTGCCACTGTTGTTTAAACAGAGACTCCTTCTTAACTGGCAGTTGACTGTAGCTACTTTTCTTTTTTCTTTCTACGCAAGTTGAGACTTGCTTTCGGTGGCCTAAAAAACTTGAGAGCCTGAGCGTGACGGAAGATTGCGCTCTGCAGACGCAGAGCTGTTGCTGGGTCCGATGTTTTACCTGTGGCAAAGATGATCATGTCCTTAGCACTTCTAATTTGGCCTCCCTTTCCATTCTCCAGGGAAGAAGTCAATGACAAATTACGAGACATGCCAGACGGAACATTCCTGGTGCGCGACGCATCGACCAAGATGCAGGGAGACTACACTCTGACACTGCGGTGAGCACCGAGCGCTTGTGGTCCCCTCAGCAAAACCCTGAGGAGCTGTTGCCATACCAGTGACAGCCCTGGCTGTGTAAAGCTCATGTGGCTCAAGCTGAGGGATTTTCCCAGTTCTGCACACCACAGAACAAGCAAATAAAGAGCCAGGTCTGACAGTTCTGCTCTGTGCATTGAGTCCTGTCCCTCACTAAACATTACCCTAAGGATGTCTCTAGATTAGGTGGGACTCAGGGAGGGTGACTCCTTCATAGTTTCAGAACTGCTAAGGTAAAAGGTGTTTGTAAACTAGGCCTTTGATTAATGGGAGAGTGTTGAATACCTCATCAGTGTGCAGCTCTGGAGAACTGAACACAATGTCTTGGTAAAAAGAGTATCTTGTGCTTTCTGATCTAAAGTTTAGGAAATACTAACTTGGAGCCATGTTCTTTTCTTCATTAAAATCGTCTGCAAGTGGCAGGTTTCCCAGAGCTGCCCCAGCCCTGTCTGCTGCAGTTAGGCAGAGACCTCATGTGACTGGCTCTGGTGCCTTGCCCAGCCTGCCCAGCCACTTGCCTCTGACAAGCTCCCAAGGCTGGCTGTTAGAGGCAAGTGGGCAAGGCACAGAAGCCACAGCCTTTGTAGCACACCCTTGGGAGTTACTGTGATATGGCAGGTATTTGATCCTGCTGTGAAATTCCATTGCCTTAATGGTAGGCTTGATCCCAAGGGTGTAGTTAAAATTCTGCTTTAACTTCTGCCTCAGAAGTTCGCAGCCTGTGTGCTAAGGTTTGGCATGATTTGGTTATTTTACTGAATGCAGCTGCCTTTAGGAAGCAAAATTGTAAGTGCAGGAGAAGGACAGGACAGTGTCTAAACAGTCCGTTGTTGGGGAAAAAAAAGGAAGAAATAAGCACTATATTTGGGGAAACCACTAGAATGTATAACATAAAGTCCTAAATTTACAACCATCTTGTAATCCTCAAAGGATTTTGTTTAGGTTCATGTATCCTGTATTAGCACCCATAACTCAAAAAGTCTTGTTAATAATTGTATAAATCTGTACTCAGTTGTATACTATTTGTAACCCTGAATTGCAGAAATTATGGGTTTGGGTTTTCTTATGCCTCCTTTATTCAGCCTTCAGCATCCTCCTTTTCCCTTGCAAAACTTCTGGCAAAGCTAGGACTTAAATACCATAAGCTGGCTCCAGAATGAACGCATAGGAAGAGATTTACTTTGGGCTTTGCTCCTGTTCAAATAATCTGATGATAATTCTGTGTGTATTGACTCTTAAACTACTTAATACTGCTACTGTGTAAAGAATCACGGTGAAGGTGTGCAGTGTGGAAGCCACTTGCCCAGGAATTTCACTGCTGTCTTTGTTAGCAGCCTTAGTTCTGATGAGGGATGGGAGGGACGCAGTAAAACCTCTGAATGGCTCTACTTTACAGGAAGGGTGGCAACAACAAACTGATAAAGATCTACCATCGGGATGGAAAATACGGCTTTTCTGATCCACTGACATTTAATTCAGTTGTGGAGCTCATTAACCACTACCGCAATGAGTCTCTTGCTCAGTACAACCCGAAGCTCGATGTCAAGTTGATGTACCCCGTGTCCCGGTACCAGCAGGTAAAATCTTCATCAGACCCCAACAGCTATTAGTGCAGACAAGAAAAAAATTGCAGATGTGTATATTAATTCTGGGTTTTCTCTATGAATAGCATGGTTTGTTGGGGTTTTTTAACAGGAAAGAAAATGTGAATTTTCATGTTTGGCCTCACTTGGGTCTTCCAAATTGTCTAACCATCTAAGCTGCTACATTTTATCAGGTTTCTTGTCTCCATCTGAGCCCAACAGAGAACTGAAACCCTGACATGTAGCAGAGCTGAGCCTCTGAGAAGCCTTTTAATTTCCCGTTGGACCCTTGTGAACCCACTGAGCACTGTTCTAGCCAGTGCTACCCATATGAGCTGTGCAGCTGCTCACTCTGTGCATAGCCATCTAAATTTTTCAAGAACATTTCTTAAACTTTTGTTCAGTAACCCAAGACACATTCTTGCATTAAGGAAAAAGAACTGCAGAGCTTTTTGGAAAAAAAAACCCACCACAACTCTGATCTTTAACTTAAGATTCTACGCAATTTGCTTCCTTCTTTCTTGAATAGGGGATGGCAATCCTGAAAGTAAGGTGTGGTGTGTTTTTGGAAGTTTGGTGTTGTGGCACAGCTCTTGGTGTCCCATAGTTCCAGTTCCTACTGTCTATAAACTGTGGAACATGTTGCATGAAGGAAGGCGGGTTTAGACACAGTTCTCTAGAAACTGGATTATAAACATGATGCTAATATCTGTAAAATGCAAATGTGCCTAAGTGGACAAATGAATACTCTTACGGAAAAGCTGCTTTGCTTGAAGACTTAATAGCTCTTTGTATGTGCAGGATCAGCTGGTGAAAGAAGATAATATAGATGCAGTAGGTAAAAAGCTTCAAGAATACCATGCTCAGTATCAGGAAAAGAGCAAAGAGTACGACAAATTGTATGAAGAATATACCAGAACATCACAGGTTGGTGCTGCTTTGGCTCTTTGTGGAGTCTGTTTCTTCTTGTTTAAAAAGCAAAGAACATTATTTTAACCTGTTAAGGCTAATGAAGGCAATATAAGGAAAAATCTTAGTAAATTGTGGAATAGAGCAAGGAGGTTTCAGATTTGATGGAAACAGTGAATATTGCTAGTTGCTGGTAGTCTTAGAGGTATGGTGTGGGGCAAGCAAGAAAGAGGAGCTGAACTTCCTAGTATAAGGTAAAGCTGTGGAGAAGGTCAACACCTACAAGCTTTACTCTGCAGGCTTCTTCCTTGGCTGCTGAGTATTTCCAGCTGCCACATGCTACAGTGAGAATTGTAGAGGGGTTTGTCCAGGCTTTTTGTGAAGTCGTGTGCGAGTCAGTTACCAGATATTATGCATTAAGGAAGTGTGAATTTGGTATTTGGACTGCTTCTTGTAAAATAGGATAGTTCATATATGGGGAGGAGGATTGCTGGCAGTCTTCCTGCAAACTAAGATGGAAAATATGACTAAAATATTTGAGGGGTTTGCAGCCTAATAGAGAGAATCGTGTAGGGGAGGAGGATAGACTTACAGGGAGTAGATCTGCCTGATTCTTTCCTGACCCTACTCAGACATTTGACTAAATTTAAAGCTGATTAATCCCATTTTGACTTAGTGGGGGGAGAAAAGGTCATCTTCTCGGTCGGTTTAGGGAACATGATTGAGTCTTGCATTGTCGTCTGTGTTATGAACAAATGATGAAAGACTCTCCTTACATAGGAAATTCAGATGAAGAGGACTGCAATCGAAGCATTTAATGAAACAATTAAGATATTTGAGGAGCAGTGCCACTCACAAGAGAGATACAGCAAAGAATACATCGAGCGATTCCGCAGGGAGGGGAACGACAAAGAAATTGAACGGTGAGCTCTCGGGTTGGGTTTGCTTACCTGGAAAAACTGGTGTCCACACTGACACTGCCATTACAGCATCATATGAACCACTTTGTAAGCTCAGTGTTTTCTGAGACCTTTGCTCAAGGTATCTCAACCTTCAGTAAAGCTCTCTCCTCTCAAGGAATTGTGGAGCTGGGAAATCTCTGGATTATCCTCTCTTAACTTCAGTAAATCAAGATACTTCTTATTAACTTCTTAACTTCGGTAAATCAAGATACTTCTTATCCTCTCTTAACTTCAGTAAATCAGAGGACCAGGAAAGGACAGGAAATAATTTTTTAATTTGCTTATCCCATTTCTGTTTGGATTTGCTCAGAATATAATTCAGAGAAATCTTTACTTGCAAGCTGTGAAATGTACATAAATCTGGTAAATCTCACTGTCCATAGTTGGTTTTAGTCACTCTCAAAGATCAGTATTTAGTAGCTGTTATCTAACAAATTCAGTAAGGGCCTTGTTTGAAACTGCCCTTCTGAGAGGGTATTAGGAGAAAAAGCTGGATCTAGGCCTTTGAAGAAAGGCCAGGTATAATGCCTAAGTTGACACAGTGCTTTCTGAACCACCTGAAGGAGGTTTTTGGACCAGAAACAGTTACCTGTAACAATTTCACTATGCAATTGTGGTGCTTCATTCTTAGTAAAGACAATTAACAAGGAAAAGATGTAATTTTCCTGAATCACACAAAACCTGCAAACCAACCTTGAATGAAGAGACAGGCAGCATTACTTCCTTGGTAGCTCTTGATAGTAATTGAAGCCTGCATTTGAAATCTTGCTATTGCTGATACCTGTGGTGGGCTCGCATAATTGATGTAACAAAAACTGAACCTGACAGTGAAGGAGGAATCTGTTCTAGCTTACCTTCCTAAAGAGAATTTTTTCCTGCGTCTCTGCCGGAAGGAAATATATTAAGGTAAACTGAAGGTTGCAGGCCCTCTGGCAAGAGGTCTTTCTTGTCACTCCTACAGTAATCTTCATGTAAGGATGAGGTGGTCAAAGGGACAGTAGTCCTTGTGATACTCTTCTGTAAGTGCTACCAGTAGGTTCTGTCCTTCTGGACTGGTTTGACCTCTCATACTCATTTGCAGGATAATGATGAACTATGAAAAATTAAAATCACGCCTGGGTGAGATCCATGACAGTAAAATGCGCCTGGAACAAGACTTGAAGAAACAAGCTCTGGACAACAGGGAGACTGATAAGAAAATGAACAGTATCAAGCCTGACCTAATTCAGCTCCGCAAAATCAGAGATCAGTATCTTGTGTAAGTAAGCCTGACCCATACCTCAGAATAGTGTCTCTGATGAATCTGATTAATGGCTGTTTCCATCAGGATAATGAGAATTTAATTTTCTTTTCATAACCAAAGTTCTGTTAGTGCTCAGGTGCTGCAGTCTGGCAGGGGATGTCTGAGTGCTGGTTGACCTCTCTTCATGACTTCATTATTTAAAGAGCTAGCCACAACTGGGTGCACATTCTGCAACTCCTGTAAATAAAAAATTTTAAAAAAATCAGTTATGAATAAAACCTGTGGCTGTGGCTAATACAACAGATGTTAGTACTTTTTTTTGTTAGGTGTCTCAGATGTTGCTTATACCCACACCTGATTTCACCACCACTGTTACCCAGCTTCTTATGTCCCTGGGCTGGACACAGACTGTTTCTCTTGTGTCTGAGCTTCAGCTTGCTCACTAAGAAAACCCATACACGTGCTCTGAAGTAATGTATTAATGTTCTCCTGGCAGATGGCTCAATCACAAGGGGGTGAGACAGAAGCGAATAAACGACTGGCTGGGGATCAAAAATGAAAATATTGATGAGTAAGTGTCACTATACATATGATTTTATTGAGAAGTGTTCCATTAATAAGTGTTTTCTCTTGTGGGGTTGGTAACAAAAACCACCAGTTTCTCAATAAAGGACTGGAGTCACAGTGATGTCATGTGAGGCAGCAGCTCTGCTGAAACATGTAGGATTAAAATCAAGATCTAAGTGGAAGCCTTTAATATATGTTCACCAGGAGCCCGACCTCCCAATTTGGGCAATTCTGGTATTTCTTTGTATGATTTCTGCAAAAATAACTGCTTATTAACTCCTTTACTGATCACTGGTTAACAAATTTATCCTCTCAGCACATACTTCGTGAATGAAGAAGATGAAAACCTGCCACATCATGATGAGAAAACTTGGTTTGTTGGGGATCTCAACCGTATCCAAGCAGAAGACTTGCTCTGTGGGAAACCTGATGGAGCATTTTTAATTCGCGAGAGTAGCAAGAAAGGATGTTATGCTTGTTCTGTGGTGTAAGTCTGTTTTCCTTTTTGTTCTAACTACTCAATTCATAAATCTCTACCAAAGCTCTTTATTTTGGAGAACAAAAGCCAGGCCTAGCTTAGGCCTACCCATTGGAATGTGTTGTGTGTTTGCAGGAAGACCGGGGTGGTAAAAGCTTTGTAACAAAAATGTGCTTTGAATGTGCAATAACTGTAGTCCTGCAGCCTCTGCAGTTCCCACAGTAGTTAGTACAAAATTCCAAAGTATCCCAACTTGGAGCTCTGTAGTCTATAAGTAAGTTAAACCCTAATTCTCCCGTTTTCTTCCCTGCTAAGGGACACATGGGAAGAAATAAAGTGGGGCTGTAAAGGTGTGGCATCCTCATTTCTCATTTTCATGCCTAACTCTAGATCTTTCTCTTGTATGTGTAAGGTAATGGTGATGCTTCAGAGGATTATTTGTGAGCAGTAGTTTTGATGACATTCCACACAGCCTTGCATTGATTTCTTGTATTTCACTTCATTTTATGCTGGTGTAATGAAGGTCAGAAATACTCTGACTCCATTATCTAAAAATCCTTCAAGCCTGTCCTGGAGTCCAAAATGGCTTTCACTGATTTATTTCACATGAGGTTAATTGCTTCTGAGCACAAGTCTGAGAAATGAATATTTGAAGGTTTAGCACCTCAAGGTAACTGAAGATTGTAGTATCTGCTGTGTTCAATGTTCTGTTCATTGCAGTCACTCAAGTGTTGGGTTCATCAGATGCTTTTGTTGGTTTGGGATCATGCTACAGGCTCACAAAAGGGTGGCATAAAGTAACCTGTTCCTACATGTGACTGGGATTGTAACAGGCTTCAGGACAGGGATTACATAATACCCGATCTTTCTGGCAGATAAGTTTTTCTAGCAGCTTTGGAATTGCTGTGTTCCAGTAGCTGCTTTGCCAAGTTAGAGACTCGGTCACTATGGCTTCAGATAATGAATCAGCTTGAACCCGTCCCGTGCTTAACATTAAAAAATGCACACGGAAGGTTAGCACTGTGTTTCATGGAATACTTTGTAGTCCCTGATAATTTGTGGTTTTGGTTTCTTTGCTTAGTGGAAAGGTTTCTAGGTAAGTTGAGCACACAGTCATTGCTGACTTCGGGTGCTTATCTTCTTGGTTCAGCTCTTGACTTTTTTTCCAAGGAACATTTGGAGAACAATGCAGTAGGGAATTGCACTGCTGGGATGGAAGAGCCCTCTTATGTGGATTATTATGCAAGAGTGTTTAATCGCATGCCCTGAAGCACTGTTTCTTCACAGACTATATTAATCTCCTCCACTTGCATCTACTGGGTCCTCCATTATGTAATCCAGTGACTGGTGGAGTTGCTGCATTAGTTAATTGTTAATAGACTGTCACTTTGGGTTTGTCCTTTTATGTTAAACTCTCCTCTTTCCTTTCCTTGCAGAGCTGATGGAGAGGTGAAACACTGTGTGATCTACAGCACTCCAAGAGGTTATGGGTTTGCAGAACCGTACAACCTGTACAGCACACTTAAGGATTTGGTTCTTCATTACCAGCAGACATCCCTTGTCCAACACAATGATTCCCTAAATGTCAGGCTTGCCTATCCTGTCTACGCACAGATGCCCCCCTCTCTCTGCAGGTAAATTTTGGGGAGGAGGAAAGCATTGGCTAGCTTGGATTCTTTTCTACGATTTTTATTAGAACTCGGAGGGCATTCTTTCTCCTTAGACTGCTTGTTTTGCACAAGAAGTGATTCTGTGAATGTGAATCAAAAAGAGGCCTAGCAGCAACAAGACGACAACTTGGGTGTAGGTGTCCTGGTGCTACCTTAAAAGCTCAGCTGTGCTTTTACACCAATACTTTTGTTTCCTTATGAGGGGAATAAACTCAACGCAACGCATATGAAAATACTGGAAGCAGAGCATCATTTTATGGAGATGATTTTTTGCCAGGCACCTTCAATGGAACTTCTAATTGGATTTTGTTTTCTCTTGTTCTAGTAGACAGAATTTGAAGCCTCTACCCGAGGCACTGGTAATGTCTTTCAGTCTTAAACTCCCAACAAACTAGGGGGAAACTCTGCCACAGCAATTCTTCTCTGCTAATTTTAGCAGCTTCACTGCGATTCAGCCGGACTTCCAAAAGAGGGCTTGTCTTGAGGTAGCATGGAATTTGGTGAGAGAAGACCAAAGGAATTATGGGAAAGTTTCAGGTTTTTATTTAAATGGAAAAATGCTTGTAAAAGGAAAGTTGCTTTATTTTTTTGCCAACAGTAACAAAGTTTTGGTTTCAATGGCACTACAAGTCTTCGCTTAAAGGAAACATAACCAAACTGAACACGCCAAAACTTTGTTCGTTGCTAGATCGAGCACTTACGGGGGAGGTTGCGTTCGCATCCGCACATACTTTCTGCACCAAAACTTGAAACAAATAAAAGGAAAAGCTAAACATTCTGTGTCTTCAAAACACTAAATTTGTCTGATCTGATGTAATTGCTCGCTCTCCTCTTTTTTCACCCCCTCTCCCTCCCATTCCTCAGCTTGGGATTCTGTTTTCAGATTTTTAATGATACTGTGCTTCAGAATGTAAACCAGAACGAAGCTTGCACTCGCCTGCTGCAGGTCTCTTGCTGAGCAGTGACAGACTCTTGTAACACTTGATTTTGGTACAGAAGAGGTCGGTGTAATCAAATGCTTCTGGATGGCTTATTGTACCATAATCTTTGGTGGGGTATAGTCACTTCCAGTTGTAAGAAGTGAGCATGCTAATCATGGATCTCCTCTGATTTGTTCTTTGCAAGCTGGGTTCTGAACTCTCACACCACTACAGCCAAGCAAGATTTTACCCTGGTATAATCTAAATTCCCTTGTAGTTATTTTAGACATGATGCAAAACACAGGAAGGGAAGAGAGCCATACTCCTCAGTTATTGGATGTCTGGTACCATCCTTTGGCAAGGGCTGCTGTCACATACTGGAGTGGGTAGTCCTGGGCTTCATCAACTACAGCAATCATCAAATAAATCCCCTCCCTGGAAAGTGTACAAAGCAGCTTATTTCCATTCCTTAAGCTTCTAAAATGAAAAAGAGCTAAGTTTGGCAAACTAAAACCACTTGGCATCAAAGCACAACTGGCAAAGCAATTGTTCAGTGTGCAACCTTGAAAGTTACTTTTGTTCCCATTACTGGAAGTGTTTCCCTTGCAATGCACCCATTGTGCAGGACAGGAAGCAGACAGTCATGCAGGTCTGAGAATGCTGGAGACCCATTTCTGACCCTGGGGCTGATTTCCTGTTCAGATGGCTTTTTTCTGTAATGCCTGGGCAGTAGTGCCAGGCTTGTTGATGTATAATGTTTACACTAGAAGTATTATTTCACTGAATGTCTTGAATTCACAAGTAGGGAAGTGACAAGGCTGGAGCACTGACAGCCATTGCAGGAAGGGTAGTCTGGTTGCCTGGCATGCCATGACATTTTTTACTTTGCACTAATGACCCTGACGCATCCCAGACACTTCCTAATTGGCCAGAGTGCAATCTTCAGGCAAGGAATTGTGTAGATGCCACTTTTCTCATTTAAATGATACCCTACAAAGCTGTGTGAGAGAAGAATAAAATTCACATAAGCTGTTATGTCAAAATGAACCACATCTGCTTGTGTGTCCCCTCTACTTCCCCAGGAAAAAAAGGAAAAATGAGACATAGCCTTTGCTGTTAGTGGAAATCTTGAATGGTTTCCTCAGTGGTCTGTGGACATGGAATTTTGTCTTTATAAAGAAACTCATTTCTACATCTTGGCTAATTTGCAGTTCTAATCTGGTAGCTGTACAGCTTCCATTCTCACACCTGTCAGGCATCTAGCATTCCCTTGGTGCTGGGCTGAGACCAGATGCCCGGTGAGGGAAATCAGTTCAAAGGCACAAATGATAGCCAGGTGCCTCATGCCTGTGGAAAAACCTTTGTGAGAGGAGTGTCTGATTGTTTTCCCTGCCCTTGTGATCTCTCTGCACTCTCTTACTGACAGTGTTGACGTTTGAGGCTGTTGAGGCCAAAAATCAGATATTTCTGATCCCTGCTTTTGTGACAGAGATAACCTGGCCAAAGTGTTTCACATCTGCCCCAGTTTCAGGTAGGTCTCAGTTTTGTTTTAAACAGGCACAGATCTACTTCCAGGCTCATAAATCCTGGCACACCCTTGTAGTCCTGACAGCAGCAGGATAGCAGAGCGGGGCTGTCTGCAGTCTCCCTGTAGTGGAATCTGACTGATCCTGTGAGGTCTTGGTCCAGGCTCCAGCCCTGGCTCTGCCAAGGTAAATACAGTGTGATTCCATTAGCATCTGTGAAGGTAGCTTGGCTTTATTGTGGTGTGAGTTGGGAGTCCTGGCCCTTTGCACCCCGAGATCTTTTTGCTGATCCCAGGTGATGTATTTGCTGTGAATGATGGACCCAGAGCCAATAAGCCATCCTGAAGTGTTCTTTGAAGTTCTGTTTGGCCCAAACCTTCAGACCAGGGCTATGGGCAGACAAAGCTTGTGTTCCTTGTACTGGCTCCATTATTCTGAGCAGTCTCCCTGAGGCTGTTTTGCCACTCTGTCTCTCTGTGTTTGGTTTAGGCACCTGAAGTCCCAGCTGCTGCCATTGTTCCCCGTTGACTCACGGGTGCTATTGCACAGATTCTTTTTGCAACTATTTTGCACTCACAGAGTAAATGAAAATTGGTATAAAATCAACTGACACGTGTAGCTGGTGTGATCTATGGGGCAAGGGCTTGGTCCTGCACCTCTCATTGTGCTTGGCCTAATTCTGTTTGCTCAGTAGCATTAGACCTGTGAGAAAACCCACAGCTTCCAGGAGCTGTTTTACACTTGCATGGCTGAGAAATCAGAAATGGGCCTGTGAGGTGCAGGATTACACCCCAGGATGAAAAGCAGCTGTTAAGCCTGAAACAAATACAGGAAATGTGAACATAGAGGCAAAACAAAGAAACTCAAGTTCTTTTGAAACAGTAAGATGTGAGAAGGTTTTAATTCTAAGAGTCAGAACATCAGGAGGAAAGGGGGAAGTAGCCTCACTGTCGTAGCAGCCATGTGGTACCAGGCTGCAGTTAGAGGAGCATTGATCTCATTGACCCATATTGTATTAAATATGTATGTAGAGTTAAATAAATAACTTTTGCACAGTGTTAAATGGGGGAGGGGGGGAGGGGATGCTGAAACTCGAATATGCACAGTTTCTTCTAATCTGTTTTGAAGTATATTTGCAGGGAATTAGGGGTGATTCAGTATTTTGTATTGGTATGGATGGAAATCAGGTCTGCTTCCACAGTTGCCATTGGCCCCATTGTGTCAGCCACGAGTGCCATGAAGTTAGTAAGTTATAAATATTTTCCCACCACTTTCTTTATTGATTACAAGTAACCTGAGCATGGGAAGAACCAACCTAGAAACAGAGGCATGTCCCAACAGATGCTTCACTAGTGTGTGGAGCAGTAAGGTGTGATTGTCCACCTGATACTGGAGTGCTCTAGTTTTGAGGGTTGTATTTGGGTTTTTATTTCATTCTCATCAGCAATGAAGTGAGTTGCTGCTTTGCACTGTTGGTAGTTGCAGTCCAGAGTTATATCCAGTACAGCCCTCTGTCTTATGCCAAAAATAAAATGCTCTTTCCACGCTCACCTCTCTTGAGGTGGCGGATGTTCAAGAAGTTTTCCATTTAATGTGATGGGCCTGATTCTTTTCTCGCTGACACTAGTGTTAGCAAGACTTCCACAACCAAAAACCATTCCCAGGAAAAAAACTTGCATTTAATCATAGCTGAATTCTAGTCACAGCAGGGCAAAAATCAAAAGTTTTTCCCTCGCAAAGCCAGGCAACTGTAGTGGGACTGTGGAAACGGATGTTGACACTTAGTGCTGTTTTGGGGAGGACAGGAGAAGGAGGAGGGTCTTGGTTGCCCCAGATCCTGGGCTCTCTGCAGGCTTTGGTGGCACCATGTCTGTAACTGAACGCTGTGGCTGTTTAAAACAGCAGAATTGCTATAGGAGTGTCACACTTTAAGTTTGGAAAAGCCCCTTATTTGGTACTTGAACAATCTCGCTTCTGTTTTTGAATGTCTGTTTATTTTTTATTTTTTGTTACACTAACAGGGAGTAAAAATCTGAAATGTTAGTGAGTCTTGTATGCTTGCTGCATTGTGCAGACATGAAACAGGTACTGCTTGTGGGTCAGGAGGGGTAAGAGACAGACAGGTTCAAAATGCAGTTTTACAAAGCACTATGATGGGTTGGGGGTTGTTTTGTTTAGACCATGTTTAAAATCAAGTTTTCTTACATGTAGTTTCCTTATAGTTGATTTGCAACCTCTGCTTTTGCAATAGCAAAATCAAAATAACATTCCCGAAGAACAAAAATGCTGTGAGGGGAGGGGGGTCAGGCTTGCTCAGATTCAGCATTCAAAGCAAATAGCTTTAGTGGAGAGGAAGGATCAGCACCCTAAAGCATCCCTCTGGTTGTAGTTCGATGAAGCAGGAGACAGACCATGATGCAGAAACCTCTGCCTGGAACCACGAAAGTAAGAGGAGATGCCGGAGCAGACCCTTCCCTTTGGAGTAACCAGTTGTACTCTCCTTAAATGCACATGCAGGAGCGGGTTTAGGGAATTGATATAAGTCCTTGAGGAGCTGCTGCCCTTTCTGTGTGGGAAGGGAACTTGCACTGCTGATCCCCTTGTTTCCCTTGGCACACGAGCAGCCGGGAGAAGGGAAGGACCAGCCCAAAGAAGCGCCGGCCTGTTCGTCAGGCAGCTCGGCCAGTTCAGCCCTGCGTGAGCAGCAGCTTTGGACGGCGTTACGTGAAGTTGGGCCAACATTTTTGTGAATCTTGCATTCTGTGGGCAGAAATACTTTCCACCGAATGGGAAGGGGGGAAAAAAAAGAAATCTCTCTTGGAATCTTTTCAGTTCCTTCCTGTTTGTTCAAAGGGGCAGATTGGGAGCTTTAGCTTGTTAACTGTTTAGATGATGACAGTGCTTGAAGTGCTGGTCTTTGGGGCTGGCTCCATACAATTAATGCAGAATTTGCATTTTTTAAATTGCTATTGGCACAGACTCACTGTATTTTATGACTAGACTCGCCATTTGTTCTAAAGTTTTCTTTAAAAAATGTAATATGAGCTTCAGAGGCAAGGAAAAAAAAAGTGAGACAGGCCCTTTTTGATAGGAAAAAAAAAATGCTTTGTTGATCAACCTGTATTAGAGAAAGCAGCTTTAATTTGATGCCCCCCTCCACCACCTTCCCTTGGGATTGCTTCTGTGAGATCGGCATTGGCAGATGAGGGGAGGGATATTTCCCCCTGTATCCAGCAATGCCGTTCCCATGCACTTTCCAAGTGCTTGTAGCAAGAGGCTCGGGATTGTTTGGAGAAAGTTACTGCATCCAAAGACAAAAAAAAAAAGGTCTCTGAGGGTGACTGTCACCCCCCAGCAGGGGGTTGTAGGATGCTGGGGCCAGCCCGGAGCTGCCCCCGGGTCTCTGTTGGCTGCAGGGTGGGGCTCAAATTCAGTCGGCTGGGTCGGGGTTTTGATCTGTTTTGTTTTCGTGAGTGACTTCTACATCCAGCAAAGATCTGTTTGATGAAAACCTGTTAATTTTGTATATCTGGCTGTTTATTGCACCATGGGATTGTAATGGTCTGCATCATCTGTGTGTGTGTGCGCGTGCGTGTGTGTGTATATGTACTGTATGTATATAGATATATGTAAAATATATTCACGTACACATTTATATGCATTAGCTGTAAGTGGCACTGCCCCTTAAAAATAAAACTCACCGTTAGCACATTCTGCCACGTGTTTCGGCAGAATTGGGTTGGTTTTTTTGTCAAATGAGAAGGAGTTTATTGTGTTCATCTTGCATATGTGCTTCTGAAATGCTGAACTCTGGATTTCCTCGGGGGGGTTGCTACTATATTTGTAAACAGAGTTGATTTGGGGTGTTACTTACTCTGGGACAGAGCATTCAACCGTGTCCCAAGCAAAGGCTTAGCAAAAGAAACCCCTCTTGCTCTCCTGTGAGACGCAGTGATTGTTTGCACGTTTCAGTGGCCCCTCAGTGCCCCCTGTCCAGAGCTGATGTGCAATGGGTGGTGTTGGTGCGTGTCCCTTTGTGAGTGGACTCTTTGTACAAGGTGTGGTTCAATGTAAAGCATGAGTGGGTGTTTGATCTTGTGTCGAGGGCTGAAATAACAGCACACTCCTTTGTACAACCTTTGCATCAATGTTTCTGCTTTTCTTTGACTTCTATTTTCTTTAAGGGAAACTGCATCTGTTAAGAACCTGCTTCTCCAGAAGCTATTGAATTATTTTGTTTTCCAGATGAATTCCAGCATGTAACTTTGGTACTCTTGTTTGTTATTTGTGTAAAATCTGTTCTTCTGTCGTTTATGGTGTAGTCGGGGAGGGGGGTGGGGGGAAGAAAAGAAAAAAAAAGGAATTCATGTAGTTTAACTTTTAAAGAAAAGAAACAAACTGCTTCATAAGGAAACCAAGTGTATGTTAGTGTTTTCTGACAAGTCATCCTGTAGTTTCTAGCTCAGTAATGCAACACTGTACTTGTCACCGGGTGTGTTACAATTTTGCTGTACTTTCTTTTACTAGATGGTTGGGCTTTTAAATCCCAGACACTAAGCATCCTGGGCCTACTTGCTCTAGATCAAAAAAAATGCAATAAAAAAAAAATTGCAATAAAGCACATTGACATGTAATGTTTTAGAAGGATGTACTGACAGCTGTTTCTAATAAATGCCGAACTGCAGCGTGGTCGGGCTGCCGTGGTGTAGCTGTGTCTGTCTCCCAGCCGAGGCCATGGGCATCATCTTTAACAGAAGCTTTAAAAAAAAAGACTTGCAGAGGTCTGATTTCCTCTAGGCTGGAGAGAAAGCCCCTCCTGGGGCTGGGAGGAGGGAGGAATACACGTAGCACACGCGCCTTCCTTAATGGAGCCTTGCCTGTGTTCCTTTCACAGCGTCTTCCGAGGGAGCAGGAGCCATCAGCAGTGTTCCTGCATGGCTCACTGCTTCCTCTGCCATCAGGGGAAACCACATCTGGTGATGCCACTGTTGGTGCTGGGGGGAGAGGAGGGGATGCACCACTTGAGCAGACTTAGGAAAGACAGGGCTCAGCTGCATCCAGTCACCTGGACATTGCAGGAGTTTGGGAAATCACTATTTGCTTTCCCAGTTTCTTCATGAGCACCAGGCACTGGAACCACTGAAAAATCACTGAGTTTGGGGGTGGTGTTGCTGATGCTCTTTCATTCTGAACACAGGTGATGGCAGGAGGACTCAAACTTGGGGGGATGGTTTCCCCCTTAAACTTGGGAGTCAGAGGGGATGCCACCCCAGCACCCTCAGAAGTTTGGGGCAGGGGCAGGGGCTGTGCATGGCTTGGTGTTTTTGCAGCCCCATGAGTCGACGTTTTTGCAGACTGACAAGCAACATTTTTCCGACCTCCTGAGTCAACCATTTTTAAAAAAATGCTGCATCAGCATTTTTCACAGGACGAGTAAGCCTTTTCAGCTGCTGAGTCAGCATTCTCTCCATCACCCACACCACAGGCCCCTCCACCAGCAGGCAGGGAACACCAAACTGGGCAGAAAAGTCCCTGATCATGGTGCAGGGGAGCTGGGATCACCCAAATGGACCCTGAGGGCTCACTCGGGCATCTGTCGTTACACCCAGCAAGGAGCTCACCCCATGTTACAGCAGCTCGGGGTGCTCCCTGCTGTCCTGCCCACAGGGAAGGGGCACAGCACTGGAGGATGCACCCACTCAGAAACATCACCTGGAACAGCAGGAGCCACGTGGTACCCAATGGATGAGCCCCGGTCTTTGTGGGATGGTGTTCACTGCATTGGCACCACCAGGCCAGAGGAGCGCGACGGGGAAGCATCAGCAAGAGACTGGGAGGACGCTGCAAGGTGCTGCAGGGGCCTGGATCTTTTTTATTATTATTTAATTTATTTCTTTTTAATAAGGGCTAATGAGGTAAAATTGCAGGAAAGATGTAAGTCACTAATTGGCGAGCAGTTTTTCAGGGCTTTGCCAGACTGTTCGTTGTGTTATGAAAACATCACAGCCAGAGCCGGCGTAGGAAATTTCCAAGCAGCCGTGCTGACTGGATGGAAAGAAAAACACCTCCCAGCTCAGATGTCTTCTCAGAGAAAGGGCAGATCCCGGGGATTTTTCCATCCTCAGCAATTCCACAGAGCTTCCTGCAAGTCCCCTGGGTTCCCACTCACACACAGGAGCCTTCCCAGGGGCAGACAATGGCCCGGCACCCCCAGGCGTGGCACCACAGGGCGGGGGCAGAGGATGGATGGACAGAAGTCCCCAGGCTGCTTTCATGGGATTTCTGTTCCCCCTCATGCAGGAGCCCACTGCAGTGGGAGATTCATGCGAGGAGCTTGCCCATGGGAAAAAAAGTCTGGCGGGAAAAACCCAAACACCTCTAAAATCCCATCCTCCCCCAGCCAAAATGTCTTGATGTAAGGGATCGGGGTTTGATTTGAAATCCGGGGCTTGTTGCAGCAACCAGGCTGCTCCACTTCTCCTCCTTGGTTTCAGCTCTCAAAATAGACTTATTTTAGTCTAATAGTTTAGTTTAATAGACACCGTGTTGCTGGGCAGCAGGAGCAACACAACCACAGCCATAGCTCCGAGCACCACAGCCATAAATAAAGGGCAGGGTGGTGAGTGTGCTGCACAGCACCTTGAGCAGCCCAAAATCTGAGAGGGACGTGGTTGCCTGTCCCCTCCATCCCACTCCAGCATGCACAGCCGGAATGGAGGATCCATCAGGTGCTTCTGCCATGAATGAAGCACCTGAGCCTGGAAATGCCGCCAGGGCAGCTGCTTCTCACACCAGTCCCACTGGGTTTGGGGTTGGGGTGGGTGCAAAGGTACCCAAGATGGAAGGTGCTGCCTGAATCCCCTGGGAACAGGACCCCTCCCAAAGAAGCACAACCTGACTGAGCCCCAGGGAGACACGAGGATGGGGGAGGGTTCACCCTGGTCATGGGCCACAATTCATCCCCATGAGACGTGAGATGCAGCATTTCCATCTTTGGAGCATCAAGTCCAAGCTTGGAGCAGCAGTCGGCAGCTTCCAAGTGAACCTGGTGGATTAGGGTTGGCCACAGACCCAGAATCCCCATTTCATGGGAAATCTCACCATCTTGCTTGTCAGGCTTCATCCAAATTGGAACAAAATGGTAATGTACGAAATTTGACTCCGGACAATACTTTCAAGGGGGAAAAAAAACCATCCCACACCAATTTTTTGAGCTGGCACAGTTCCACACCAGCATTAGCTTTTCTTTACCAGTGTTATCCATGAGCCCAGAAGAGTTGGAAGGACCGAGGCTTCACCCTGACCAACATAATCCACTTCCCTGGCTACTATTTTCTCCATATTTTCTCGACTGCTATTTTCACCAAATCTGTTCTTTCTGATGGCAAATCTTTCTCCCTGAGGAGATCGAATTGGCTTTGTAGAGAAGTGATGGGTAGGGGACAAAATGCCAGGGCACTGTCTGCATGAAGTCTCTGTGCTCCCTGGGCAGAAGGTGTGGTGGAGCAAGAGGAAAAGGCTGCAGAGCACCGCCCTGGGTTGCTGCCTGCTCTCCTGCCTCCAAACCCATCCCTGGTGGTGGTGGTGGCTCCTGGGAAACATCTTGGCCACCTCTGCCCAGTCACTCTGGCACATTGCAGGGCAAAACCCACTGCAGGTTCCCCTGGGCTCCAACTCTCCTGGGCACAGCCATATGCCTGGAGCACTCCCTTCCCTGGCCCCACCAGACCCAAGCCATTTCCCCTGGACAAGGGACAGAACCCTGACCTCCCCCTTGGAGCAAGAGGAGGCATCTCCTCACATCCAGCTGGCTCAGCCTCCCAGCCCTGATGCAAACTAGAGCAACTCAGGGTCTGGCTCCCAGAAAAGGGATAAGGAGCTGGAAGAGGAGCATGAGCTGTCACAAGGCCTCAGGGGCAAGCAAAGGCATATCCCATGGTAGAGCATCTTCAGGCAGACTAGGGTGCCAGGAGGGCAGGGGCCAGGATGCGCCCCTCCATTCCAAAAACCTCTCCCTGTGCTCCTGCATGGGCTTCTGGGCCAGATCCCGGCTTTTCCGGCTGCTGCCACAGGTCTGTGCCCAGGAGAGGCACTCGATAGTCACAAGCCTGCTTCAAGCAGAACTGTGGCTGGAGCGTTTCCCGAGCTTTTTCCCTTTGCTCACACTTTGAAGGGAAGGGGCGGGATGGGTGCACCGAGAGCAGAGCCAGCCGCCCTGGGCAGGTGCTGCGCACGCTCCCGCGGCCGCTCTGCCAAAGGAAACACAAACATCCTACCCAAAGAAAGCACTTTTCATCGGCAACACAGGTTCCCATTTCTGCACAGGGCTGGTCTGTTCCGGGCAGCTTTCCCCACCGCGCTGCCGGGCCGAGCAAGGGCCTGGCCGAGCTTTCCGGGCTGGGCTCCGGCCAGAGCCGCCCTTCCTGCCCCACGTTAGACCCACAGAAACCAGGCAGTGTGACCACGTCCGGCACCTGGAGAGGATTTAGGCTGACCTGGTGTGAGACACCTCAGAGTTAAAGGGGCTTAGTCAGCCTCAGAGTCCCTTCTGCACTTGAGATGTGGCATTTGGGGATGTAGGACCCTGGAGACCTAGGGGCTGTGGGACCTTGCTTCTCCTTACTTCTGGCAAGGGGAATTTTGGCCAAACCTGACTGTCCCAGCACTGCAGACAGAGGTGGTGAGGCCCCATAACCTAGAAGGAGCTTTGGAAGGGAAATTCCAGTATCATGGAATGGTGCAGCTCAACACCAAGCCAGGACAACAAACATAGGTTATTAAAAAAAAAAAAAAAGAAAAGAAAAAGAGAAACTAAAAAAAAAATAAATAAAAGGGAAGGGTTACTTTGGCCTAAAATTTGTGAAGACCTGAGGAAAAGGCAGGATTCGAGGCAGAAGAGGGGGTGAGGAGGAGTGTAAGGGCACTTGGACGCACATCACTCATGGAATAAATAGCTCTGGGTATTTTATACCTGCCCTCAGCGTCAGGTGGGGAGAGGAGCAGCCAGGGCTCCTCATNCCCATCCCACCTGCCCCATCCCACCTGCCCATCCCACCTGCCCAGCCACCGGCGGGAGCGAAGTCCGCAGTGGGAAAAGCGGGGCTGAGGCCTCAGGAACAAAGCAGCCTTTCACAGCAGCAGCTTGGCCAAAGGAACCAGGGAATATTCCTGTCCAAGGGCTCCCAAACGGCACCTAGCTTTGATCCTGGGCACAGGGCGGGTTGTTGGCGTTTTCCCTTTCCTTCTTTGTGTTGCTCTTTGGTTTTTTTCCTTCCTACTTCATGGCGTAATTTTTGTGAGTGTCTACGATTTCTAGGAGAATTTTCTTGCTGCTCTTCTGCTGGGAGCAAGGTGCAGATGCTGCACGGCCCTTTCACCTGTCTCCTGAGGGAGAAAAATCCCTCCTCCAGGATTCACTGCAGGCGCAGGTGTTCATCACCATCATTTTCAGTTCAGAGGTTGTTTTCTGAACGTGTCTGATAAATCCCAGCCTCATTCAGGATGGGAAACTGAAAGAGCTCCACAGCTGTGTACCTTCCTCCCAAACCATGTCCCTTCCAGAGGACTCAATGGCTTGCATGCTCAGGTGGCCTTTCAGACTCCCCAGGTGATGGGGACAAGCATTTTCCTCCTGAGCAGCCCCCAAACCTGCTGGCTTCCAACCAGTTCTTCCGTCACCTGCCTAAAATCTGCTCCCCCACCCCAAATGCAGAGGGAGGGGATGCACCAACACACCTTCCCCAGCTGAAGCCATGCCCAGCCCTGGGCTCTCCCCTCCTGCAGCACAGGGAATGGTTCCCCACGAGCCTGTTCACTCACACAGTGTGGGGCACACCTGACACCCCTGGCGGGGGAGGCCAAGCCTCCCCTGCCCACTGCCCACATCCCAGATATTTTTAGGCAGTTGGAAACACGCCTTTGCTGCCTCCAGCCTTCCATGCAGGGATGGGAGGAGACAGATGGGATGGAGAAATGGAGTCATCCGTGAGAGGTCACTATGGCTGCCAAGGGAATAAAACCATCCCTCTCCTCTTCCTCCTTCTCCTCCTCCTCCTCATCCTTCTCCTCCCAGTCCCACCACCAGCCTTCTGATGGATGTTGCCTTTGGACCAGAGCTTCTTGCAGCCCAGCTGCCGAAAAAACGCTGTGGTGAGCCCTGTGCGCCCCTGGGCCATCTGGAATCCATCACTGTCTGTGCTCAGGGACTTCAGCCAAACCCTGCTCCTGCCCACTGCTGGCAGCTCTCGGCTTTCCAGGGGAGCACCTGCGGGTGCAAAGGGGTCCCCCCTCTCCCTGGCACTGGAATCCAGCCGGAGAACCCGCTGTACCGCCAGCAGGGGCTGGGAAGGGGAGCAGCCACCCCACAGCCCCACGGGAGCCCCAAACCACAGCAGCTGAGGGGGGCCAGCCCCATGCTGGGGGAACGGTGCTTTTTTTCCCCTGCCAAGGTATGAGTTGGTGTCCCCAACGTGTGGAGGTGCCATGGAGGATGCCCCTTGCCAGCCCGATGTGCTGGGCCGTGCTGCAGGGCTCCAGGTGCTACAGGGCATTCCCAGATCCTCGAGCACATCCTTTCAGCCCTCCCCATGAGGCTCAACACTCACCAGGGCTCATCCCCCTCTCCCTGAGCAGCAAATGTCCCATCCTGCAAACAGACCCCAAAGGAGCATCCATCCCTCTGTTCCCATGGGTGCAGCACCTGCCCAAAATGTGCCTGGTGTTCCTTCCTTGAGTTATCTGCACTCCTATCAGGATAAGGCACTCCTGGAGCTTCACCAACACCTTGCCACAGCACCCTCAGAGGTCTGCAGCAGTTCTGGTGAAGCTCCAGCCTTGCTGCCCTAGAGCAGGATTTGGGGAAGGATGGGGTGGATTGCCCTGAATTTGGGATGCACCTGCACACGTACGCCTGTCCTTCCCCCATGCAGGAAGGCCCCAGCAGGCAGGAAGAAAAAAGGAATTCCAGCCCAGCTCCAAATGCAATCTCACACCAGCTCAAACTGCCAAACACCAAAGACTCCCAAAAATTCAAATTTGTTCTCCAAATCAACTGATCTGATTCCTGTCCTAGTGCCAGCACCCACTCCTCCAGCCCAAGGACAGAGAAGCAGGGCTGGAATGTGTGTGTCCCAGGAGCAGGAGGGGTTTTCCTGGCTGCTGGGTAGGGAGTTTAATAAGAACCAGAAGGTCTCATGGCCCTGGCTGCATGGGCAGCACTGGCCTGACTCCCACAGCCGGAGATTCCCTGGGAAAAGTGGGGCCTTCATCCCCATCTGCAAGACAGCTGGGGGGCTGCCCATGCACCACAGTGCAGGCAGGGCAGAGGCTCAGCTGCTCCACAGCACTGCTCCACCAGCATTCCCTTGAATTTGGAGGCTCACATCCCCAAACAGGGGACAGCAGCCACAGCCCCACAGGTTTCTGCTGGACATTGTTGCATCCAGCTGAAGGTTTGGGAAAGAGGCAAGGGGGGTGAATATTCCTCCTTGCCCGAAGTCCTTCATGGCTAAAGCAACCAGGAAAGTAAGCACGTGGAAATGCAAGGAATGGGGGGACAGGGAGGGGCACAAGGGGCCCTTCTCCCCTCCTCATGCTCTGAACACCCTGGTGCTCTAACGGCGAGAGGGAACGTGCACAGTGCAGGGGAGCAGCGCAGTCCCCGGTCCCACAGGAGCATCCCCCTCTGCTCTGGGAATGTGCACCCCCGAGCAGCCCCATGGACAAACCCAACGGCACCAGCAGGGTTAAGGAGCACCCTCATCAGTGACGGCTCCAAAATTAACGAGCTGGCTCCACCACCCACATCAACTACTAAAAAGTCAGGTGAGGGTGGGAGGGAGGCAACAGGAGCCCATTTACTTTTAAGATCGCTGGTGAGCAATGAGCAGGAAAGTGGCCTGGGGTGTCACACCAGCGACCTGGGGCTGGAAATCTTTAAAATCTCATTTTAATCTTCTCCTTTTCATCTCCAGCAAAGCAGCCATGGCTGTTGGGGGATGAGAGGATGAGCATGGGAATTGTTCATTGGGGAATGTCACCTTCTGCTGCCGGTGACCTGGGAGGGAAACACCTTTCCCAGAGACCTTCTCCTTCAGGATTAACAGGAGCGTCCAGGGCAAAGCCCAGACTTACTCCCCAAGCAGTGAGACCCCATGTCCTCACTGCCAGCAGCAGGGATGGCTTGGTCATATGCTCCGAAGGAACCCAAAGGAAAACCCTTCGGGATGCTGCCCCACTGTGCTGCTCACAGAGCCTCCCAGAAGCCAGTTTTGGGGGAAATCCAGCCTTTTAGTAAAGAAGAGCTACCTGCTGACCAGAGAAGAATTTGCAGCCACGAGGTCATAGCCATAGGTTTAGCCCATCCTCTCCTGGAGCCCTCTCTGATGGCACACAGTGCCCCGGCAAAGCAGCAAACCCAGACACAGTTATTTATATGTCTGTGTTAGAAATAGAAGATGCCAAAACCAGCAGCCGTGGTGCAACTCCAGCTTCCAGGCCCCTGAAGGGCCGCGGATCTCAATGAAGCTGCAATGGGTTAAATATCGCCTGACCCACTGCCTCGGGTGAGCACCAGGGAGAGGCAGGGATGCTCCCCGTGAGATCCGGGGGAGGAGGGAACTCTCCCAGCCTGACCCCACCGAGTTCAGCGACAGCCCTGCACAGAGCAGCTCCCCAGGCAGCGCCAGGGGAGAGCATCCCACTGCCAGAGGGACTCCCAGCCCACGGCATCACCGTTCCTGGCACACCCCATCCCCCGTCTCGCACACCTCAGGACCGGCAGGACGATGCCCCCGCCTCACCCCTGGCCCTCCTCACTCTGGTTTAACCCCTGTGCCGTGTCACCCTCCCACGCCGGCCCATCCCCGGCAGCCTCCCCTCACGCCGAGGCCACGGGGAGGGTCAGGGGGGATCAGCCGGCGAGGATGCTCCGTGCCCGAGCTCCCGGGAGGCTCCTCAGGGGAGCCCCGTGACGCGGGAGCAGCTCAGCGGGATTAGCGGGCACACGGACGTGACTGCGAGGCAGTCGCCTGGTGCTAATTAAAGAAGGGATATATTTAGGCACCCGGTTATCCCCCGCATTTAACTTATTTTTAGCTCCCAGTCTGCCAGGCTGGGTGGCACATGGGGAAGGGCACGGACGCCAGGCAGGACGGATCCATCCCCAGCAGCAAGGAGGTCACGGCCCCATGTCCTGGCCAACGCTGAGCCCCTGGGGGAATGAAACCTCCGTCCAAACTGGCTGCAAAGGAAGAGAAAGCTTTCTTTTCCCCCAGAAAGGCAGGAAAATGGCTTTCAGGGAGCAATAGGAGCATCCCTGCTCAATCCTTGCCCCAGATCCATCCAGCCTTTGCGATCACCTAGACCCCCATATCCAGGAGTTGAAAATGTTGGAATCACCCAGCTGAAAGCACAGCTGTGCCCAGGGCAGAGGCAGCTCCCCCATTCCCAGAGACACTTCCCTCTGCAGTGACACTGGCCTGGCAGCAATGCCACTGGTCCCCATACCTTCTTTCTTTCCAATACTGCCCCTCAGCACAGCCGGAGTGTGACCTTGGCACATGGCTGAGCATCCCATCCACACAGGCCATCAGCAGCTGTGGAGCTTCCTCGGGTCTTAAGTGCCCTGAAAAGAGGGGAGAAACAGCAGGAAGAACAGAGCCCAGCATCCCTGCAGCCCTCCTGGGCCAGGAGAGCCCATTAGTCCCATTCAGTTCCCCCTTTGCTTCATTCCCTCAAGCACTCTGGGGTTTTATATTTGGGGGTTTGGGGATTTTTCCCCTTTCGAGTGTGAAATATTGATCAGGTCTCTGCTAAGATTACCTCCCACCCCCACCCCACCTCCTGGCTGCCCTGCTTCCCTCATGGAGCAGAGGGTGGGGTGTGGGACTAAATCAAAATAATGGGATAATTAATGACCCAGGGAGCTGAAACTCAGCCAAAAGCCAGGCTGCTCTGGCTGGCCTGGGAGGAGGCTTCCCAGAAAGGAAGGTTTGGTTTAAGGGTATTTTTGGAGCTGAATAGCATCCAGGGGTGGCCAAATTCCTCCTTAGGTGGCCCATCAGGTAAAGCCTCTCCCAAAACAGTGAGGCTGGGAAGTTTGGACCATAGCTCAATAAATTTGAGATGGAAAAAGAAACCCACCTCAATTTCTTTACTTATCTAAATGCTTTGACTCCAGAAGCAGGTGTCCTGCACCCTCCAGTCTGTGGAGAATGGCCAGGGCCCTGTGAGGCCGTGGGCTCCCATCACCTGGGCTGCAGATCGCCCTGGTTCCCCTGCCCATCAGAATTAGGCAGCCCGTTTGAGCAGGTTTACGATAATCATCAAATAACTCGTTCATCGACAGCGTGTCAGGCTGAGAAGACTGACTGAGCCCTCGTTTGCTGATTGCTAATTAGCTTAACATTCCTAATCCCTCATTAGTGACTATGAAGTAAGCTCTGAAATATGAGGTCAGCCCTAATCAGCGTTTAAAATATAAAGCCCACTGGCACATGATGGAGGCTGGAGAGGGGGTGGCTGCAGGCCAGCCCTGGGTGCTTCCATGGTCACAGGGAATGGGGCTGCACGGAGCAGAGCTGGATAGGAAGAGTTAAACCCTGTGGAGCCATGGCCATCTGCACATCCCCCCAGAGCTCAGCCCCTGCCCTCAGTGCCCGACCTGGATCCACACCAGGCACGGGGAGCGACGTGGGGTGCAACACACAAGGGGCCCCACGTTCCTCTAGAGACCCTGGTGCATCCAACAGCAATTCCAGCTGTAGCTTCCATTCAGGGCAGGCTGTCCACAGAATCACAGATTATTCTGAGTTGGAAGGGACCCACAAGTATCATGAGTCCAGCTCTTAAGTGAATGGCCCATATGGGGGTCGAACCCACGACCTTCGCGTTATCAGCACTGTGCTCTGAGCAACAGCCGGGGCCAAGCACCCGTGCGGGATGCTCTGGCTTTCCCCCCAGTTCCCATCTTCGAGATTCCAGGTTAACTGCAGGCAGCCAGGCTGCTGGCAGTGGGATTTTGACCAGACGCTCACCCACACCCTCTGATCCCGGGGGAAGGAGTCAAATCTCAGCATTGGCAAACAGGCACCGAAGCACGCTGGGCTGCCACTTGCATAGCAGCATTTGGGAGGAAAAAATGGCCTTCAGTTGTAGTGGCTTAATCCTCTGGAAAAATAAACTGTTGTGGACTAAGAGTTACCTATTCCTGAGTGGGGAAACTTCTACAGGAGGGCTGCGGGCATTAAACTTACCCCTAATTAAACTCCAGCTAGTGAGCCTTAAAAAAGGAGAAAAATATCTCTGTTTCCATGAAAACGTAATTTGAAAAGCCCTTGCACCACAACTCTGCTCATCCAGGGCGATGCTCCCGGCTCAGGCCCTGCTGGAGATGATGCTCCGGATTCGGGCTGCGGGGCCGGGCCAGCTCGTGCTCCACGCCCGGTCCCTGCACGGAGCCGGGAGCAGGGAGCCTTTGCCATGCCAGACAGGCCGGTTATTCCAGCGCCGCGGGAGAGGCACCGGCGGCCTCTCGCTGCGCTCGCGTCCCTCCGGCCCCGCGGTCCCGCTCGGCGCGGGCAGGAGCATCACTGCTTTGTGTCGCGCGTCAGCGATGACGCCCGGCGGCACCGCGAGCGCTGCCGGCAGAGGCACCGCAAATCTCCTGCGGACGGAGCCGAGCTGCGCCCCCGATTCCTGCTCCGCAACCTCTCTGGAGCACGGAGACACGGGATATTTTGAGCATCCTTGGCAGCAGCGAATGAGGATCAGTCCAATCCCCCCAGACATGAACGTCTCCCCAGCTCGATTTCCAAGGACAGGAATAGCCTTTGAAGGCTTTTCCATGTGGAGGGCACACACCTGCAAATGTTAAAAGCAAAGATCTGTTTCTGGAAAGGTTTTGGGTGGTGCAGCATCAAGGCTGCCTAAATAAGTGGGTGAAAAAGGGGCCACGTAGCACCTGCTGGCTCTTGCCCCTGGCTAATCCGAGCCAATGCCAAACCCCTGCCCTTCGGATTTTATTGTGCATCCAATTCCTGAACCCATCAGCCACGGTGTGCACTTGTGGCCAGTCACATCTCATCCTGCTCAGCCAAGTTTCATGTCTGACAGGTTTTTACCCCTTTTGCCCCTTACATGTTTTTACCATCAGGACCCTGCACTAGCAGGGACACAAGACACTGTAAACTTACGGACTCGGTGGAGGACGGTAAATTCTGGGCTTGAGTTTCAGAGTGGAAAGCTTTGGCTTAGCCACACACCTGGCCTGTGGAGCAGAAAATCCCATACAGCCTGGCAGAGTTACTCCAACACCCAGACACTCCACAGGCCATTTTCTGCCCCATCAAGCAGCTGGTTGAGCAGGCAGGTTGGGAGCACAGCCACCCCCAGCGCTGTCGGAAAGTGAGGGGAGACCAACCAAGAGACAAACACAAGTCTGGATTTATGTAAAAAAAAAAAAAAAAATTATTTATTTTGGAGGAGGATTTGAACATCGACATGCAGGTACAACATGAATAAAAATTATTGCACCGCTATTATGTGGCAATTGTTCAAGTTTCTAAAAACACAGAAATTCCACACTTTCTCTTATCTAGCTAAGTGCTGAGTGACACGGCTTGGCAGAGCCCAGCGCAGGAGGTGCTCTCACAGCCACCCGGATATGGTAATCGAACACAACGTAAACACACACTTCTGTCAAATCTTCTACTAGAAGTACAGAATTATCCTTCACATCCAGTAAGAGAAAACCAGAGAAAGACTTTATCCTCCCCTCTTCGGAAGAAAAAAAAAAATTAAAAAAAAAAAAATACTCCAAATCACACCTTAATGCAAGTGTGGCAAACAAACCCACTGGTCACTCCTACCCCTTCCCCACAAGCGCTCTTTAGTACAGCAGCAGCCAAAGGCCTCCAACATTCGGACCCAGGAGTGGCTGGTACAACGCTAAAGTCTAATATTTACAATAAATATCATCCATTTCTCTCAGTTTGCACTAAGTAAGAGACAAAGGGAAGAATAACACTGAGGCACGGGGCAGGGATGCGCCAGCTGGCTGCAGGAGCAGAGAGGAGCTGTGCAGGCTGAACCAGCTGAGATGCCGCCCTCCCAACACGGATGAGGAGCAGGAGACACATCCAAGCTGACAGAAGGGAAGAGGGAAACAAAGCGGGAAAGCAGCATTTTTAGATGGTGACATGCACGGCTCATTCACCAAACACACACCTCACGCTCGTGACTTCCACCTTCCGCCTGCCTGACTCAGGATTGCCCACGGAGACCAAGGGCTGGGCTGGCCAGGGCTTCCCTTGGGCACCGCGGGTCCAAGTCGGCACTGGGAACGTGCTCTTGCCCCTCAGACACAGCTTTTCCAACATCCTGTTCCTTCCCAACGCATTTTGCAGGCTTTTATTTGAGAAGGTATTTAAGGAATTTGTAGCAGAGCAAGGAATAAGCCTTGGTGTATCTACCTGGCTTATTATCAAAATTTAATAGAAAAAGTCTTTTTGCCGAAACTTTTTGCTAAAGTGCGCCGTGTAAATTTGACAGAAGGTGGAACAGGGACGATGGGGCACCTGGCACACCAAGGGAAACTGCAGGACTGACCAAGAGCAGGGATACAGGGCTTCACTAGAATGCTTTCCTGGCAACCCTGTTTGGCTTTGGCTTCCAAAACACCAGGGATTTTTAATTGCACTGACCACTCTCTGTACCGTAGCTACAACAGTGGCAACGAAACACATACCTCACCTTTTCTTTGGCCAACACAGGCAAAAGCAGCAAAAGCTGTGACATAGCAAGGGTTTTCACTCCTCCTTTTATGCCTAGGAAAGGATAATCCTGCAATTCAGCATGGGAAGCACCGGCTACAAAGGCAGGGAGTCAGCAGCTTACAGCTGGTACCGTCACAGGGTCCCACCCCTGCCACTGGGGGATGATCCAGGTTACCCAGCCTGGCTCACCCCGTGCTCACCTCCTAGGAGCAGTGGTCGGTTTTCTCCTCAGGTTTTTTTAAACACAGAAGGAAAAGGGGGACCTGCCACCCAGGGAACAGCCAGGTCGGGCCACGTCCTCACACAGCTCCAGGCTCACTCCTTAATTTACACAGACACTTCCATCTCGCCAAGGTCAGGTGCTCTCAGGAGATCAGCCTGAGGCTTCTCTTTGTAATTACCACAGACTCAGGATGCCAAATCCATTTTTCACTATTCCTGTCCATGCCATAATATCCTGTGCTGTTTCTCAGCAATGTTTTAGTAGATCAACCCATCAGGGAGAAAACCAGCCAGATAAGTACCAGATCCTGCCAAGTCTGTTCCTTACTTGCTATTGCTCCAAATCAGCACTGAATGACGCCCACCACCAAGAGCACCTGGAGAGGCTGGAGACACCCAGGACCCTGACAAGGCAGTGGAAATACTGTGGTTTACAATTGCAAATCAAGTGTATATGAGCAGCCTATGAATTCCTGGAAAAAGAGCGGAGAGACAGCACAGCAGGCTCTGCTCTCAATACCACCACAGCAAGGTTTATTACGGTGTTACCCGGGAGCGCTGAGGCTTTGGTTAGTGTAGTAGCAATGCCATACATGTTCACACAGACACACGGAGTAAACACTCACTTCAACATGTTAAAAAAAAAAAAAAAGCTCAAACCAACCCAAAACTTGGTCCAGAAATGAAATCCAAGCAGCCAAAATCAAGTATATAATGGGGGGAAGTAACTGCTACACAGAAGGAAGCAGGGTGAGATTCCAGAGATTTTTGCGAGTTGTGGGTTGAACTGAAATCAGATTGAAAGAGACGGAGAAAACATATTCCTATATAATAAACATATTTGCATTTAGGGAAGTGAATCAAAACTTCAAGTTCAGAGAAAGCCAAGACAGTGAAGGAAGCAGCAGTGTAAGGAAATCAGACCAACAGAGATGGGTTTTAGCCTGGAACACTGTTGCACAGTCATTCTGCTTCTAACAGAGTAAGCCAGTGAGCAGGGCGCTATCCCTCGCGGGTGATCCGCAGGGAGATCCACTCAGACAAGACTAGGATACAAGCTGAGCACAATCTGGGACAAATGATGGGAGTGTTCATTGAGAGGAACCTTTAACTGGATGAAGAAAGGCTTACAGTGCTACAGGTATCACCACTCGACACATTTATTGGTGCATTATTGTTGATCTAATCCTCAGCAAGGAGCACTGTCACCCAGAGTCGGTCACACTTAAAGCAAAGCAATGTCTAAACCTAGGAGCAAAGAGTAAGTTTTTAATGGAAAGTGACCTCAGCAGTGGAAATGATCTAGCTATCAAAGCTGAAATCTCAAAATATCACATGTGTTTTGAAGTCTGCTTGCAGCTTGACCACAGAACTTGAGGAGTCTGAACTCTTCATAGGTTTGTTTGTTTTTAGAACGGGCAGATTCGGAAAACTCAGCAAGTTTCCCAAGCCCCAATTCAGAAATGTTAAGGGACACCTTAAAATCCCTACCTATTTAGACTCACCAAGAGAAGGAAAAGTCTCCAAAGGTCGTTTGTCATTGAGATAACTTTGCCAGACACACTGGAGAATACGTGACTACAATTTTTTCTACTTTAAAACCAACCTACAGGCACCCCTTTCCTGGGGTCACTTACTCTGAGGCAGGGCAAGTTATGAATTGAAGCCAGAGAAAGGAAGATAAAACATCACTAAAACTTTAAAAACAGAGGGAAAAGTTGCCGTATGTCCCATACAGGCTAAGTAAAAACAATCCCAAAAAAAGCCAGCTTACGGATTGGAGATTCCTCTTTCTAATAATTCCATTGAAAAATACTCTTACTTGTCCTAAAGAGAAGACAGGGATCTCTCTCTGTCCACCCTCTCCAGCCAAGTCCTTTGTCTCTACATCCTCTAAGGACACAGGACTGTGAAGACACATCGTGACAAAGAAGTTGTACTTGCACCAAAGAGGGTCTGTAGTTCCACAATAACTTGCAGACAAGAGAGTAGGTTCTTATTCTTGTCAAGGGACATCAGATTGTAAAATCCAAGCCAAAACTTGAGATTTGTGAATTTCAATGGAATTTCAAAGAGAATGCTGAAAAGCAGAAATTTAAAAACAAGCTGCCTTTTTTGCACACAGAATTTTTGGGATCTCAAATAAATGCAGAATTAGAGGGAAGAGCACATCAGGCCCTAAACTCAGGCAAAATAAAAGGTGTGGAAGGAACACAAAAAAACCCAAACTGTTTCTTAAGCCCTGCTTTAAAGATACCCTGTTCTAAAAGAGACCTCAAACAGCAAGCATTACTGTGTACAAAAATAGAATAGCAAGGATGAAAAAACACAAAAAACAGTATGAAAAAAACCCTCCCAAAAATAGATGTACACAAGTTCTATTTTATATTAGTGTATATTACAAAATTCAAACATGCAGTCTCTATTTTGAATGTAGAATGCTCCAGTCCATGAGTACCAGCGATGCTGCTATGTTTTCTTTACAGCATCATCATGTGACAGGGGAAAGTCTTGTATTTTTAACTGATTTCCAACCTCTTTACTTTTTGCTTGTGCCAGAGTCCCTTCTTTACAGGGCCTCGTGCTGCCATCTGGCAGAGGAGAGGCTCTCAGAGCTGCTTGTCCAAGAGCATGAGACAGCTCTTTCACCGGAGTGATTTTGCAGCTACCTGCCAACGCCTCAGACGCTTTAGCACTGCAAAAAGGTGCCTCCTTTTTGGCCCCCACAGGACACGCTGCCTCCCAGGGCTTTGCTGGGTGTAAGGACTCTGCACAGGACCCGCTCCTCGTGGTCACACCATCTGTGCTAGAGAGTTTGGCTTTCTCTTGACATTCTCCTACTTGTGAAATTTCCTGCCTTTTTTGTTTCAAATCTCTGTCCTCTTTACAGGAGGCACCCAAATCCTTTCTCTTCTCCACCTCTCCGGACCCAGACATACTGAGCTTCAAAGGGCCCAACACGCTCTGGGCCAGGGGCACTAACTGGGACACGGAGAGCGCGCGCTCGATGGCACCGGGGATGAGGAGTGGGGAGGACACGGGTCCTGCTGGGCTCGTTCTGCTAGAGGTTAAAGCACCCTCTGCCTGGGATGAGCTGGGCTGCTGCTTTTCGGGGCTAGGACTTCTTTGGGATGTTTCACTGGCGCTCCCAGGAGACAGAAATGAGGAGCTGTGCTGTTCCACAGGCTGAGGCGTCTCCTTGTGACCCTTCTCACCGCGGTCTGGGGGGCTCACCACAACAGGAGTGCTCGTGTTTGCTGTGCACCACGAGGAAAGTGCCAGCAGAGGTTTGGAATCCTGTTTTTTCTGACTGCTTTCTGTTAGCACAGGCTCTTTCAAGTCAAATTTACCACAGGAGGCCCCAGAAGAATCACTTTCTTCAAGTTCCAGGAGTTTGATAGACGGGCACTGCAGATGTTCTGTGCGATCTACTGGTTTTTGAGTACCTGGAGTTCTCCCTAGATCTTCGATTGCTTCAGAAGACCTGTCTTCTGGACCAAAACACTCAAAAGTTTTGTTTTCTGCCAATTTATGCTCCTTTGCAGCTGTTTCTGATTTTAGGAATGGCTTTTCTGAATTAGCTAGTTTTTCTGGAGAAGTTCGTGAGGGGAGCTCTGGCGGGGAAGGGTGCACACTGATTTGCAGCGGCTCTGAAACAGGCTTGGCTTGTTGAGTATTTCCCTTCTGCAAATCTTCTGTACCTTTTGGATCTTCAGGTAGAAAGGCATCATCTTCAATACTATCCTTGCTTTCCAATTTAGACGAAAACTTATTATCCTCATTAAAAGAATCTGAGCCTTGGTCTCCACTGCCACGGGGCTTGTCCAGCCTTCTCCCATCCTGACTATCTTCCGAACCATCATCCGTTTCATCTTCAGAAGAATCTACTTCCCTGATGGCCTCCTGCTTTTGCAGAGACTCCCTCCTCTCCACCCTGTCCTGTCGAATGGCACCCAACTTCCGTGAGCCCGGCTTCTGCAGCATCCCTTTTTCTGCCAGCCCAAGTTTGCCGCCTGTGGTTTCGTTGGCAGATTCCTGTAAGCTCTGGAGGCTGGGATCCCGCTGTAACATCTCCTTCTTAAACTCAGAGTGAGAGATATCCAAGCTGTGCTTCCGTGAGGAGCCCAGCTTCTTCTCAGAGGAGGACAGAGAGGCAGCCAGTTTCTCAGCCGACTGCACTCTCTTCAGCAAAGGAGACCGAGGGGGCTCAGCACTCTTGGGGCGAGAAATCTGTCTCACTAACGGTGGAGAGGAGTGTAGTTTTACTGGGAAAGACTGGATAATGCTGGAGCTGCCAATTGAGTGTCCTGGCAAAGGAGATGGGGAGCGCTGTGGTGACGTGGACTGTGGGGTTGGTGATGGAGTGTGAGCCAGGGGGGACAGAGGGATGTTTCCTGCAGATTTACGCCTTGGAGATCTGTACTGCCTCTGGAGCTTTGGTGCTAGGCCATGCAGAGAGCTGGGTCGGATGTGTCCGGAGCTGGCTGGAGAATTGGGAACACTGGAACTGGGAGAGCTGCTCTGGGAAGAATTGCCACCAACTTAAAAGAAAAAAAAAAAAAAAAAGAACAAAGAAAAAATACCAAGAAGATTAATACATACTTGGCCATTGAAACAAGTTATTGAAAATAAGTCATGACACAATGCCATATTACTCCAAAGCACAGCAGTAATATTGAAGGTAACATTGCCAGGCTTCTGATGGAAATTCACATCATTAGCACCCAACACCAGAGCACAGTAAGAAACACTCAGCTATGAGAACACTTTTCTCGAAAAAACCCCCTTTGATCAGACAAACCACGTGTTTCATTGCTATTCTCCAGATGCAAATCTCTTTATTCCAGCAGCTGATTCAATTTTCAAATACGACTTTGCCACACTGTTTTGATTTCTTTTCTCTGAACACAGAAAATGTGTCAAACTGCTATGAAAAGATTGCAACTTACAACACACATTTTCATCAAAGTGAAAGGATGCTGTAGTACAGCAAATGCATTCTTAAAAGGATGTATGGATTTTCATTTTTAAATGAATCAATGAACAAGAACACATCCATCCTTAAGGTAATCGACATCACCGCTGTCATTTGCTTCACAAAGAGACCTACTACCTGCTGCTTGTATTTGATTTCCAAAATTAATCATTCAGCAAAAGTCTCCTACAAGATTTTCTTTTCCTGTTTGACTGGATTTTTTTGCTCAGTTTTGTTTTGCTTTGTTTCTTTTTTATTTACCTGAGTGTACAGACTCTGGAGTGGATCTGTAGCTCTGGGTTGGTGACCGAGGAGACAGGTTGTGAGTTGGAGAGCCAGGCACACTTTCTCCAGATGACAGGGACCGGTTCAGGGACGATAAACTCCGGCTGGTGTGAAGCAGCGACGCTTGTTTAGTGATCTTCCTCAACAGAGAACTCTTCTTCTTACTGGGAAAGAGCATTCAAAAGTTGTTTACAAGCCCAAATGATTTATTTAGCTTTACTAGCATATTCAGTCAATTTTGTGTCAGAGTAAAAGAGAGAAAAAAAAAAAAATAAAGAAGAACTAAAGGAGGTACCTGCTGATATACATTATCTGCAAATGGATTTGACAAGATCTCTCTTAAGACCTCTCTTACATTATCTGGGTTACCCTTTATTTTAAACAGAGAAACATCAAAACAAACCTTTCCTGACCATCCTTTGTTTTGCTCTTCTTGTTCCTGCGAGCCATCTTGGATTTGTAGCTGGCTTTTCGAGCTGGACCGACTTTGATGGAGGTGTTCTCAAATGGTGTGGTGGAGATGGACACTTTATTTCCACTCTGTCAGACACAAGACAAAGAGACATTACTTAAAACATGGTTATTTGAAGCGGATCTGCAGGCAAAGCAGGTAGGCTGCTAGTTTATTGCTGCCTGCCATTTTGTAATCCTTTGTCAAACTCCATTTTTCCCCTCAGCATTTCCACCTATCATTTATTAAGGAATTGCCAAGAGAGAGCCCTCGTTAGCCAGGCTTTCACAAATGATTAGCTCAGACCCCAGCTGGTAGGTAAAGCTTCCCAGAGCAGACAGAACACAGCATCTGACCTCTCCCATTGAGATCCCAAATGACTCAATTTAATACTTGTAATACTTGGAAACTTGAACAAAATGATATTCTGTCACCAATCCTATTCCCAGTGCTCTGACTGATGGCAGATGTGAGCATATCAGGCATCTATCATGATGAATCTGCAACACAGAGCATGGCTTGTCTCACTCATCTTAAAAAAATAATAATCCTGACTGCTCCTCTATTTGCAATCCCAAAGACTTCTGACTCTTGGAAGAGTCCAGAACTTTGGGGTTTTTTTTCTGTAAACAGATTCTGCTCTGAAAGGTATCAAACACAAGTCATTTAACTGGATAATTTTAACACCAACCAGCACAAAGCTGCTCTTAAATACCACCGGGTGCTGTGTGCACCCTTGTATTTCAGACAACGCCAATTACACACATGTTAAACAAGCTGCTCGTGATTTCCAGAATTTAACAGTGCTGAGCCCCTACCTTCAGAATCAGCTCCACCACCTCGGTGTGCACCAGCCCATGGACCGGCTCCCCGTTGACGTGGGTGATCAGATCCCCTTCCCGCAGACCTGCTTCGTTTGCCGGACCCCCGTCCTCCACGTGCTGCCAACGACAAGGGGAGACTGGTTTGAGAAGGGGAATGTGCAAGACCACTGGCCCAGATGAGACTCAAAGCCCATCCATCTCACCTCCTGCCACAGCCAGCATCAGCTGCTTCAGAGAAGGGTGAATGAAACCACCCCTGGCACAGCCAAGCACAAAACCCTGCTCTCTTCTGCTCCTCCCCAGCATCCCGCCAGTCTTATCCCGATCCAAGGCAGCCAGGATGGTTAAGCTGATCAAGAAACCAGCTCTTCCCAAAGCAAAAGGCTTAACACATTTCCAAAGATTTTCAGCACTCAGGAATGTTACCTAGATGCTCTTGATTCCCATACAAACATTCAGTCTTTTTCAATTTCTTTGCCATGCCAAATCTAGCATCCTTCCACGTACATGCTGGAACCCAAGGTGGCCAACAGACTTTTAAAGAAGACTCTGCCATGTGTTTAAGGTGCCTATATTGCATCTCATCCAAAACAGTTTCTTTTTCCTCTTTCCATCCTCTATTAACCTATCCAACACCAGACTCTTCCCCCATGAGCGCACTGCCTTTCCCCTGTCCCTGGTCAGGAATGCAAGCCTCCTTCACCATGAGGAGACAGATGCACTGGGGAATGCACATCTCTCTCTCTCTAGCCAGGAAAGACTCCAAATGAGTATCTTGGTAAACTCAGCATTTTTCAAGAAAAGCAAGAGAGAGGCAAGGCAAAAAATCAGTTTCAGATTATTTCTCTAAATAAGAATGAGTGTTAAATAAGGACCAAAGCGTGTCAAGTCCACATTATCCAATGAACACAGAAGTACAAGGAAAAGAACAAACCACTTTTACCCTGACTGCATTCTCCCTAACCACACAATCCTAACAACACTGCTTCAGGGAATGGATCATTCCTAGAAGTCATCTACACTAACACAAAAGGAACACAGAGATCAAGTACCAGCAGTAGTGGGAAGGAAGTGATACAGACATGGAAACCAGACCTTTTAGCACAGCTCACAACTAAGCCAAGAGCTAAATCCCATGGCAATCAGCATAGCAGCAGTGATGCTTTAAGGCTTGTAATCAATTCCAAGTGACTGCGTGGAAAACCCCAGCAGACCGAACTGATCAGAAGCAGGTTATAATCACTAACACAAGTCTGAATAAATTAGCTATAATGGGCCCTCATGCAACAACCCCAATAAAGAGGGTATGTACACAGAAACATGCTTTAAAGGATGTGCTGCAGGTGAAAGAAGGTGGATTCATGTAACCAGGGAAAAAAGAAGGAAAGAAAGGTTGCTGTGGTTCTGCGATGGGCTTGAAAACTACCGGAAAACCCAAAGTGCTGCTAGTTATTTATTTATTTATAAAGGGTTTCCCCCACCCCAAGAAGATAACTTCGGGTGTGAATAAGGAGAGAGAAAACAGGGTGGCAAAACACAATTTCTAAAGCTAAACCCCACACCCCTGGCTTGATGCATTTGTGGCCCCAAGGGTCCTCTTTTTAGAGAAGCAGAGACGTACCCAGACCATGTGATGCACAGTGTAGATATCACTGTCACCCATATAGACGCGAATGGCGCGCAGAGTGAAACCGTATTTCTTGCCAGCCCGATGGATGATGATTGGTGGTTTCAGGTTTGCGATAGCAGGAGAAAAGTCGCGGCTGGGTGAGGAGTCCCTCGAAGATGGGTTGGAGGAGAGAGAATGAGGTGACATTGGACTGGCCAATGGAGAACACGTGTGGTGATCTACAGTGATGACACAAAGGTGGGCAAAAATTAGGAAACCAGGCCTCCAAAAGAGAGAAGAGTCTTGTTAGAGAACAGCTATGAAACCATATCTGCCAATGCTCTTAAAGCCTTCACCAGAGCTGGGTTTGTCTGCAGCTTCAACTAATTCACGCTTCATACTACAAACAGCAGAGTTTCCAAAAAGGCACATTTGGAGGTGTGCATTTAATACAGCAGCACTGCTCATATGGAATTATGGTTGGGTTGCAGTGTCTTCTCTTTCCAGGATTTACAACCCGTCATGAGCATTTGCTCTAGGCACAATCCTGCAACACCCCATTTCCAGTTTATGATCTATTACCCTCCTCCAAAAGATCAGATATCTCTAGATCTTGGTGCAAGTTACACATTGGTGCTGAGATAAATCCAAATCAGTTAGTATTAACACAAAAAGAATGAGTAGGTGATCAGACAACATCTAGGCAGTTTTGGTAGTGTTTTAAATTCACAGGGGCAAAAATATTTAACCCTCAAATATTAGCTGCTGAAGGGACTTTGCTACTGAAAAACAACATCACAAGTATACTTTTGAGTGAGTTTCCCAAATGAACAGCCGTGGGCTGGGCTGTCAGATAAATTACCTGACTCTGCTTGCTGGTAGAACAACATCCACTTTTTAAAGTACAAAGCAAACACAAAACTCTCATTTTAAAGTGAAGCTGGTCAACACCAGTAAAATAAACCCAAAGAGCAGGAATATTAAATGCAGCTGTAGAAGGTAATCTCTAATCCATTAAGAAACACCTGCTGAATCGCCCAGCACATATTTACCTGGCAGATGAGAGCAGCTCTGAAGGAACCTTTGCTGGGTGATTAAATACACATTTTAGATATTTTCATGAGGGAGTTTGTAGTTCAAAAAGCAAGCAATGCCCAAAGCACAAGAAATGTGATGTGCGTCACCATGAGGGTGCCAAGAGCAGGTGCATCCCTGCCTCCAGCTCACTGCTGGGAGGAGCAGGTGGGTATTCCCTGCTCCCATCTAGGCAGGTACAGGCACAGCCCTGGAAATACAGCATGGTCTTATCCTCTGGAAAGAGGGACAAAATCCCTATGGGGAGAAACTCCTCCTGCTGAACCAGTCTGTCAGCTCTCTAGGAGTTACCACGTGGCACTGGGAATTGTAAAGGTCTGGCTCTACTTGTAGACAGAGCTGGGCCAACAAGGTGAGCAGTTCAGCATTGCCTTAGTGAGTTACTTACACTGTTCAGTTCTTGAGCACTCAATCTCAACCAAGTTATCTGGAGCTTCTGAAGCTTCCTGGTGCATAAATGCTCCAGACACATTTCATTCCCAAACAGCGCTGTAGTTAGCATGTGACCCCAAAAAATAACACCTAGAGGGTTAAAATCATTCTGTGTCTCTATACCTCCTTGTTGCACCATTGTCTAGAGAGCAGCTAGGAGTCACTTTAAACAAAACCAGGGAAAGAACAGGGCCCAGCTGCCACTTGCAGAAGCTGCAGTCAGACCACACGCACAACACTCCTGTCTGTGGCACAGCAGTGCTCATCAACCTGCGAGCAGGAAATACTAAACCAATTGTAAAAGTTAGCTCTCTCCCCTCCTGCCAGCCAAGGCATTATTCCAGGAGAGCGAAGGAGGAGGATCTGTCTGCAGACCTTTTGTTTAGTGCTTGCAGATTCTGACAATGCCTCACTCGAGGCATTTCTTACCTGAGGGAATCAGGAGAGACAAGGCAGTAGCGGATGCTGATTTAATCACTTTATTGACAGGTCTCGAGGTACGTTTCTCCCCTGATTCCCCAGAGAGCAACCTGTGTCGTGCCCGCCGCACTGCCAAATCGCTGATGGCTTTTGGAGTGGTAAAGTCTGGGCCTTCATTGCTATTACTGCGAGCTCGTGGATCAGAGAAATCTGCAGTGCTCCCAGCTACAGTTTAAATTAAAACAGATTAGAACCACAGGGAATTCCTAACAGTCTATTCCCCTACAGGCAAAATACATTAAATCAAAGTCATGTTTACATGAAGTCCAAGAGTAAATTTTCCTAAGAAGAAACCCCAGGGCTTGAATTTTTATTTACAGAAATGGTGTTATTCCGAACACAGAAAATTAGCAGCTTCTATTCTGTGGAAAAGCTCACTAATGAAATCACATTGCTCAGTGGCAGTTCCATGAATCCTAAAGCCATGGTGCACTTCTGCACACCATTTCAATGGGATCGTTCACAGATGAAACCAGGTTTATAGAAAGTGCTCCATTTTTACAACCAGCAAGAACTGTCAATCTTTAAGTTAAAACTGCCTGTAATAGAAGAGCCAGGTTCTACTGGAGTTGCACATAAAAAATCCACTTTAAGAGAATACTAAGGTACTCAAGTCAGGGAAAGTAAAAACGTGGATTGCAAAGACAACCTTAATTTGCCCCCTTCTGTGCACCACTGCAATTTAGTCTTGAATTACTTAACCTGCTATAATTATATATAAAATGCAAAGTAATCTTGAAGATTACCGGGCATGTAACAACAGCAGATGCTGGGGGTTGGGGGTCCTGTAGTCAAGGCCGGTGCCTCAGTCCCCCATGTGATACCTTAAAGGGGCACTGTGAAAATACAGTAATTAGAATTTACAAGGTGCTTAGAAATGAAAGTGGTGAGCATCACAGCAAGTCCACAAGGGAAATTAATCATTCTGTCTTCAAAAGCAAATTTTAAGCAGCATGCAATAAATAAAGCCTAAGGGCCACGTTTTGAACAATGAGGACAGAACAAAACATTGATCATCGTTATTTAAGTGGGCACCACTGCTCTGCATACTAAGTGAAGCAGGAAGTACCATGAAAATAAAAATTCAAAGCACCATTCCCACAGACCTCAGGACCAGATGCTTGTTCAACATTTAAGAGCCACAGAGTTTCAAATTAGGCTCCTAGACAATGAGGAACCCAGATTCGGAGGGTACATGGGAAAAGGTGCCATATAAATTAGAGGAGCACTCTGAGACAGTGACAGGAATTAAACTCCTTTCAAGCCTCTGACTTGGGGACACCGAAGCACTGGTATCCCTGGATCCCATGCACTAGATCAAAGACTGCTCTAATGTATTTAGCTCAGGGGAGCAGGCTGCCCAGGGGAACTTCATTTTTGCCAATCTCACATTGCAGATACTCAAATTAGCAATGGAAGTGTTCTTGCCATTTTTAATAGCATGTTTCTAGGCTCTTAGCATGAAATTGAGAACCCAAGGTTTCACTTATGGCAGCTATGCCAAGCAAGTATGAGGCAGCTTCCTTCCATCACTCTTGCACCTCTTCTTTACAAGATGGCAGCACCAGGCCTCTTCAGGGAGCATGGGCAATAAAGGGGAATGGGACAATTCTGAAGGAATTTCACAGACTGGGTTGCAGAAGAGGAATAATAAGATGTGGGGATCTTTGGCTTTATTCTGGAGGCAAATTTCTTCTAAGGCATTTCCACCTTCTGCTATCAGTCCCCCATCACATCTGCCCAGTGCCCTCCACCTTGTCCATTCTTGCTGTCATTCTGACCACTTCCTCAGCACCCCTTTTCCTCTCCATTCTCAATGCATCACAATAGCTTTGCCTGCTTGCTCCCAGTTTCTCCCAGCAACTTGTTCCTTATTTCCTTACCCAGTTAGTCCTTGTTATTCAACCCTACAATCTAGTCCTTCCCCTAATTATGTCTTCTTTCTCAAATTTTCTTTTGCCAACCTTCATTTCAACTTCCCCTCTTTCTTCCATTGTTCCAAACTTCCTTTTTTTCCCCCCTCCTTACTACTTCCTAGCAGTTCCCAGCTCTGGCCTCTTCTGTTCTCAGGAACAGGCAGCTTCACTCCCTACCTTCCCAATGCCCTGAAAAGGGCAGGAGCTGGGAACACTCCAGCCCCCAGAGCCCAGTCCTGCACTGCAGCAGCCCAGGGCACCACCACAGGAAGGTTCAGCTCAGCCCAGAGCTGGAGAAATGCCCCAGGGAAGTCAAAGCTGCTGAGAAATCAAACACTGACTTCTAAGAGCCACCCTACTAAATTTAGGCTGCACTTTTTTAAGACTGCAACTGGATGAATTTCAGCATATTTGGCTATTAAAATAAGTAGCATGTCCCTTACACAAACCCCACTTCCCCGGCATATTTCAAGTCTCTCCAAACTCTTGGGATGGCTGACACCCACGTTCTCCAGCTCCAACTCAGCAGTGATCTGTTCTGACTAATGCTTAAATTAATGCTGTCTCAGGTAGGCACACAGTGGCTGTAAGCAGGCACAGACCATATGAATCTCAAGCATGAGAAGACCTAAATCAATTTGAAGTGACAGGAGTGAAATCTAAGATGCAATTTTGAGGAGATGAAACCACTGATATTATTTCAAAGGCAAGCGCATCCACAAAACTACGCTAAAATGCCGACTTAGCACGAGGCAGTCACCTCCCCCAACACCCAGACCCAGTTGTACAGAGTTAATCTCCGCAAGGTAACACGGCCTCCTTGGGGACCAGGACACCCCCACACCACGCACGCACCTGTCAGCGTCGAGGCGCTGCCGGCGGCCGTGGAGGGCGTGGTGGCTCCAGCATCTCCTTCCAGCTGCAGCTCGTGCTCCACAGGCTGCTCTGGAATGGGCACGGGCAGCCCCTCCCGTGCCTGCACGGTGGACAGGAGCATCCCCTCGGACTGAGGCCTTTTGAGGGCGGCCCCCTCGTCCTCGGCGGAGATGGCGAAGCGCGGCATGTCCAGCAGCCCCGAGCAGCGCCGCCGCACCGTCAGCGGCGGGCTGGAGTCGCTCTCCGTGTGCGAGGACTCGGACATGGACAGGCGCTTGCGCAGGCTGAGGGGAGAACCGAGACAGGGCCCCGCAGGGAGTCAGGGCACGATGAACTTGGAAGGGTGAAAACAGGGCACAGGCCCAGCTCGCGCGTCTGAAGCCAGTTTGAGGTGAAATTTGGTGACCGAGCTACAACACGGGGAGTTAAAACAACAAAGGCTTGGGGCATCTCCTGAGTTTAGACTTCCAAAATATTCCATTGTTAAGCTTCTNTATAATAATATGGACATGATATTAAATACCATTTAAAAAAATCACAATTGCAAAATGCAAATCATCCGCCACGCTCCTTTTGGAATGAGATGAATTTTTCTTTCGAAGTTGCTCTAAATTAGAAGCCAGGAAGGTCTAATGCAAAATTAAGTGCACCTCAGTTATGAGTGTAATCTGTAAAACATTTTTGTTTTTAAGGGAGTCATACAGACTAGGTCAGAGACACATTTCATGCTCTTTCTACTGCCAAACATTCGTGTAAAAGTTTTATGGGGGTTGCACAAAATGAGAGACATCCCTTTTATAAGGTAAGTTTCCAGTAATGCCAGGAACATGGCAGGTATCCAAATTCTGGGTATTCATATATTTTACTGACACTTTTTATTGGAGCACAAGATTTTTTGGGCATATTCTGAACTTCTGAAACTTTGAACTTTTCTAACGATTTTTCTACTTTGTAACAAAAGGTCAAAGTCTGGCAACACCAGACTTTGCATTAATTTAAGAAAAAGACTGATGCGGGTACATCTCTGATGTCACATCAGAAATCTGCCCTTAAGGTTAGAATACCTTTAAATTCATTAAAAGTATTTGCTACAAATTTAGAATATGTTAGTACTTAACTAGATACATTTAAGGACCGTATCACTTCTACACATTCACTTTTAGCTATTCAATCCAGGCTCCTGTGGAAATACAACATATGAAGCTCTCCTGACCTAACACTGGTCATAGAAAGCTTTGGCCTGGTCTTTCTTAGCTGCTGTGGGAAAACAGAAGGCTCAATTGCACAGAACTCACATTTCAGGAGACCCAATGACCCAGCTGCGGTCCCGGCTCTTCAAGCCCCCCAGGCTGTCCAGCCGATCATCTTTTTCCTCACTCAGGCTCCGCTTGGTTGGTGGTGGAGTCTTCCTCTCCTCGTGGATGGAAAGTCGTTCCATGCTGCTGTACACCTGCATGCAGCAAAAGATCCTTCTGTGCGGGGAAAACCAACCCACAGGGCCTTTTCTGAGCAAGGGGCAAAATCTCCTCTCGAAACTTCCCCCTGAAAGCATGAACTTGGTAATGTTCTTTGACCAAATAACGCAGGGCAGGTGTGACAGGCTCAAGGTGTGCCAGGGACGAAAGGAAAAAGGCCCAGCTTCAGAAACACTAAAATGCTTTTCTACACCACCACCCAATGCCTCTCCTTTGAAAACACGACAGAAATACTGGCAAACTTTGTGAAATGACTTGATTTTTGGTTTTAATGATTCGCAAATCTAAGAGGAGCTGTTGCTAAAGACAGCTCCACAGCTCTTGAGGGCTGACATCTGGATCTTGAAATCTTACTACACAAATTCACTTCAGTGATAGGCATCATGCTCATGACCCCGTTTCATTATCATCAGTCTATCAGCATTGCCCCAAGCTTATTTCAGAACAAAAAAGTCCTGCCCTCCTCAAGGAATCTACTATAATGCTGACAGCTTAATGAAAGTGCCTTTCTTGGTTTTACAGCCGTCTTTAAATAATTAAATGATTAAGCAAAAAAATCCATCCTTTTAAAACTACGCTTGACTGTGGACCTAATTTACATAAGAAGAGATTAATGAAAATAATGTTATTAAAAATTCAGAGCATCAACAAGATAACTATTAATAAATCATATGGCTGAATTGTCAGACAAGAATTTCAAAATATAATGAGTCTTTTATGCCTCCCACATTACAAATGCTGTATAATTTTCCAGGTCTTAAAATAAATTCATTAAAAGTGAACTTTCTCTCTTTGTGGCAAAAACACTGAACCCTAAAGAAAAGCTTCAGTCTAACAAATGAGTAATACTCATGGTGAGAAAAGGCAGAGAAAAGAAACCCTTACATACTCATGAGAACTTTTTCAAAACACCAACTAATCCTTAGGTCCGATTTTAAACATCCTTTTAGTGATGCAAATCAGGAGCAACTCCATAAAATTAAGAGTAACTGTTATTTAAACCACTGTAGCCTGGCTGAGGACAAAGAACAAACTGGTCCTTAAAAACTGACTTCAGCAGTGGAAAACTAGAGGAGCTGTTGTGAAAAACTGAAACACCTTTCAGAGCTCCTATGCCAAATTCCTACTCCCATCTCACTAAGAGGGAAATACAATTCAGGAAGTGGCTGTCTCGAACAGCATTTCTTCTCCCTTCTGCTCTCCCAAAGATATTATATTTTAGCAGAAAGACCAATGTAGACCTTTCCTTCTAGTTATGTATTTGAAAACACAGAGGTTTTTATGTTTTGTAGAACTCAGGTCACTCTTGCTGCTTTCCTCTGGACTCCCTTTTACTGATCCATCTCCATTTTGCCCAGTACAGACCAGAATACCCCAGCGACGGCCTTCCTACTGGTAAGCCCAGTATGGAAAATTATTGCTTCAATACTTTGGCACATCTAACTCACGAGGGACGATGTGTCCAGACCCTTCTCTTTGAAATTGTCACCTTGCCTTTTGCTCCTTAGGCTGCATTTGAGACAATGAGCAACCCCAGAGATGTAAACTTCACTGATGTTCTAACCCACTTTGATTTTAGACCCCTATTCCAAACGTCAGAATCCATTTTCATCCCAATACCATCTTGTCACCTATGGAAGGTCCCTTCAGAATGAGAATGCTCAAAGCAAATAAGTTTTGGATACTCCCTATGCCAGCATCCAAGTCATTGGTGAAAACACCCAACTTGATCAGATGCAGAAGAGACCTACACAATGCCCTGCATACTGATGAAACTTCAAGAAATATAAAATGTCATTCTCCAATTATTCTGGTACTCACCTTCTAACAGGCCCCAAACTACCACAGAATAAACAACTCACAGAGTGTTTTCTTTCCTCAGTGAATACTACACACCATGAGATGCCACAGAGCATCCACATGATTAAAATCTGCCCCATACAAAGAAAAGAAACCGTGTTCCTCTCTAGGTTTTTTCTTTCAACAAGTTAGCATGTCCCTACCTTGCTGAACCTGGGCGAGCACGAGGAAAACTGCCGAATTTCCACGTGATCATCATCATTGGTGTCCTCCTCTTCTTCCGAATCCAGGTGGTGGTACCGTTCTGAACGGGCTGGGAACAAGACATGGCACTTGCATCAGCGTGGGGAGTGTTGGTAACTCAGACCTCGAGCATTGCTACTGGTCTGCTTAAAGAACTCTGAGTGTTTATACACCATGCAGAGTATTTCCCTTAATACTGAAACATACCCAGCCACTTTTTGCTCATCCCGTGCAACTGCCAGTGAAGAATATCTCCCTGGCACTGAATTTATCTTATCCTGTCAGCTGTATTCCATTCTGGAAGCAGCTGATACTCAAAGGGTGTCTAATCCTGCAGACCCTTCGTGGTAGGGATATTTCTTCCCTACAGCACACAATCATATGGAAGGAAACACGGAAACAATTCACTGTCCCACTTTCCAATAAACAGCTTTTTGATTGTACAAAGTCTGTCCTGCATACATACACACATACAAGCCTACTTAATAAATAAAAATATTTACCCCCCAAAAATCTCCTCTTTTCCCTCCTGCAACTAGGAAAAGGAACAGATTTTGTGAAAGAAAATGGGCACAGAGCCAATATGCAAAGCTATTTTTAATGCAAAAACTTCTTCCAAAGAGATTTCGTGCTTTGAGATTTGCAGCACTGGATTTCTAAGCCAGCCACACTGGATTTTGTGGGGTGGGCAGTAATAAGTTTGGCTACAGAAAGCTGATAGCTACACTGAGCCAAATTTGCTGCACTGCATCAGCCAGAAAGCTACTTTTATAAATTCTAACATTTTCTGCATTAGGGTTTATAACAGCAACGCCAACTCCTATCAGTGTCTATGTGAGATATTTCCTGACATGAGAATTCCAGCCTTTATAAAGGACTCACATCAAAGTCACCCTGATGCTGAGTGGGCCTGGGCACGTGGGGAGTTTCCCATCGTTCTGACTTGACAGACCCAGACGTTTTGCTTTTACCCACCAGGATCTGCTCGTGGCTGTGGCACTCGGCCTCTGCCAGTCCCTGACCCAACTCAGTGACCAAAGCTTCCACATCCAGTAAGTCCAGTTAGTGGTGGGAACACCCCACCACATCAGTTTCTCCATGTGTGTTGTACCAGTACAACCTCATTACAAGTAGAAACCCCACCTCTCCCCATTCTGCACAGCTTGACTCCAATTGCTCTCTGCAGCAACCACACAGAGATTTCTCAATCCATCTCTCTCTCCCATCCTACCTCTCCCAACAAGCCCCAGCCTAAAAGCCCCTTCCCCAAACTGGAAGAGCACTATTTAAATGGACTCACTGCCTGTACAGTGTGAGAGCTAAGGGGCTGGAGGCAGCTGCTCTCTCCCTCCTTTCACTCTCAGCAAAGCACAGGAGCTGAGCAAAAATGTGCTTCATACAGATCCAACCAGTCCCACGGCCCCAGGATGGGAGAGATTCCATTGATCTAGAGCACAAATTTCCATACCTCAGGGAGCTGAAACAGCCAGTACCCCATTCTGCAGCTGGAGACGGGGAAGACCTCACCCTGACCAAGCCCTTTCCACCTGCTCAGCTCCCCAAGTCAAATGAGAAAAGTTAGGGAGCAGAGGCTCTGGGAACTGAGATCTCTCCATCCCTCCTGTGACGCTCCTCCCTTCTCTCTCAAGAGCACTGACTCTGTCTGGTGCTTATCTTGAAATACCAGGAATCTTACACAGCACTGATACCATGGCAGTTCCCAGACATTTATACGCACCAGACAGACACTTCACTTCATATCTCATCAGAGTTAATAATACTAAAGTGATACTCTTGCAGTGAAAATAATTTAAATTACTTTAAATCTCCTAAGAATTTTCCCCACATACTTGTCTTCAAGGTCTAGGGTTTGTTTTGAGTTTTTTTAAAAACATTTATTGGCTGAAAACAGTCACTAGGGAAAGATCATATTGCTCAAAAACTCAAGGAATTTGGATTTACCAAATGCTTTGGAAGAAGTTTAATAAACCCAGCATGACAATGGCAGCACCTCTCACTGCAGAGCCATGGCTGGCAGGACCACAGGCACCAGTGAAAGGCCAACTGACTCCAGCAGCAACATTTTTTCATTTAAAATTAATTTGCCTTCAAAGAAACCTTACTTGGCATTCAACAGAAACTTTTTAAAGCAATTTCCATCAAGTGTTTCATTCAGTTTCTAAAATGACTTATCTCTAACAATTTCAAAAATGAAATATGCACAAGAAACACGATGCCGTTTAGGCCAAATCTTAAGTCTTACTGTCAAAATAGCTCGTGTCATCCTCAGATTCCAACTGTGGGATGAATTCAGCTTTCTGTCGGAGTAATCCATTCCAGTCCAAATCTTTAAAGAACCGATGCTGCTTCACTTCAAAGGCACTACCTGAAAGAAGCACCTTTTATTGCAGAGTATTTCTTTCAGCATTTGCATAACATGAAAAACAAACCCTAAAAATATCAGGAGCCTATGCGAATGTACTCGAGTACTTTTGAGTCACACATTTTCCAGGAATTTTGAGAATCAACTTATCCTTTCACCAAAGTGGTCATGCAGGATAAAACCTGAACAAGATTTCCTCCTTCCCACCTCCTCTTCCTGTTTAGCAACAACACAGATGCTGGAAGACAGCATCTGCTACTGCATTCATTCCACAGCGAGTCGCAAGATTAAGAAGTAACACCTTAATTTAAAATTTTCAAACTCTGAACACCATCTTGTTCATAACTGAATAAAGAGAAGAAACTCAGAGAGGCACTTAGAATGTGAGTGACAACTCACAACTCCACTGCTGTGAATAAACTCATTCATGTGCCTAGAACAAGACAGGGCTCACCTATCTTCCTGAATTAGTATCTTTTGTTATTAAGCTCAGAAGTTTGGGTACCCAGAAGGAAAAAGTAAAGACTATCTGTCTACTAGTATATGCATTTTTTTCAAATGAAATTAATATTCATAGCAGATGCTACTGTCTTTTTAGAAAAGAAAAGAGCAGAGGAAAAGAGATAAAAGGTTTGCTGAGTGCCAGTGGCACTACGACATGCCAAGTGAAAGAGCAGTCTCAGCACTACAGGTACATAAGAAATCAAAAAAAATCAGTCCATCAACTCATTTTATAAGGCTAGAAACTCTACATCTTTTCCATGACAGCAACATCTTTCAAGTACATGGATTTTAAGTAGAGAAGAACATGTGAAAACCATCTGATATCATTATTAATTCATGATCTGTTCATCACCTTTGTGTGCACGTGTGCTAAGTCTGCTGGATCCATGTGCCTTTTGGAACTGTTATATATTTATCTCTAAGCTTTTTTTATCCTTAAAGTGTAGTTTTGAATTGAAAATCCCAAATTAAATTAAACTAATCAAATCAATGAAAGATGAGCTGTGCTGTGAAGCCACAGTGTTGCACAAATTATTTTAAAACAAGAGTGTAGCTAGAGATTACTTACGATTATTTACCATGAGGAAATGAGAAGTGTTGGCTTGTAAAACTTTAAATTTGACATTAAATACAGAAAGACTGACATACATATCTGAATTTGCCAAAAAGATTATCAGACTTTGCTGTATGTTTGGAGAATTCTACACTACAGGCCTCTAGGAATGGGAAAGTTTTTATTTATTTTATTACACCCAGGAATTCACATCCATGGCAGGGATTAAGCCCCTACTCAAAGAGAACTTCAAAGAAATCTGATTATACACTGTTCAAATGGAGACACAACCCTCAAGCCTATAATGGAACAGCACAAATCAGAGAAGTTATGTTGCCAAGCTGACAATGCCCCTTTCCTTTTTCCCAAACAAGACAGGAATATCTGCCCGGCTCATGGACATTTGACACTAATTCCCAGAGCTCCACCACAATGAATCCAGTAAAAACTGCTCCCCAGCTCTAGATGAGCATTCTTCAACATGAGTGCCTGTGCATCACTGGCAAGGTAGCTTCATCCCCTGCTTCTGGACAGTGCTTTCCTGGGCACAAGGTTCTTACCTGTTCCCATTCTTTCCAGAGGATTTTGGCGGAGAAGCTTAGAAATGAGGTCCTGGGCATCCGGTGGCAATGCATCATCTCCTTCTGGCCAGGCAATTTCATCTGGGGACAAAAAGAGACTTGACATTTTCTACCAGCTTCCCAACTAATTTGAATAACCATTCACACTCCTATACCTCAAAGTGCAGCATTGAGAACTGCCCCAGAAGCATAAATACCTTGAATTCAGCTGCTTAATATAATTCAAGCATTGACATTTTCCAAAATGCATAAAATTCAGCATCAGCTAAAGCTGCTGTCAATCCAAGCAGTGCTTGTGGAGACACAAAAAAAGCTTTAAGGACTCTATTAATAAAGTATGAAATGGGACTTCCATGACAATCCATAAACAAAGACAGTGACAATACTGTGGCTGTATCTTCTGCCTGCACATTCGACAGTCATTACACTTGGAACAGAGAGAACAATTCACAGGTAACGATTTCATGCATCATATTTAGTGCTTTGCTGAAATTTGCTTTTTACAAAGGACATTTGCCAAGTGTGTTAAAAATTTACTGCTTCAGAAAGCATTCCCAATAGGAAGTGATTTCACTGGCATATTCACTGAGTGAACACAAAGCAATTGTCCAACTCCAAGCACGAGACAGGTTTAAAAAGCCACAAGATGTGAAGGTACTGAGTACAACAGTTTCAATGTATTGTACTCAGAATTTCCTTTCATTTCACTTATACAAAATTCCTAATTGACTGGCATTTGGACCTACGAAAACAATAACCAAAATCAGCCTGAATTAGACTAATTGGCAGCTGCTTCTTTCATATTCTCCATCATTTAAGTTAAAAGACAGAACAGTAAAATCCCCAAATATTTTTACTCAATCCCACAAGGATTTGTATGACTCCCACACCATGACAGAACTATTTAGGAAGATGTTAAGCAACACGACAACCTTCCCTAGCTGAAATTGGATGGAAGCTGCTTTGCCACAGAAAGTTAGAAATACTAAAATTAAACCCCTTTATTTTATACCTAGTCCTTCCTGACTAAACTGTGGATCCTCAATATTTTCAAAGCACATTTTGAAACCCCTTCAGAGCCAGAGCAGAAACTTACCACTGATCACTTGCCCAAACAGCTCTTCAGGTGTGTCCCCAAAGAAAGGAACGCAGCCGACCAGGAACTCGTACAGGATAACTCCCATGGCCCACCAATCCACGGGCTTCCCATAGCCCTGGCGCAGGATCACTTCTGGTGCAATGTACTCTGGAGTCCCACAGACCTCAAGAGAAACATGCAAGGAAGCAATAAATCTACAAACTGCCAAATTCATCTCAAAGCTTATTTTGTCTTTTTTTGGTTTTTTTTCTTTCCCCCCCTCAGAGCTTTTCAAGGAAATTATTCATGTTTTGCCACTAACCACTTCATTCTGTGAACTACTTCCATGGAGCAAAAGTCTATATTTGAAGAACGCATTACCTGCACAGAAATAACATCACATGAAATTAAATGTTCCTAGTGTGGACATACCAGCTAAGTAGTTCTTTGGTGCATGCACAGGAAAGCATATGGGAAAAATGCATATTCTGTGTGTTTAGGTCTGACAGCTTGATGGATGTCTGCTGGCACAGCTACAGCTATCAGGAACTGAGTTTTGACAAACCTCTCACATCTCTGTGCTAACAGAATTTAGTTTCACAGACGCAGAATTAGCAGCACAGCATGATTACACACTTCAGCCTTAATCTTGGGAGGTACAGCTGGCACGGACAATGGCTAAGGAAATTACCTTGGAAGATCTAAGTTGCCTGGGGCTTAGAAGCAGCAACAGCAATAACAAAATAGTTGTGAAAAATATAACACTGTAAAGTGCAAGAATATGATCTAATGACTAAGGAGAGCTCTGCTAGAAAAAGCATCCTTACTCAGAAGCAAAGGAAGACAACACCACAGGATGATTATGAACCAACACTTGGCACAACTAAAAATTCAGCTGAAAAATTCAGCTGTGATCCTAGGTATTTTCAGAAGAGAGAAGCATTTTTTAATCCCATTATACTGGTGAGCCTGCATCCAGAACAGTTCCTTCAACTATGCACAGAAAATATCAACTCAAACAGAAAGCGTTACATGGAAGAGCTACTCATTCATCAAAGGAAAATCTATCTTGTTAGCTAGAAGAACTTAGCTGGTTAAGCCTAGCAAAATGAAGGCTAAGGAGAAAAATGACCCTTAGTAAATATCATGGGGATAAAAATCAATGTTTAAGATGTTAGACAAAATTACAAGAAACGTATAGAAACTTGCCATGAACTTTCTAAGCACCAGAAGGGGGAGATCGTGGAACAACCTTCCAGCAAAATCCACGTTACATCCCTAAACCAACTTCTGTTTACACCTGCACTGCTGCCTGGGCCACCCTTTCAGCATCCTAAACTAAGAGCTGAAGTGCATGACTCCAAAACAAGAAGCTAAAATAACAAACAATGTCAATTTATGTACAAACATGAGAACGGACTTATATCTTTTTCTCTCATTTTACAGTGCACACTACAGCATTAAGTCAGAGAAGGAGTGCTACAAACTCTGATTCTATCCCAAGACAGAATCCTGAATCTGATTCCACATCAACAGATAAAATTTTTCAGCTTACCTGCTTGTCCAGGAATTCTCTGGTATCCTTCTCAATGTGGCCCTCATAAAGATTAGTTGTAAGACTCATTAACCCAATTTTGGACAGTCCAAAGTCTGTTAGTTTAATATGACCCATTGAAGTTATCAGGAGACTAAAAGAAAGAGAAGTAAAATAATGCAACATTCATTTAATTGTTTCCCAAAAGCAATTTAGAACAAAAAGAACACAAGATAATGCTACGGACGATCTCAGCGTTACATCCCCATTAAACACCTGGAAAAACCTCCTATGCAACCAAATATCACAAAGCAGACAGGGCAATTAGGAGTGAGACTACCTTCTGCCATTATTTCATCAGTGCAGCAACAGCTTTGAGATAATATCTAAAGACATCCTTCCCACCCTTTCTCAGTGCCTATCTGCTTCTACATCAGTGGCAAAAGGCTCCATAAAACTTCCTACGTGTCAGATGAAGATCCTACATGCTGCTGAAGATCAATGCTGTCTCCAGTCCCCATGTCTTGTTGCCTACAGAGAAAGCCCCGGAAGGACTGGCTCTGTCCCTCCAAAGACTTACTTATCAGGTTTTAGGTCACGGTGAACAATCCCATAATTGTGCAGGTACTCCAGTGCCAGAACAGTCTCAGCAAAATACATCCTCGCCATATCAACGGGTAGGGCACCAATGTTCTTCAGAAGTGTAGCACAATCACCTCCTAGAAAGAAAACATTTGCACATACGGCACGTTGGAATGGCAAACAGCAGTAAGAAAGAACAGCCATGGGGCTGCAGTACAAGATAAAGGCTGTCTCTCACAACCTTGTTAGGAGTAATTCTAAAGTTCTCTCTATACTCTGTCTTGAACTTAAAACAAATATTAAAATCCTAGGGAAATTGAGATCCATATATGTTGGGACAGGAACTGTACAGATGCCACTTGCAAAGTGAAGGGAGCCTTGAAGAAAGTAAGGCTGTGGACTCCTAATTCAAGCTTCCTAAGGAACACTGGCCACACATTTCATTCAACCTTCATTTCTGCTTGCAAAGAGGAATTAATATTAAAATTTCCTATTGTCAATACATCTGATTTCATTCTACTAATTTATCTGAAAGAGCACTGATACAGTAACTATAATCTTATTTCTCAAACATTCAGTCAAGCAAGCCAGGCATAAGAAATTAATCCTATCCACCAGTGGATATTGCTTATAATAAGATATACTGATAAAGTAAAATCAAATTATATTTCAAAGAATAAGCAAACCAAACAACCAAAAAAAAAACCAACCCCAGCATAAAATAGCATTTTATTTTTAAAAAGGCTACTAAAGAACAAAGACTTATGTTTCTTAAGTCTTTTTCTAACTGCAATGTCAAACAAATGTGCTATGGATCCAGCCACGACATCCCACAGGAGAGAGGGAGGGTTTCCCTTCCAATGAAGACTGGAAAGTTCATGCTGACTTGTGACCTCAGCAGTGAGGCTCAGCTCCACTGCAAACACGCTGCAGCAGTCACAGGGATCCACAGCCCACATCCATCCCAACTAAGGCCCCTTTGGAGGTGTGGATAATGACAACCATACCTTCCACGTACTCCATAACCATGCACAGGTGCCGCTTGGTCTCAAAGGAGCAGAACATGCTGACCACAAAAGGGTTCTCAGCAAACGTCAGGATATCTCTCTCCACAAAGGCCTGCTGGATCTGGTTTCTCAGGATCAGGTTCTGTTTGTTGATCTTCTTCATGGCAAAACGCTGGCGGGTGGTCTTGTGCCGCACCAAATACACCGCTCTGCAAAAGCACACACCAAGAGGAGAAGGTCCATTTTCAGTTCAGACTGGTTTGTTGTGGGTTTAAGTTCGGAGTTCTTTGTGGTTTTGTTGTTTTGTTTGGTGTTTTTTAAACAGTGATTGTAACTGTTTTGAATGGATCCTGACAGACTTATCCATGACTCCATAAAATCCCATTTCAGTGGCAAGCTTCTCTAGAAAAGAAGGAACCCCATGATGCTTCCTACCCAAAGCTACTCTGCCTTCTTGAATAAAGCAGCATTTTTGCTGATGTGACAAACAAGGAGATATTTCAAACACAAATGTCACAAACTTCCATAAGCACTATTGCAGAGCAGCATGTATTTTTCAACACTACAGTCACCACTTTGCTTAAAAAATTGTCCAAAATCTATGGAATCAGCACAAGTTCTTTCCAAGCTCCACAAAATTAATTTGACGCAGCACTGTCACCAGGGATTTCCTTCAGTAAAGTATCTCTTACACTCCTATCATTTGCAGATCATTAGATTCCTGCACATTAATAATACAGTTTGCAAATAAAATTTTCATCCAGACTGCCTGCCTTATTGAATCAGGGCTTGTTTCCTTTTCTCTGGAGTACATTACATTTAACGTGGTATTGTGTCTCACCAGCCACTGACTATAAAATACACCCAGGATAAACACATGTAACTAACAGCAAACCTACCACTTCTCTCTCCCCTTTTTACAAAGTTACATGGGGCTTGTGCAGAAATATGACTGAAGAGATTGAAAATCTTCTTGGCTAATAATATGACTCTTCAACCTGCTCCATTGTGTCTTCACTCACTAAAAACCATGCCTGCACTTTTTCCACATATAATTTTTAAAAAGTGAGTTGTTGTTAACTAAGCACCCACTTCCACAAAACACTCAAGCACATGCTCAGGTTTTGTTGTTATGACCTACTGAGTATCACTGCTTTTCAGTAACAGCCTAATGACCTCACTGGTAAGGATTTATGAACTGCAAAGAGTCAAGAACTGCCTTTTAAAATTCTGGATAGGTTTGTACACAAGGTTAAAATTGTAACTGACTGAATTCATACTTGATTCTGCAATGGATAATAATATCTAATAGCCTTTCTCGTGTATTACTCCTCACAGAGGATTTACCCCAGTGTAATTCTAGCACTTCTTTTAGCATTTCAAGTGCTCACAAACAGCCACATATGTTATATATATAATCTGAATACATGAAAGAAATGGCATCTCCCAGAAGAATGCAGAAGACACAACAACTGTGGAACCTCTGTAACCCAAGTGAAATTACTTTATGCTTTGGACCCAACAAAACCCAGACATTTGCCAAACTTTGCTGTAGCCCTTTGCTGGGTAGGACAATAATAGCATTTTCTTGTAATTCAAAGTCTAAAAGTCTTACCCATAAGCACCATTACTGATCAGTTTAATAGTTTCAAACTCTTCTTCAGATGGAGTTTTCTTTGACTGGACAGAGGCCCCACGGCTCTGGGGAAAGACAACACGAAAATGAAAATCAGGAGGAGGAATGACTTAATTCTATATCAGGGTTTTTTTGTCCTTTTCTTCTTTAAGCACCCATTAACTCAAACTCAATCAATTTCTACATTTCTGGAGCCCTCAGCTTAGGGCAATTGTCTGTATCCTTAGGGTGTTTGCAGATTCCCTCCACAATCATTAGCACAAAAAGTCAGTGGACTGTAAGATTCAGGGCTTTCCTTAATATTACATTAGAAAAACCCAATAAAATAAGGATCTTTGAAACCTAGCCACTCACATAATTAAATTTTTCCCGTGGTTTTACTGAAGTCAACTCTTTTCAATACACATCACATTTTAACAATGTAGATATAAAGAATTCCTCCACATGATTTTCATTCGTAACTCTAAAAACTAAAAAAAAAAATCAACAAAACTTGGTAATAATGCCTATTTGCATCTTTTAAGCATTTTACCACCACTGTATTAAGATTTTCACATTTTTATCAGCATGTACTCTAGTTTTAATATGAGCTTGTAAATGTCAGCACTTTTTTTTTTTTTAAATTACAATTACTCTGTATTATAATTAATTCTTTACTGTAGACTACTTCTTTTGAGAGAAAAAAAAGTGCTAGACAGAGTGAGTGTATTACTGCTTTACCTCGACTGAATCATCTGTCTCGGGAGTGTCTGGGCTGTCATAGCTATTCAACTGGGCCATTTCTGAAAAGAAAGAGGAAAGATTACTTCTAATGATCTCAATCAAACACTATTCTCTTTGTTTATACAAGAAAAACAGGATTTTAAGAGGTGCTCATAGATGATGAAGGACATTTTCTCCCTCTGTAAAAAGTCACCTCAATTATACAGTGATAACCTTTAACATCTTGTATGCTGCAGGCAGTATTTTATATAAAGATGAATATAATTAATTCTTCTAATTTCAGCCTGACTTACTCTAGATGGTTTCTATAATAAGTAAAAACAATAAATGCATGTTTGGGGAAAGTGCTGTCTAGTTAATATTAAAACCTATTCCACACTTATATGTCTGCATGTAGCCTGGTGGCACCTCTGTGCTCCAAAAAGAAAAAGCATCACATTTCAAACAGCTGCCCTCCATGTGAGGTGGCTGATTCTGCAAAACGCTGAGCAGCAGCAAAGTGGGGGAAAGTCACTTAGTTTAGGCTACTCAGCTGTCGCAGGAGATGCTGTAAACTTTGCAAGCCCAAATCCTACGTTAGCTACGAGTCTCTGAACAGACATCACTGACATTTCTGGGTGCCCTCCTTACAGAAAGGAAATAAGGCACCTTGACATCTCCACACATTTCTAAAGAAAATTTGACTTCAGTAAGGGGAATTAGCGATGGAAAGGTTCTCTCCCATGACAGGGATCAAAGGAAATTTCCCTTTAATGTCAGATTTCCACAAATGCTATTAAATTGCATTTAGCAATCTTTGGTAGAAATTTTCCCGAAGAGCTCTTCACTTGAAGTCAACCTGTCACTGTCATTCCAGTAAACACCAGAGAAGTTAAACTAGTCCTAGCCAGACTACTAATTTATGTTAAAATTATGCTCTCCTGAGAGAACAGAAAGTATGGTTCAATCGCTGAAATATTCCACAGTAACCTCCAGTCTCTGTCACACTTTCTATTGTTGCTGAACAAGCTGTGCATGCTTGGAGAACTTGTCATTTCAGCCAGCAAAATGCCAGGCAGAAATATTAACTCACTAATTCTAAAGTTACAATCTTCTGGGCCAATGTATGTCTATATTAAGTTTACCATATGCAATTCTGGCACCTTGCAGAAAAGCTGTTTCTGTCCTTACATTGCTCTCTTTGGTTTGGCTGCGACACAAGATGAAAAACTTCAATCTCACCTCCAGCTAAAAATTCATACTCATCTTGGTTTCTCATGGAAAACACAAAACCCACACTTTTCCCAGAGAGAACAATCAAGTGAGATGACAGAATACTTTCCAACCAGGCCACTAGCAGGCCAGGCAGATCAGAAAAATAACAGGTAAATTTACTTTTACTGTCCAACAGCCCACAGAAAACAGTTAAATCATAAAGCCATTTTCTAACATTGTTTCAGCTATAATACAGGGAGACATTATTAACATCATAAGTAAAGAACTGTCACTATTGATGTGCCATCCTTACCCCAGGAACATTCCTTTGAGATGTGGGGCTGGAAAGGACAGTCTAGAATTTGACAGCAAACAGGAAAATAAGGAAAAATGGCTTAGAAATTAAAGCAATAAAATAAAAACATCCTTCAGCTATGTAGTGACCAGGAGATCTGACTATCCTTTCAACAGTTTGGAAAGTACATAACAAGAGTTCTCACCCTCCAGGGGATCCCTGGTGAGTCCCAGCTGGCTGATAATATAACGAGGAATGTCGCATTTAATTCCTTGCCCTTCCTTGGCATGGCCTTCTGCAGCTTCCAACAAATGGTAGAACTCTTCAGGATCAAACTCCTACAGCAAAGCAGTGAGACACACAGAGAGAGGTAAATGATGCAGCTTCACCATTATGAAACGTTTCTCCCCCATGGAGGGGAATCCTCAGAAACATCCAAAGCTAATTCTGGGCTCAGCAGTGATGCAAAACATTTCCAGTAACAACCAAATCAACGCTCCCCACCCTGCTCTGCAAAACCAACAGTTACATCCCACAGGGTGTCCACGGGCTTAGATCTGCAAACCCAAACAGGACAAGGACTGCAGGGACTTTGTAAGAACCAAACTCAAACTTTCAGATAAAAAGGTCTTGTTAAAATAAATATCAAGTGTGGACACACCTCCCAGTTCTATCCCATTGAGACGTGCCAGGGAAAGGTCTGTGGTGAGAACTGAGGCACCACCTTCTGCCACCTCCCTCTGACAAGTGAGCTAACCCAGTATAAGCCTTTCCTGCTGTCAGATGTCACTTCTGATGGAACCGCACACCCACCCAATCCTGTCACTGTCCTAACCTCAGCAATTGCTAATAAAATTATTTATAAAACAACTTTCTTCGTAAGAAGTAGTGCTGCCCTATTTCTTGTACTACACAGTACAGGATCACTTTCGCAACTCAGTCTTGGTGCATGTGATCTCTCGGGCCAGAAAATGTTACAGAATGTGTGATCTCTTGCACTGGACTAACAGATACAGTAGGAAATTAAAGACAAGCTTTGGGCAGCAGGAGCATTGCTTAGAAACAAGTTCACCAGTTACCTTTAGCTCCCCCCCCTACAAACCTCATCATTCACCAGCAATGAGCAGCTTCACCAACACTCTTCAAAAATTTTCCAGTGAAATGGGAGGGTGAAAGGGGAAGAGTTTCAGCACACAGCTGAGCATGCACAGAGAACAGTGAGGGCAGCAGTAAAGAACTGGTGTATGGTCAGCAACGTAAGAGAAAAAAAGCACAGAACTGCAAACAAGAAAAGGAAATTAGAGCTTGTAATGATGTGAAGATACCTGAACAGAGAACAGATCCACTTTTCCCTGACTGCTCCAAGCAATGCTGCTTGGATAGATGCTGTCACCTAAGACAGCAACAATGTGAGAAATAAAGTTCCTTCCTAAGTCCTCGGGAAAAGGATTAATCGACAGTCTCAGAACTGGCAGACAGCAGGATCCAGACCAGAGAGGATCACAGAGAGAGATGATCACCAGAATGCAGTGAAAGGGACAGTGGAGTCAAGGAAGGACTTCTCAAGGTATGACTGCAGGTCATTTATTGGTGAGTAAAGGACAGAAGAAAAAAACCAGCTTGGTGACAAAAAAACCCAAACATACAAAACATTAAGGAACTACATAAATTCCAGTTCTGACTTCTTTATAGCAGATTTTAACATCTGAATACAGAAGAATGAACCCTACTAAGGGAAAGTAGGTGCTATGGAAAACTAAACTGAAAAAAAAATTAGATACTTTTTTCCAAAGATGGTTTCAGAGATGCATAAACCACATTATTATTTTCTTGGAGCCCCAGAGATTCAGTCTGTCAATAAACATTTCACAGTCCAACAGGTAATACAAAGACCAAAGCCAAATAGCTGAAGTTTAGAATACTTAAATGCCTTCATCTGCATTAAAACAATCACAACCATCACAAGCACTGTCTATATGGTCACTTATTTCATTTACAAGGAAGAAAGAAGAATCAGTTGTGTTACTAAAATTAATCTTAATATTAAATAGTAGAAAAACTGTTTATAAATTCACATATAATTGAAGCTAAAGGTTGTATTACAAAAAAGTAAGTTAAAAATAAAAATGAAATTTAGTTCTCAAAAGCTATTTAAATAGTTGACTATCCATTACTGTACTCCTTGTTTTATGGGATAAAAGGAACACTAATACTTAATTCTTCATGTCACCAGATTAAAATATATATTTGGAAAAAAAATTGCCAGAAAGGCAATGCAAGTTGAAAAAAACAGAGAAGACTAACACACAGATCCAGATATTATTCCTATACTTTGGAGTCTGGCCACTTCATTGTCAAGGTTGTCACTACACGCTTTGGAATTCATTACTCAAATTTCAATGACTTCGCTGCTTCCACCTGCTCCCACTCACTTTGCAGAACATCAGGTGGAGAAGACATAAAAGAACCCAGAGACCTTGATTTGCAACTAAGAGCTGCCTTAAGTTTGGAACTCTTTGCAGGTATAGACATGGGTGCACACGGCTTTCTGTGGTCTCATGCTTTCCTAAATAATGAGTGTTCACAAGCAAAAATTACAATGGTGAACGCAGCAAATACAAACACAGTAAGCTTAAATTTATCTCCTTTCTTCGTTGTCTTCACTTCCAAAATAAATTTTGAAGAAGTGCTGGAAGATAAGTGGAAGTCACAAAAACTCATCTAAATTACAAATATGGTTTGAAAGCCAAAGAATTCCCAGTTTGAACGCAGTTGTGCCCAGGATTTTCAGTGCAGTCTGGAGAAGATTTCTTGAATCAGTAAGTGAAGGTATCTGTCTTGTTGGTTGTGCAGCCAACTTCATCACTGACAGTGGCCCTCCTCACTCTGTAGGGTTCCCAGCAAAACAATCCATCTGACAGCCATGGAGGAGGAATAAGGAACCCTCCAAAGTCTACTGGTTCTCAGTACTTCTGCAGGTGTTTCCAAAATCTGGTATCACTGGTAAGATTTGACCACTCTTGTCTACTTTGTCAAAGTATGAGTTTCCACAAAACTCATTCATCTTCTAGTGACTCCAGGGAGAAAAGTCACCCATGGACACACTGCCCACAACATAATCCATGTGTTAACTGTGCTTTTATAGCCAGCCACAGATTCCTAATCCAGCCAACTTCTCCGATGCCTCAAACACCTGTAGCATCCCTGTCACTTTTATGTCCAGAAAGAACCACCACGAGTGTGCTCTGACACATCAGGGAATTTCATCCTGTCATTACAGAAGTTTCCACTGTAGGTTTGTGATACGTCACAATTTTTGGTGACTTCCCTACATTCTCACTAATTTTTCAACATCATTTTGAAATAGAGTCACTGAATTTAATCCTATAACCAATATCCACCACATAATTGGGTGCACCTCTTTCTAGATATATTGATGGTTTATACTAACCCTTTTGCCATGGCATGACAGTGAGAATACAGGTTTTCAAGCTGCTTCTCCACCATACCAAGAAAGTATTTTTGTAGTTGCAGATGTTCTAGACACAGTGGCCTATTTTATTGAGATTGCCTAAAAAATTTGCACCATTTTCTAGTATTAAATTTTAAAAAAAGCATTATTATTAGCCAAATTAAGTTACAAAAGAGCAGTGGGACTTGCTTTTGCATGTATTCCAACAGCACCAAATAGGATTTCAAACCCAGGCTCCCAAAGCTACTTGGATCTCACACTGGTCTACCCCACTGCGTGTTCACAGCTGGAAAACCTGACACCAGGTTTCACCAGTTGCTGGGTCCACAGGAGGGGTTGGAGTCCCAGAGCCCAAACACCATTTCTGTCACAGTAGGGAACTTCTTCCTTAGTGACAGCTCTCCCACAGCACATCGCTCTGGACACCAGGCACACACCACGTGGACATTTACAGACTCCTTATAGTAGCTATGAACAACATGAGGAAAATCCAGTGGCACCAAATAGCATGGAATGATGTCAAAAGCTACATCTGGCCCCTCAGCCATACACTTTATACTAAAATATAATTTAGCTGCTGTGGCAGCTGACAGTCCATTGGAGAGCTACTTCTATATTAACACAAAAGCCACTTAGTACTTCTTTTTTTTTTATATATTAATTTATTTTTCATCAATGTTTTAATGAGAATGTAAAGGTTTCTTTTGAAGGCTTTGTGTCCCTTATCTCCTCAAGTGCACAGCACTCTTTAGATCCTGCACAGCCTCTCCCAGGCCCACACTCACCAGGCACTCGAGCAGCCGAGCTGGCCGGGCGATGATAATCATCAGCTTCTTCACAAGCTGGGTCACGAAGGCAACCTCGGAGCTCTCGGATCGCTCGTGGGCCTGTGGAGAGCAGAACAGCACATCATGGTCCTAGCACTGAGCTCTGAACTTCCATGTGTCAGATGCTGAACGCAATCACCAGCTCAGTAACCAATTCAGCAGCAAAAGCATGGCTGAGTTGGGGCAGGCTGAGCTCAGCTCGCTCAAGGATGCCAAAGTACAAATGGCTTTCCCATCACAACTGACCCCCATTATCATGCAAGAGATATTTCAGAGGCTCTATTTCCATTATATCACCTATCAATTATAATAGACACAATGTGGTTTTAGTTTATTTTTTAATATGAAAAGAGGAATACTGATTTTTTCAGTTTTACCTTCCACACAACACTGATGTCCAGGTAATGACTAACAGACACACATATTTCTGAGCTTTACTTTCAGCTAGCATTTGAGCTAGAATTTCTCTTCATCATCAAGAAAAACTCAACCTCAGTTTCTCTTTTTTTAGTTTTATCAATCCTGTTGAACAACTCCAGCACTGCATTGCATGTTATGTAGGACCAAGCAGATAAGCAAAGAAAAGAGCATATAAAAACTTAATTGAGAGGATTTAGTCCTGTCTGTTACTTTACCAGATTTCAGTATAAATTCAAGTCTTAGTTTCAAGATATTGTGATGGGATGTCTTTTTACAACAGTAAACACACCAAAACAATAATAATTAAAAAAAGAGCAACACAAAAAAACCCTCCCAAATTACTCTTCTCTTGATGAAGCACACAATGGCTACATGACGAGTCCTGGAGCAGAAATATAATAGTATTTCATTGCAGAGTGATAAAAAAATGGTTCCAATGGCATACAAAAACTCTTAAACAAAGTACAGCTATTTTTCCCCAAGGTCTAAAAATTGTGCTGTAACACAGCCACAAATACAGAGTCCAGAACTTAATAAATGAACTTTTGCTGGCAAAGAGCCAGTTACTTTAGGAATGAAATTTTATCAACAACAGTGAAAGCAGCAATAAACAAAAAGGTTCATTTAGTGTTGTCCATTAGAACCACCTAAGAAAAAGACATTTACATGTCTTAGAAGTCAGATCACACTGGTGACCACCTAAAAGAGCAATACAAACACAGGGAGCAGAAATTCAGAACTAGAAATATACAAGCAGCATTTTAAATAACATACCTCTGATACTTTGCTACCAAACAAACAAAATATTAAAAGGTTCATTATTTCTCATTTTGACACTGGTCAGAAGAGAAATGTTGATTGTCTCCTTCTGCACTGATCAGCTGGGGCTAGAATTTTAACCTTGAAGAGAATGATGTACCTGCTAATTCATTATCTAAAAACAACATCAGAGATCCTTCCTGGCTACAGAGCCTTAAAAAGAAGATTATTTTGGCAGTATTGAAATAAGTTGTAATTTTTTTTCCTAATTAAAATTTTTTTTAATTGTAAAATAGAAAATAATAGCAATGAAAATGATGAATATTCACTTTGTGTCCTCTAATGCATTATGCAAACCTATAAGTTACAATATGAATTTTAGAAAGAAATTAATGCTTTTATATTTTAAAAGCCATTCCAGATCACCAGGGGTTAGCTGCATTGGAACGAATAAATAAAACATCAACAACTTTGTATTATTTGAAATACGAGCCATGCGATTGGAAAGTCCTTTTCTCCCCCTGCATAGGTTATATAATGCAAAAAATATAATACAATAGATATAATTCATCATTTTGCATCCATTTAAACTGTTAAAGAGAACTTAGTCTTTTAAATTAAGTCCTTTTGTTTTCTCCTTTTTTCATCTATGGTAATTCAGGCAAAATAATTTAAAAATGCAACTAATTTAATCAGGTGTCTGTTTTGAAAATGAAAAGCTAGACCATGATTGCCAAACAATACAGAATAGCGAAAGGAAAAAGAAAGAAAGGATTTACAAAAACCAAACACAACTTGTAACAGCCACTCAGCCATCATCTCTGCACAGCGCTGCTCTTCCAAGATCCTCAGTGAAACTGCCTCCTCTTCTTCCCTCCTCACACAGGACAGCCCGGACATCCCGAGAGGATTTTTATTTCCAGGGTGTCCCACGGACAGAAGCCGGGGCCGGGAGGGCTGCGCCGCCAAGCACCACCCGCCGCTCCCACGAGCCGGCCACAGCCGCGCCACCTCCGCAGCGCTTCCCCAGCACCAGGCGCTCGCCTCGAGGCTGCTGGTGGCATCTCAGGGCTTCCCTCCCCTCCCAAGGACAGGAGGGAGAAGCCGGTGGGGGTCCGGGCAGAGGCTGATGCCATTCCTGCACACATTGCCGGTGACACGTGTACAGGAGGCAGCGATGGGTAATTTACAAACCGATTCCCTCATCTGAAAGACCCATCCGTCACTAACTGTGGCTGCTGGGGCATGAAATTAAAATCACTGTCCTCCCCTGGGGTTCAGCAGGACCAATAACTGGGATATGCAAGTCACAACGCTGTAATTGAGCTAATATACTGATGGAAACCAAAACAATAGACCTGCAAAGCCAAGGACTGATAAATTTACACTCAGGCTCCTACTAAGAAAGCAACCCCAATCAGAATATCCATTTGCCAGTGTGCAGCATCAGTCACTGCTGTACAATACTCATACCCTCCCCTGCTCCTTTTGTTCCATGCACAGAAACACCTGTAATCCTTCACCTTCCTGCCCAGCTGGCTACACCTAGGCAACAGTCATCACACTTCTTTTGGCTACTTCTACCTTACTGATTCAGCCAAGTAATAACTGACTATAACCTTTTGTTCCTCAGTAACCTGAGGTTCTAACCCATGGTAACAGGTAAAGAACCAAATGTCATAGGTTCTTTTTTATATCAGTGCTTTATCTTATTTTTTATTATTTTTACTTTGATGTGAAGTGTAACATTCAAGTTCATGTTTTCCAAAATGAAGAAAATCTCTTAAATTCATTTTTACTTCATGATTATTTCAATGATGCAATAAGTTCTTCTGGCTAAAAGACAGTATTTCATGCTCCAAACAAGGGAAAAGACCTCATTTGCCATAGCAAATGAGATTTGTTGGCATGTTATTACAAAAGCTGGGATCTAAAAATCTTCCAAAAGCTTTCTGGTTTGGTGCATTTAAACAGCTCATTATTTGCATACCCAAACAGTCTGTTTTACATTTTTACTCAAACTACAATATATTAAATCAAGTTTCCTTTTTATGGTTTGAAGTGCTGTGCAAGTTTAGTTTTCTACCAGGTATTAGAATTGACACCTTAAAAAAGAATTTCAGGAGAATCCATTCTTTCACAGTAAAATTGTAAGAAAATCTGTGGATATTTCTGCCACTTGCTGGCCTCATTATTCACCAATAAAGCATCTTTCCAATCTTTCAATACGTTATAAAAACATACCATAAAACTCCATACTATACAGACCATACAACTGCCCAAGTCAAGCAGCATTTTGAATTACCTTCTAATTGGGATTATTTATGTACTTACTCATATTTTACAACCTAAGCAAAGGTTAAGATCCGGCCATCAAATTTGGAATAGTCTAAACTTGACTCCAAAATGTCCTGTGTTTCAGGTGAGTCCTCCAAAAGAAACAGTATCACAAATTTCTATGTATTTTGACTAAAATGTCCCAATTATTTCCTTGCAGAATGCAGTCTGAAGGGCCAAGCACAGACTAGGCAAGCAGAGGAAATAAGTAGCTTTTAAATATTAAATTCTAAAAGATAAGCTAAGCAACAGAAAAAGCCATAGGACAGGAAAAAAAAAAAAAAAAAAAAGAGAAAGATGTGGAATGAAGCCTTTGGCTTTCCTCTGATGTTTCAATGTCTTTGTGCTCTTCCTTCCCGGCCTGTTCTGCCTCCCTTGCCTCTCTCAACTTTCCTTTTAATCACCTCAAGCCCACCTTACTGCCTACAGTAAATCAATCAAACTGAAGAGCTGACCCTTCTCTCGCCCTGGCTCCACAGAAGATGTTAAGGAGGAAGAGGGCAGAGAAAGCCCCGAATGCCAATTCCTGAACAAGCTCAGAGATGACCATGGTATCTCCTCTAATACCCGCTCAATGTCACCTTTCCCAGTATTTCAGAGCAGCAGGATAATGCCTGTAGGATCAAGGGGAAAGGGACATTTAAGAAGCGTATTTTGAGGATTTGTTCTGAGAGAAAGGGGAGAAAAGGAAAAAGCTGATTTATCTGACCCACACCTCCTCCGATACCCTGATTAACCCCTTCAGGCCAGAAGACAGGACTGAAAATGCAGACTGGAAGTGGCCAGCCCTAATTTATGGCTCTCTTAGTTCCTCATGGTGTAAGAAATCACTGTCCTCACACAGAGGAGGAAAGTCAGGGAGAGGGAGAATTTCAGGCTCCAAGGATCTGCTACCAGAAGCAGTAAAACACAGCATAGTCCCCCTGCGCCCCTGAAACGTAAGGGATTTTGCTGAGCATACAAAACCACTTTTAATGAAACCTTTCCAACTTCCAAACCATCACCCAAAGAGGCCTGATCCCCTATTTCACAGCTGATGTGTGCAAACACCCTGCTTCCAGACTCTGGAGATACAAGGGGGATCCACAAGTGGTTACTGATATCCTATAGGCAGACAATCATATAGCCCCTCAAAAGTTATTCCCTATCTCTCCTGGTCTGTTAAAATTATATTCCCCATCCAGGCAGAATACCACAAATCCAAACATGAGTCATTCTTCTCTCAAGCATAACAAATACCAGAAAAATTACAGCCATACTTATATAAATAGGGCAGCCAAAAAATTTTGCTGCTACAAGGGAAGTTCTTGCAGCTTTCACAAAGCCTTTTAATACAACAATTGTATATTAATATAGTATTTTTATTCATCTGCCTTTTTCTAATGTCTGGAAAGAGTGGCAAAGGGGCACAAGCTAGTGCCATTCATAGCCAGTGGGTCGGCAAACTGATCAATAAAAATAAAATAATATTAAAATCATAACAGAAAACAAAGTATTTCAGATGTTCTGTTTCCAGGTGTCTCTGTGACATTTGCTATCTGAGACTGCAATCTTTATAAAACCTGTTTTTTCAGTTTGCTGTATCATTAAATCAAAGCAGAGGACTAGGAAGATATTCCTAAACAGAGGTCCGGACCCAGCAACTGGCAATAGCACGGACTCTTCACAGCAGTTATAGCATAAATTCTAAGAGATGTTTGAAATTTAATACTATTTTCATTTTAAAGGGAAAGAGCGATTTTTAATGAGTAGCTGAAGCATACCGAGCATGCATTAAAATTGTGCCCCCTTGTGTATTTTCATGTGCTTTGAATGCCACAAAACACAGAGAAGTACTAAAAACCCACAACTGGATTAAGTTCAGCTCAAGAAAATCTTCTGTGAAAAATTTACAGCAACACTAGCAACTATGGTGTTTTCACTCTTTGAAGGCACTATTGTAATTAATAAGTAATTCAGAGTCCTGAAGTTCATGAAAAAAGATGTCAGCAATTTCCTTCATCTGAATAAACCCAATTTTCATAAATGGTAAAGACTGCCTTTGACTTTCTCATACTCACATTCAATTTCTGTACAAACGAAGTTCACAGGTGAAGTGATTTACTTAAATCCACCCACAGTAGATCAACAGCAGACTGGAACATCTCAGATCTCCTGACATCCCCCACCTGCTGCCCCTCTCCTAGAACCCACACTGTCTCTCCTAAAATCAAACCTCTGGCTTATTGGTTAAAGTTTCAATCAAAACAATATATTCTCCTTTCCAGAGGGCACTTACATCCTGGAGAAGTTTCTCTAAGTTTTCCTGCAGCTCATAAAAGTACCGAGAAGTAATAAGACCTTCACGTGATTTATCAAGGCAATCTCTGGCCAGTTCAATAACTTGATGATGAATGAAACTTAGGACCCCATCCGCTAATTGCAGCACATTCTCTGGAGCATTTGAGGCAATAAACTCAGCCAGCCGTTCTTCCATCTGTGCTGTGGCCTAAAAGTGCAGAATAAAGAGAAATTACTCCTAAATTTTACTAACGCAGACCTTAAAGCATAAACAAGTAGGGTGCTAAAGTAACATTTGCAATTCCAAATTGCACGAGGCTTAAAAATATTCCAAAATACGTTAGTGTTATCTGAGAATAAAGATAGCACATCAGAGGCAAAAGTTATGTTCACACGAGCAAACAACAAAAATTAATCAAAACACGCTTTCTGAAAATGTAAATGACCATAAAAATATCTTGGTCCTGAGGCTGTATTCCTCCCTGGGTCTCCAGAGTAAGGATGTAAGATGTGAGGCAGTTTTCAGAACTTTTAGACAAGACTGTGGAAGCTGAAAATCATTGCCCCAAGCAATAAACACACGGTGTTTCTATCACTATAAGCCCTGATATCCTGTCTCCAGAGAAACATCTATTTTTGCTGGTGGTGGAACAGGAAGGAATGGCCATATTGACAGCTGTGGGATACACAATCTTCTACACTCATTTCAATGAGATGTTAACTTTTAACTTGCTTCCACAGGTTTCAATATTCAGCTTTTTAAAAAGCCAAGGCATGGCCCTTCTTCTGACTCGTGTGAGAATTTCTCATGCCAATAGAAGACATCAGAATATAGCAAATATGAAATACGTACAAAAAACCAATTCAGCCTTTTCCATCCTCATCTCTATGTATACCAAATCTATTTCTTCTACTGCAGAATTAACATATGAACATGAGGAGGCAGCTTCAAACTCTCAGCAAACTGCACTGCCTGGAAATGAGACGTAAGAGCCGGGCTCCTTCTCCAGCAAGCACTACAAATTAATTCTCAGCTTGGACACAAGTTCATTGAATGAATTATTCAAAAAGTGATTCTTTACCTTTGGAAACCTTTCTTTGTACACATGATTCATCATTATTATTTCACTGTCAAAGGAAACTGGAGAGCGACCAGGGCTAGAGGAGAAAAAAAATTATGTTATCATTTACAAATATCACACCAAAAGTTTTCAAAACCCAGCTGATAACGCTGCCACATTGACTGTAGCCCTTCCAAAGCTCTGAGTTCACTCCAGTAACGTACAGATGCTGAACTTCAGAGAAGATCCTGGCAAGCAATGGCAGTCTGCAGTCACCTGGAGACTGCTGACATCCCTGTCCCCACATGGGCTCTGGCAGAAATTCCCCTATTTCCAGTGAATGCAAACCCCAACACAGAAGCTTGTAAAACGCCAGTGCATTTACTGCAGATACATTTGTTATTCCCCTCATTCTGTGACTGCCCTCCAGGCCAGCAGGAGCAGCCCTGCTCCAAAAGAAATCACAGTGAGCTCTGGAGTCTCCAGTGCCAGAAGGGAGCAGAGCAATGGGAAGTAAGGAAGTTGAGATGATTTGTTTTCCTTCGTCTGAAGGATACTGCACTAGAGGAGGGATGCACAAGCACTGTTATTCAGCTAAATCTTACATACAAATACCACAGGCAACAGGGACAGAGCACTTCTATGAAAGCTGCACTCCCTTGATGCATGTTACACCACGGATCCATACGCATCTATGCACAGGTTAGCAAGAAACTTCAAGGCACGCCAAAAAAAAGAGGACACTAAATCTTGATAAGCTGCGTTTCTATTACTGTTTGGGTGGGTTTTTTTAAAGATGGGTTGCATCTCGTTTCATCACATCTGATGTATGCAGGGCTCTGACTCACTCTGCCACCGAGGACAGCCGGATGAGGTAATGCAGATAATCCCCAGCTACAGATCATCTGCAGCAGCTCATTTCTCCAGTTACCTTCTTTCAGCGTTCAAGACAAGCAAGGGCTTCAATTATTTGGCATCTTACATGATCATTGTCTTTATGATTTTAAGAGTACTAAATACTGCTAAAAATACTCTATACCAAAAGATATAATTTTATCTTGAATGAGTTTAAACATTTCAAACTTCCTAGTGAAGGATGAAATGAATCTCTCTAAATGGAATAAATGCATTTTAAACTTGGAATGCATTACAGTTACTACCTTGCTGCTAACCTACTTAGAGGAAAAATATTATTTTGGCAACATATATTGACAATTCAAAGAAAATTTAACTCATTGGCTCACAGACTGTAGCAGTACCGAACTCTTTTCATGCCTTGTACTGAAATTCCATGAATTACATCATGTCTTGTTTTTATTACTGTTTTCCCTTAGCTTGAGAAAATGCACTTCAGATTAAATCTGTCACTGAATCCTTTTGTTAAAGAAGAAGAAAACTGATTTGGATGTTATGAATAGCAAGTAAAAAGACATTTTCATCAACTTCCCTTAGCTTGGTAGATAGCTATTTTTAATCAAGGAGAATTTTCTTTAAAAAGAAACTTACATTTATATTCATACGTAATGTATGACATAATTAAAAAAGAAGGGTAAGAACATTTAAATTGCAGAGTTACAAGCAAATTCCCCTGCACATCTAGCCTGCTATCCTTACCCTTTTTTCTCTAAGACCAAACACGCTGACACAAACATGACACTTGTTTACTGGTACTTCATATGGAGCTGAAGGACTTGGTGAACACAGTTATCGAAGAATTTATTTTTCTCTAATGTAATTTTTCTCTGTGTGATCTAAGTGAGGTATAAATCACAAGCATATATAAACCCTTTGATACTTACACAGAAACACTGAGGCACATACATACTTTATTTTAACACTAAAATATGCACATGCTGAAGCATTTGCTGTCTTAGGGCTGAAGTAAAACATGAGGGATTTTGCCTTTTGCTTTCAAGGCACTTTATTCACATCAGGATACAGGAAATTAAGAGCTATGCAGAAATCAGGCTACTTGAGCTGTCCTGCCAGTAGATGCAGCATTTCCTTAGGGAGAACCAGGATGAGGAGAATTTATTGAGTTTGCTTTTGTTTTTTATGAAACAATTTCTGTGTACACCAATTGGCAAGAAAGTGAACATTTAAAAACCCTCAGCTTTCTCGGGCATTTGCAGTTTTGTCTCTCACCTTTGGAAGCTCATCAATGCCACTTTTTACCAACTAAAACAACAGAGCACCCAAAAAACTCTGGAAAAAACCTCGGATCAAGGGTCACATTGTCATCCAAAATAAAATTTGCTCAATATACCAGGTCAAATTAAATGTCTAGCTGACTATAGCAAGACTGCAACATAATATACTGCACCATAATTTTTAATGTTGATCCTTAGCTTGGGAAACTAAGGAACTAATTAGCTGGATACCTGAGTAACTAACCAGGTGCTTTACAGCACCTCTGGGACACAACCAGGTGAAAAGGAAACATGGACTGGGCAGATAACTGAATGCCACCAAGGGAAAACATAAGGAAATTTAGAAAAAAGATAAAAGGAGTTTAATACATTTTACTGGCATGACATCTTTTCAAATGCAAAAGCTTCACACATCTATCCAGCACCAAAAATTTCACAGACAGAACTAAACTGGTCTAACATTTCAAGCCTCACAAAGGAACAGATTATTTCCTGCAAAACAGAGGACACATGCTGTGCACGTGCATAACATTTTAAGACAAAAGGCAGGCTCCTTCCCTTTTCTTGGTGCAGATAGGTAGGTCAAAGAAATGATTATTGTCAGTGAGTTTTTCATTTCAGCAGAGCAGACATTAGAAGAATAATATCTGTCCCCCTAAGCTTAAAAGCAGAATGAAAAACTACTCTCTCTTTTCCCCTTCTTCACGCTCCCTCCACTTTATGAGACGATGTGGTGGAGGAATTTCAGGGATATTTATCTCCCACAAAGACTTCTGTTGCCTTCAACTTGTCAAAACTCATGTGTCCTTATCGGATGCTCGAAAGTGAAAATAACTTACAGACAGCTATTTCAAGGAGCAACATTTCTACCAATAACTTAAATCTTATAAAATATAGTTCAAGTGTGACTAAATAAAACTGAGATGTTTATAAATATGTAATTTTTCCTTCACTGAGACAGCTGTATTTATTAGGAAAAAGCAGAGAAGCTAACAGCACTGTGCTTCCCTCTGCTTTCACCCTGTACATAAAGGCTTAATTAGGTTGTATTTACAGGACATGACCAAAATCAGCTCTCATAGGAAACTTTAAACTATAGGCTTTAATTTTCTGTCATTTCCAGACACACAAAATAAGGAATTTGAAAACTAGAGAGCTAAAGTTGGATAAAGTAGGCACTAAGATAAGCCTTCTGCTGAAGGTGAACCTTCCTCTTCTCCCAAGAAATAAATATTTAAATCTTTGAGGTAATGAAAATTACATTAATCTAGAAGTTAGAAAACTCCCCCAGCAGCAGGGGCTGCAACTTGCTCTTTCCAGTATTTCAGGGGTTTTATGCATGCTAGCAAAGACTGAGACAAAGAATGAGAGCAGGAAGTTGGAGTAATGAGCAGTACAAAGCACAAATAAGTATACCCAGTCTTCTTCATAACAGAAAACCACGAAAATGGTGAGTGAACCCGAAAGTTAATAAATTTAAAACCAATCACTTTAAAGAACCTTTTCAAGTCAAGTTCACAGGACTCACTGTCTTGAGAGAGAAAACAAAGAGACCAACATGATCTGTAATGCAGTTAGAACGTGTTTTCAGAAGGAACAGATGCCTTATGCTGTGGAATACAAAACTATTATCCTTCCCCCGGTCCATGGGGGTGTGAATCCCTGCTCTGCAGCTTGTGGTGGACAGCACTGTCTGAGAGCAGCAGTGTGCAGTGATGAACCCACCATGGTTACTCAAGTGGTTAAAGCTGCCTCTAAAGTGCACTGAGATGAGAGAGCCCCACAGCCTGCAGGGTGAAAGATAAAAATGGACTATGCAGGCCACTGGTTTTCACAACACCTATTCCTTCTTGGGCATTTTATCATCAGAAGTCTTTCTTGGTATTTTCCAGGAGTTTTGTCCGTATGTTCTTAATGGCAGGATCCAGTGTGCTGAAAGTCAGGCTGGGGGATTGAATGTACAAAGCACTACCCAGCAAAGAGATGAAGAAGCATATTTGATTAAGGATGATCTCATCTACTTCAACTATATAAAAATTCACTGCAACAATCTTCAGCCTTTTTTCCCTAGACAACATTATCCTGAAATACAAAAAGAGATCAAGAAAAATGGGCAGACTGGTGGGCTGAGTGACTGCACAAAGGTAGCTCCTGAAAAAGTCATTATTAGTTAACTCTACTTTTATCTCTGACATTCTCCACAGATTCCCACGTGTAAGCAACTGCTAAAGATGACAAGTAAAGAGAACTGGGAAAAGATGGAAGGTAGCAACTCTCAAAAAGAGTAATGATGCCAAGTTTAGTGCAAGAATTCACAACTTTTCATGTGTTTTACTCCAGGGAGAAAAGATCTTATTCAGGTAAAGCCCAGGATTGTTCTAAACAAAGCAAATGTAGCCTGGGGATCTCTCTGTTGGTCAATAACTTGAAGAATTTGAAGGCTGCATTACAAAAAAAAANAAAAAAAAAAAAAAGAGAGAACAGTTGAGAGACGATATTTAGGAACTACTTCTGCAGGTAATTACAAAATATTTTCTTCTACTGAAGACACACTTCAAGCACCAAAACAGGTGGATCACATGGAAATATGTTCTTTGCCTGAGCACGTGAGTACTGGATCTTGCTGAGACAGATGAGAGAACAGGCTCCTGCATTTTGCAAGCAGCTTTGTAAGGATGTCACACCTTTGCATTCCAGGGTTGGTCTTGTGTTCCTCCTTCCCCCTGCATAGGAAAGCAGCTGGGAAAGAACCAGTGTCATTTCTTCAGGGCAGAAAATCCGGGCATTTCAAATAAGGCATGATTAGATAAAAGATGAGTATCTTCAAGGCACACTGGCAGAACACCTCAAGCAGCAGAGGCGCTACCAACCTGTCAGTGCACCCTCCACGACTGCACACTTTGTTAGTTTTATCATCCAGTTTGATCATTAAGAGTGCTCTGTATGAACAGAACATTTGCAGCCAGCTACAAGAAAATGTTACATTTCTAGCCAAAGAAGGAAGTATATTTTTCCAAAAGTTACCTATAGGCAATATCCTATATCTAGGAGTATAAAAGGATAATCTGACACTTCTAAACAGAATCTTGGGTTACAGAGACAAAAAAACAGTCCCAGCACTTGAGAGTGACATCTCAAGATGCCAGTTGCTCTCTCAAAAAGAGATGTAAGGCTGCAGTTATATAGGATGAAAAACGAATACACATTAACAATCAGACCATCTTTTAAATTACAAAGCCATGGATACCAATTAAGGGAAATTTCTGATGTATTTTGTTCATCTGCTTTTCATTAAAGCTGATCAAACAAGACCACTGAATGCTTATGAAAAAATACATTTCTAGGAAATTACAATTAATTTAATTTAATGTTGAAAAACAAAAGCTGTTCTCAGCTTTTATTTTTTAAGTAAGTGAAGAAATCTTCTCACCAAGTGAGCCAACTCTAAGGTGTGGGCAAATAAATAAGCAAGCTTTGTGCAGTGAACAAGGTCTGGTTTTCATGTATTTCAGTACTTGTTTGTTTACAAGTACAGGCTGCCCTCTGTCAAAGAGGGTTTTTGCTTCTGAAAACATTGCTCCAATTGGTTGGATTGAGCTATCAATGTTCCTTGGAGGTGCAAGGGCCAGCATGAATGCTTGGTAGTGGCAAGGGTGCTTTAGAGCCAGCAGCTTCACGGTATTAGCAATAAGCAAAATGAAAACCAAATGAGGCACAGTAAGTTGAAAAAATTAAATTACTTCATTCTAAGCTTTGGAATACCAATAAGGCTGGCCACTACCACACTAAAAACCAGAGAGAGCTAGAAAAAGTATTCAAGAGAGGAAGGAGACTAATCAGTTATATGACACACTGAATTAATCTCATCCTACCACAAATTATAAACCCACTCCATGATAAGTCTGCTTCAAATTGGCTCACAGAGGCAAAATCCTCTGCAACCTGATAACCCATACTAACAAGGAAGAAAATAAAATTGGGCTCTTCACGTGGTTGTGTATATCATTCTTGCATTAGCAAAAGTGTCTTCTACAACAGGATTACACCTGTGTTAAAGGACAATAATGACTTCAGCATGTGTTGTCTACCTACAGCAGCTGCCTCACCTCTAGAGAATTAGTACCACTACAGTTGCACTACTCAGCAGGAGCCAGCGTTACGAGTGGCAGCACGAGGACTGAAGTAGGACTATTGTTCAAAGAGGCTTAGTACAAATTGTTTAATTAGTGTTTTACTACACGCACTGAGGAGGTCGCTGGCTAAGTGTGCCACTACCCACGGTACTCACCTGCTCCTGTAGATTACTGTGTAACTACACTTAGCAGATCCATATGCAATTACCATGCAGCCTGCACTGAAGTTCAGAACATACAAATAATTACAAATAATCATGCAAGGTCAGCCCTGCCATGACATGATATTCACCAGGGGTTTTGTTATTATCCTGGCCTGTTTCACCTCCTCCTTTTACAGACTCCCACCCAGGTCCTGAGGTGGGCACTCTGATTCAGCATTTCCAGCTGGCAGAGTTTGTGAACCATGTCCATTAATTTAAAGGTGATATCCACCACTGACACCCTCAGACGAATGAAGACTTCACTTCCTTCAACCCTTCTTGTAAAAACCCTTTTCTTCCATGAGGTATGTCCGGACTTTCCCTAGACTTTCATTCACTTGGTCCAGCACTAAAGGCATAGCAAAACTTAAAGGCTTTTGCCATGATACAAAATGTTTGTGGATTTATTCCATGTAATTATTAGAGATGTGCAAGAAAGATTGCCCAGAGAATCTGGGAATCTCTGTCCTTGGATATATTCAAAAGCCATATGGACATGACCTTGGGCAGTCTGCTTGAATAGGGCTTTGGATAGGATGACCTCAAGATATCCCTTCCAACCTCAGCCCTTCTGTAATTCTGTGAAAGATGACATTCTAGTTGCTTCTGGTTTTATGCATGGAAAAATCAACTACACAAGGAAAGAACCCTGGATAGTTATCTTTGAACAGCCAGTTCTCTGAAGCAACAGTAAAATTATTCAACTACTAATGCAGGAGAAATGTTTTCAGCACTGTTACAAAATTGCTCTGGGGTGCAATTCCATTTAAGGTTTTAACTTTATCTACTCTGGTTTTCATACCCCTTCAGCAACACTGCCAGAAAAGTTATTAAAAGTGGTTATAACCACATCCTTATGTTACTGTAGCAAAATTCTGAGACAAAACTTCACTAAAAGAAATCTACATCCTATGGATTTAATTTGAGACACTTGTGGATCATGTTTTCATTGAGTTATTGTGAAAATACAAAAGCAGAGTATACCAACCACTTTGCAATCCAAAAACTCAGCATCAGATGTGAGAAAAAAAATCCTTTCTGATCAGGTGATGTGAGTTAAATGTTGGTTAAAATAGTTTCAAAACCATGCAACAAAGCAACTACAAATGAAAATTCTTAGATCTGAAAGCACATACAGAAATGCAGTACATGTGTCCAACATCTTAAAAATTCAAGAAACAACCCAAAGCTCACCTGAGACTGCGAGATCGAGGCCTCAGGGCAGGAGAATGGCGCCCTTCCTCATCAGTGATGCTCTCGGTACTGAAATGCTTTGTCAGGAAATGAAGTTCATCTGCCGTGGGCTGAAAGGGCAGCTGGTGCAGCTTCTCCTGAGATGAGCATGATGACTGAGTACAGAAAAAAATACAGAAAAGAAATGCACTAAACGCATGCATAGGGGTCAGCTAATGAATGGAAGAGGAACGGATTCTGCCAGACACTGCGCACTCCAGCGGAAAAGAAAGCTATTTATCAGACCAGGTGCCTCTTTCATTGTTCTCATTAGGCTAAGCCAACCCTTACATTCAATGACAGAGCTGGTGAGATCAGGAAAACTTTGGGAGAGGGCTAGGGAACCACTGCATCCGATTCTGGAACCAGTACATCTGATCATGCAGATAATTTACTATCAGGAGACAGAAAGGAAGGCACGTGAGTACCAGCACTACTCTGGAAAGGACAAGGAGGTTCCTGGAGTGGTGAGCAACTTTCTTTCCTTTCCCCTCATGCTCTCTTAGCTCAGGAGTTTCACTGGCATGCAGAATGCTATGGAGCTGTGTAGACCTAAGAGTTTTCTGCTGGTTATTGGCTCTCATTGGAAATTGCTATTGTAAATGGTCAGGATTTTATTTCTCCTTTTCATTATCCATCAGGCTTCTTCTCTAACCACGGAGGCAATAATAAAGTATCTGACCTTGTTTTAAGATTAACAGAGTTTCTTGTTATTGAGTTAAACAGCTTATTCTTCTGTAAATAAGTTGATGCATTTATATGACACATGTCCTGTGATAATAATAGACATGAAACTGTTCTAATTTGTGGATCTCATAAAATCTGAGATTACAACAAATATTTGTGGAAAATGCTAATAACATCAAAGTTGGACGTTCCAGGGGAAAAAGCTGAAGGTCAACTAACAAATGTATTTTTTGTGTGTGTGATTCTTCAATGCCCCTTTCCATTTTACAGAAGTAAGAAAATAAATTACGTAAGGAGAAATTAAAAATTCCCTTTAAAAACAAAAGGGAAAAAGGAAAAAAAAGGTGCTGAATAATCAGAGTAGCACTGAACAACACCAGTGGGCTTTATTAAAATAATCACCCCGACCTAAGTTCCACAGCTCCTTATTATCTGATGAAATTAATTATGTACACTGTTTCAGCAGAAAAACTTTTCCTTTTGCTACAATAACACTCACTCAGACTGGAAGCATCACATCCTAGTACCAAAAGTATTGGTAGGAGGGAGTTATATATGATATAACACCTATGACCAAAGTTTTAACTCACCTAGAATGGGAAAGAAGGCGTATCTGTCTCTTGCCATTTAGCTACATCATTTGGATTGACATTTTCTGAGGGAAAAAGCCCAATCAACCAACAAATCTGAGGTAAACAAGTCACACAGAATGCATCTGTTCAAATGGTGTAATTATTCTAAGTATTGTAAGCAACATAAAATGAGGTGATATAAGAACCTATAAAGCTAAAGATCCTATTCTTAGATAAAATTTTAATTGGCTCCAGATCCCAGATCCACTCTCCCACTGCACTGCACAGAGGCATTTACAGAAAAGAATCCCCTTGAAAGCCTTGGGATGTGCACGAACTTCCCAAGTGTGCCTGGAACTGGAAGCCACCACTTCCAATGTTTTCTTTCAGGCAGGTCTATGTGGAGGGATCATGTTGGGAAGTCACTTCCAGCCCAGTGTGCACGCACTGATGATTACCCAGGTGGTGTCTCAGCTTGCACTGGTCTGTCCCACACTGAAGCCAAGACAGAGTGTGGGTATTTGCCCCTTTGCCCACAGCTGTTCTGCCCAAACTGTTTATGCCAAATACAGTGACTATTGTCTCTGTCAAGTACAGAACTATGCAAATCCTGTTTTGATTTTCAGAGATTTCTTTGATGTCTTTCTTTGTGTCTCAAACAATACCAGGAGCAGGAAGAAGAACCTGCCTATGAAAAATCCTCGAAGAAAAAGTGAGGTGGCAGCTGAAATCCCATCCACGGTGAGTAACACGGATCCTGCAGCAGAGCAGGAAGTACTAAAGACATCATATCTTACAAACCCAGATTAGCAGATACCCAAGTTCTGGCACTGCAAATACGTGTCTGATTCAAAACAAATTAAGGAAGGTTAGCACATAGTTACTTGAATTAGAAAAAAAAAAAATCAAAACTTATAATCTAGGAAAATCATTAAAAACTTCGTGTTTCCCAACAGCAAAATCACTGGGGAAGCAAGTCAACTCATGAACAGACCTCCCTCCACTTCCTCTCCCTAAAAGCAATCAGATCACAAAGTTTAGAATTCCAGACAATAATTAATGAAGGCCCTGAAGACAAAGACCATGGACTTTTCCCTGCCAAGGGCTTCTCTAGCAGTATTAAGGCGTACAACTTTTCAATGAAAAAGCTTGAAAGCAAAGTGGAACACTTCTGAAGTATCGATTTTCAAGTAATCACATCACAGTACTCAATATTTGCAGCAGACTAATACAAATATCCCCCTGGTGTCTTAATTACAGATGCAGAATTAGCCAACTCTTCTCCACCAAAAAAAAAAACCAAGCTATACTACAGTTGCTTATAAACTAACTCTGCATCTAAAAAATGAATAGCAGATTACCTACTTAAAAATAATTGTATATTGACCTGATATAATAATAAATAAATAAAATAATCTAACTGATTATTTTATGTTCACCTAACTTGAAAGGTCTTCTCCAGCTTTTTCAGTGTTGGTTTGATGATACATCTGGTCTTCATGATTTGTACGGAAAGGGCAAATATGGTTTGTCTTTTATTTAAGTGTCATGCCTCATTTGGAGGCAAAAAATAAAGCAGAATCTACATGTTCTCACTGACCTTAGACTAGGTAAATGCCTTGGTTTGTTCAGTAGGTTGGTAGAGCGGGTGATCTACGACCACAGAGATGAGGGTCAGTTCTTGCTCTCATACAAAACTCAACCAGCAGGACACAGAACGGACATTGCCCTTCTTGCTGTTTCATTTCCCACTGACACACACACCAGAAGGGAGGTCTGGGTTCCTTCTATCTTGCTTGAGAGAGAAACATAATCCTGAGGACTGATCATATGAAGTGGAAGCCCAAACTTCTGCTAAATTCATATCTGCAGCCCTAATTCATTGTGTCCTTTTGACTTCACTACCTCCTACTTCAGTTTCAGAGTCTATGCAGGAATAACACTGCTTATCAACTTTAGAGGTGTTATTCAGATCAATTCAAATTAATTCTAATCTGTGAAATGCTGCGATAATAGGATTGGCTTAGAAATGTAATACCAGGTTTAATAGCTCCAACAATTGCATCACTACTTACTAAACAGCCCATTTCAATGTCTTTCTAGATGGTACCACTGAACCAGCAAAAAGACTAGAGATGAGAAACTCAGTCATTTAGGAAAAAAGAATAAAGGTCTTGGAATTACATGTTTCAACCTAACTATTTCCTGCAGGAAGGTGAATTCAGGTCTACCTATGACTATCACTTTGTGCTTCTCATTACACCTCCCTGTTACTCACACTTTGAAAAATTACCATTTGAACTGATGCTTTCTATGTGACATGTCTATCTCAGATTTGCTGGATTGTTTCTTTGGTTTTTTTGTGGGAAAACATCAATCAAAATGATCTATCTATTTCTGGGAACATGACAAGAGACAAATATGCTTTATTTCCCACGCCAGAAAGCTGAGAACTTTCTAACAGTAGCCTTGATGTCCCGATTTCAAAGCAAGAACTGATACTTCCAACAGAGTTTTGGTGTTGTTACTTTTGCTCTCTCCGTGGATATCCACCTGAAGTCTGGCCAAACTACAAACTCTTGAAAATCTGCAGTTTGGCCTCCAAAGGTGTCATCTTCACAAGCAAATTGGAAGCTGTCACAGTGACTACCAATGATCAAACTATTTGGATGTCATACAAATGGAAATTGTACATAACTGCACTTGTTCCACACTCCCACAGCTTGCTCCCAGGAGGGGACTTAAGACATGGATTACGTCCATGAAGATCTCACCTAAAACTATAAAGGCAAAACAGAGCCCCTTTTTAACAGCTGCTCTTTGATACTTGAATATATAATAATGTGTGGCAGTGAAACCAGGGACATCTTTTTCATGTTGATAATTAATCCTACTATGTTTTTTCTGTGCTCCTGCCCACATATCTGTATGCACACTGAAATCGAGTCACCTGCCTTCTAAGGAGACAAAAAAAAAAAAAAATACCAAACTCAACAAGAAAAAACTTTTTGAAGTTCAAAAGACAACAAATGGTAGAAATTGTGTGAACTAGAGTTTGCAAGAATGTGTCTGAACAAATGAAGTTATAGAGATAAGATTAACATTGCAAAATCAAATTTTAATCGTATCAATTTATACTAAAAGGAAACTTTTGACCCCAATTTCTTCTCTTTCTATATAGACTGCATTTAACACTTACCTCCAAAGAAACTGATAAATGTGCTTGAGAGGCACTAGAAAGTTTATGGATGAACTTAGAACAGTTCACAAGGAAAACAATGATACAGTGTAAGATCTGCATAACGTGGAGTACTGAGTCCTAATTAATGCAGGTGTTACAATTATTAGGAACGTACTCTAAATAATTCACACAAAACCAAATGATCAGTATCATGGAAAGAGGCAGTGATTTGTTACCACACAGTTGAGGACACCATAACACACATACAAAAGCATGTTACATTAAGTCTGTACGGGCAGCCTTTACAGTTCTAACATTTCTGTGCTTGTCTTTGCAAGGTGCTCATGTGGATAACCACAACACCTAGCTGATTTAAGCTAAAGAGTAAGATTCATTTTAGGAAGCATGTCAGAGTCACCAGGGTTAACGTGATGCTGCCAGCTTAGTGGTATTGCTGACAGAACTCAAGCACCCTGCAGCCAGCCTTTCTAATGACAGGTGTAAGAATTGAAAAGCTTCATTAGGAGGTTCAAATTATTGGAGCTGAATAACAGATGTGGCTTATCAGTTTTTCTTTCTGCTAGCCTGATAGCAGAGGTTTTCAGACTAAGTACTTGAAAGCAGGCAGGAATTTCATTTTCCAGTTACACAAAGATGAGAGCTGGAAGGTATTTATGCACTATCTCTGCCACTTCGGAGACTTTGTGCCTCTCAAATGATCACTCGAGCCAAGTGCTGCACTGGGATTTCACCAATGCTAAGGCAAAGTGCAAGATGATAGGAGCTGGGAAATGGAGGAAAAAAGCAGCAGAACCAATAATTAAAATAATTTTTAAAATAATTAGTGTATTAAATAATGTTAGCAAAACAATGAAGAAAGATCCAGTATTTTAGTAGAGACTCAGAAGCTGATTTGTTAGGGTGTATTTGTACAAACTGAATTGCTTGGAAAAGTCTGTGTCACTTACTGAAACTGTTGAACTGGGAGTGTTTGTTCCATATCCAGATGAAGGAAGGGAGGCCAAGGACCAGCGGCGTCCATCCGTTCTGGGGAAAAGATGCAAGGGAAATTACAGTCAGGAACATATTGTGGTTAATTCTTGAGAGAAATAAGCCATTTTCTCCTCCGTATCTCCCAACATCACGCCTTTATTAATGTCTTGAGTTACTCAGATAAATCAGGTACCCTATTTACAATCACCCTTGTAGAAAAGCAGTTAGAGTAAGTTTGAAAAGCGAAACCAGGTGACCTTGGAAAAGATAAAGCAAAGGGGCATCAGAATCCTGCATTAAGTAGATGATTTGTACTTGCACAAAACTTGGAGTTTCTAAAACAGAGAAATAAAAACAGGTCCTTGCAAACTTCTTTGAAAAAGACACTCATGCCTAACACACTTATGCAACTCCTTGTCTTCCAAATGAAGATTCACATTGAGGACAAAAAAATCACAGTAGATCAAGAATCACCTGAAAGCAGATTAATTTGTTTACCTCCTCAGAGGGCATTCTGCCCAGCACATTGCCTGCCACGGCTGGGAAATTAAACCCACAACAACAGATAGGAACAGAGCCAAGGGGCCCACTCGAAATACAGACATAAATCACAGAAATCTCACCTAGGGTCCCTTCTCCTCCAGTCACTGTAATATTAGTAGTTATTTCCCTATGGTAGCCAAATAAACATGTCCCTCAGGGAAAACATCCCAAACATTGTGGAGATATTGCAGAAAGGCCTTGTTTTGCCAGTGTCTAAACTGAGGAATTGAGGAACTACACAAAAGCTTTGAGAAGAATCAGTGTTTTCCTCCCTGAAACCCTCTTCTTCCCACAAACCCCATCTCACTGAGGATGGAAACTGAACTACATTCAGCTCAGTCTCACAGCACTTCTTCTGTCTGTGACCTATTTTCCCACATTTTGTCTCCTTAAAATGGACAACCATGTCCTGTTGCACAACGGGATGGATGTTAAAAAGTCTCTTCCTCACATCAGTTTCCATTTGCTTGGGTTTTTTCTTGCAGCAGATTATCAGTAACTGGTTATAACATGAAGCTGAATTAGATCAGTTCTAACTTGCTTTGGAAAGATATGGGGGGGTTGGTTCACATAGATACAGTGAATTTATCCAAGTGCATTATAAAATAGGATGTTTGATACAGGTCTAAAATAGTGATTATAAAAACCTCAACTATTACCTTCACAGTAATATTTCTCATCCCACTATCCATACCCATGAAGCCTCATCTCCAAAAAAGGTTCAGTGCCCCCCAAGACAAAAACCCCTGTTTACAGTTTTCCAGTTTTAGTTCCTTTTATTTTCAGGCACTGATAGATACCACTCTTTGCCATCTATCTTAGAATGAGAGGGAAATAAACTCACTGTTCCACATCACTGAAAGAATATTACGCCAACATAGTTTTAAAAAGACTCATGCTTCATGCATTAAAAAAAAAATAATAAGTCTGTAATGCAGATTTTTATTGCATGCATATGTTACAGCTAAACCCCATTTAGCCACAGGTGATGTTTTCTCTGGCAGGACAATTAAATGTAAAAGAACAATCTCAAAACAATTCCAAGAGAAATGGAATTCCTTTCTTAACCCTGAAAAACAACAACTATCAGCAGTACAAAGTTGTTGCATGCTGTGGTGAGAGATTGAACACCAAACTTCAATGATCCTCACCCAGCTTCTTGTAATACACAGGGGCACTGGGGAAATATTTAGGTCAATGATTCAACCTCACTTTGGATCCTCAGTCCCAAAGCAAAACACTCTGTTGCCTGCTGTACAACTCACTCATTTCTTGCAAAAGAAAAGCTTTTTTTTTTTTTTACTGAATTACCTAAATGGTGTATTGAAATAACGCCAGAATTTTCATTTTGATCAAGTTAAAAGAAAGTATCTTTCTCAATTAGAGAATTCCAGCACACCCCTTCATGTTTGGGCTATTTTCTGCTGATGCAATCAAGGCAAGCAATGTGCTAAGCAGTCAGGACACACATATCAGCTCTACTCTAGCAGAAAGAAGTGGGACAAGAGTGAAAATCTTCCAAATCAAAGGAAGGGAAAAAGACTTTTACAGCAAATTCCTCCTGCATTTATGCAAAACATTTCAAAGCTACTTCAGTGTTTTGTTAATAAACATATTTTTAGATAGACAACATGCAATATTACTTCAGGATAAGACACCTGAAATGAAATCTTTGGGGTTTTTATTTATTATAGACATTTTGCTAGCACAACAAAGACATGCAAACGACAAATTTTGCCTCTAAAATGACATTTTAATTAGTTAATTAAGGAGGTGTTTTTATGGCAGCTAAATGCTATTTCATGAAGAAGCAGATCAGTTTCAAACAAGAAAGAGTTAGAAAAACAACACATCTTCTACAGAGCGCTACCTGTTTATCATTTTAAGCCAAAATGTAAAGATTTTCTGTTTCTATTACAAAGACTAGAAGCTGAATGCCTAAATGGGGTTGTTACAGCATGAACTTGTTAGAGACACGTGCTCAGCTGCACAGAAGCACAGTTCATACACACACACAAACAGCAGCAATGGGATACACGTTACCTGTCCGCTCTGTGTCCATGGCTGTGTGGAAAAAATTGTACAATAATTATGAGAGAGGGGAAAAATAAAAGATGCATGTGATTTCTGAAAAAAACCTTCATCTTCTGTTAGTGGTATTCCTCCAAGATCAGTTTTAGTGAATATGAGCAGAATTAACCGAACATTTCCTTATTCCAACAGGAGGATTCCTGCCAGGTTTGTGGCTATGACACAGCCATTGAAAGGGTATCTAACAAGGGATTTATGGTTAATCACAACTCAGACTAAGGGCAATCTTGCAGTAAATTGTAGTGGCTTTACAATAACACAAGCTTTCCAAACAAATTTCCTATTCCATCTCAAGAAAGAACTCATCACAGGGCTATAATGAAAGCATGGAAGTCACAAATGACGGCCAAGCAGGATAATAAATGAAGAAATTACACCACTAATAAAAGGCAGAAACTCAGCAACAAGTAATTCCTGTGATGGCAATGGCAGGAAATCAGGCAAGGACCATCTCTTAAGCCCCACGCAATGTCAATGGAAAGGGTACTGTGAAATAACCATTTCTCTGGCACCACACTTGCAATTCCTTAATTCCATCACATAGAAGTTATTCTGATACCAGTATGGGGTAATCTAGTATGGATCTGTTGTTACTGCTGGCATAGCTATTCAGGGTGTAATGCAAGCAGAAAATAGAAACAGGTTTCTAAAACAAGCAGTGATTAAGTGTTCTTTTCCCTGGCAGAAAAAGTATAGACAGGAACACGCATACTGTAAAATGAACCATTGTACTCAATAGGACAGGCTTAACCTTTATTCACCTATTCCTTTAAAAATTAGATTTAAAAAATTGAAAAGTATGAAGGGGTACTTTTCAGAGTTTTATTATTAAAACATGTATTTGCTGTCTGAACTTTTAGAAAGCCATGATACTGAAGCATCAAGTGGAAACATGATGTTGAAAAATTACGTTAAGTTTTGACAATGGTTCCTGCTACAACTTTTCTGCCATGTTCCAGGATCCAGAACTCCTGTAAAATACTCCAAATACTGTGAAAACTGGTAAAAGTTCAGTTGATTTCAACAGAGATTATTGAATACACCCAGATCAGGCTTTAAAAACAAAAGTGGATGAGTCCACTTGAATTGTTTTACCAGCAGGTAAAGCACTAATTTTCCCTCTGAGGCCAGGAAAATACATATCCAGTCTCTTACATTTCACGTGCTATTAAAAAGCTTTTTCTTGCATAAGACCAGAAGACTGAAGTCTACTTCAAACAGAATTCCAGGACACCAGGTCTTCTAGCAAATCATCTCAACGGAGAAATGCTCCAGGATTTTCCTGCCATTCAGATAAAGGGTGTACCTTATTCCATCAAATTCTAACCCTTTATTCTGCTTTGAAGTTTTGAGACTTACCTTTTTCTCTAACTAGTCCTCAAGCTAAATCTGTCATTCTCAGAAAACTTACTTCCTCTCAGGATGATCACATATTTCCCATTCTCAGATCATTTTAACACAGATTGGGGTTTTTTTCAGCCAAGGCAGAGTTTAACAAATCCAAAATACCTTCCTCACACTTAAATCTAATAACCCACCTCCTATGCACAAACCCAGCTTGGAGCTCTCTGATTTCCCTGTTCTTTCCTTCTCACGAAATTTAACTTTCTGTGTCATTATCCTTCTGCCTACCTGCTGGGATTCAACATTCAAATCACCATTTTTCTGCTTTTCCCAGCTGTCTCTATTCTCTCTATCCTACTGCTAACACTAAATCCACCACTGCAGTATCAGGTTTCCTTCCAGCAGTTTGATACACCGCATGACCAGCACCTGTCCAGCACTTGCTGCAGGACAGATGACAGCTTCACACTCGGGTCTCTCAGTGCTGCTCTTCTAGAGGTTCTTGCAATTTCAATTACCAGCTATTTTCCTCATTAGAGCAGTAATGTTCTCTTGACACCAATGCCCAAGACAGCAGAGAAAACTCAAGAGTCACTACCAGTGAGAAGGCAGGGAATGAAGGCACAGAGCTGTGCACACCTAATTTAAGGCATGTTTATATCTTTGTGCAGACATAGCAAAGAAGATCAGTGCAATTTCAATACACCTCAGTGAGAGCAACATCTAGGACTACAACTAAGTTACAATTACCTAATCATGACTGGCTTTAATGTCACTATGACTAAATTATTTGTCATATCACATGCCCTACGTGTCATCCTTCTGGGAGAACACTGTCTCTTCCCTAGGCAGCACTAACTACTTAATTTACTTTATCTTTTTTCTAGGTCTGAAAAATACCTAATACATTCTGGTGCTGCCAAGATGTAATCCATAAGGAGTAAAATAAAATAAAATTGGAAACATCAAAGAAAGTAAAACACAATCAAAAATGTTCTAACCCATAGGCCACTTGTAAATAAAGTGTATAGACTATTTGCTTGCCAGTCCAGAGAGAATAGGTCTTGCCTTACCTTCGGGCAGGAACAAAGGAAAAATGAGCAGGTGCATTTGGAGAGAAGTTCCTGGGACTGTCCAAGGGGCTGCTACCTGTTTAAGAAAACAAAAATTAACAGTTCAAAACCATTTCGTTCACATTTGTAACCAATGGAGTCAGTTTTCACTGTTCTGAAAGACTTTCAACTGCAAGTTGTAGTCACAAGCAATTGGAAATATGGAGCTTTGAGTCTTTGAGCTTTGAGCATTAGTTTGCTAAAGAAATGTTCTGACACAGACATACCAGTATTTTTCCTCCTTTTAAAACAATTTAAAGGGTATGTTTCATTTCCCACTTTCAGGTAAGTAATGTACCACCCATAGACAACAGAGTTTTTTAATATTTCGCAATATTTTTTATCTACAAGCTTTTCCTAACACTTGTCAATGAAAAACCTGAGTTAGAAATGACACTGATGACAGTTTCAGGAATAATAAACAGTAAGAAAACTTTTCTTCCCAATGTATGCCAAGGTTGAATGTAGAATTTACTGAGAAAAAAAAGACATACCATGAAAACTGCACATGACAATAAAAGGACTCAGTATATGTAAGATGATTGGGTTAAAATCTATCAGTAGTCACACTAACTACCACTTTTCTGAAATAGTACTTTTACCATGAAAATGAAAGTAACAGTGAAACTATACAGAAAGGAAGAAAAAATATTTAATTTTCTCTTGGCACGAGTGTTTTTCCTCTGGGCTTTGTCACACGGTATGCAACCATAGTGAGTAGTTTATTGTAATGTATTTTATTTCAAAGTAAAAAGTAACCATCATGCAGAAAGCCCTTCTGAAAGCCAGGATCACTTACAAACTAACTACAGAAATGTTTGAAAGTTATAGATGAATTTGCAAGCTTCAAATCAGTGAGTGTGCTTTCTATTGGGCATGAAGTGGTTTGCTTTTTCTGACCATTAATAACGGGCACAGAAGAGAAACTATACACAGTAAACATGTGTCAACAGCAATTGTTTTGTGCAAAGACAACAATATAGCACTAAAATAAGACCAGGAAAATGAAATAGATTCTGGAAAAGCAATACACTGCAAGGTACATCAGAAATGGTTTTAAATTTAGATCCCATATGAAATGGTTTTATTTTAAAAGCCATGTTGAAAAGTCAAACCTCAAGTATGAGTCATATGCAAAGGACTTGTCTTTGTTTCAGAGGCTCAAGTTGCCCAGCTTGCCCCTCAGGGCAGCAGTGATTTTGAGGTTATGGTCCCATCCAGCAACCTACTGAAGCTTATAATTCAGCTTACTATTAAGTCACATTAATTTCAATCCAAGTTATCCACACACCTTTGCTGTCCCACTGAGCAGGAGCAGAATACAAGCATGGTGCTCAGTTGAAGACAACGTTCCCTCACACTTCAGCCTTACAAATGGGTCACAAAAGTCCACAGCAGCATCTCTGCACAACTTCTGTGAGCAAGGTGCGCACACCTGGCACATGTGTTGGGGCAGGGAGGGAGGAGGAGAGGGGGAACAGGCTGATACCTCCTGGGGTATGAGGATGGCCACAGTGCAGCACAGGCCAGCAAACTCCATCTGGTCTGCAAGCCTATGAGGGGAAAAATAGCAGCTGGTTGAGATTAAACCAGCCCCAGGCTGATGTAACATGTGTCATGGGGTGATGAGAAAACTGGAGAGGTAAGTGAATTCCAGACCACTCCACAATCTGCTTCATCAAGAGCAAACTAAATTAAAAACAAAGGGTTTGAGCAACAGGTTGGTTTTCCTTTGGCTTGGTTTTCTTTTGTATTATTAGTTAAGACTAACAATGAGCTCACAGTTTAATATAACACAATTCAAGTCTTCATCCAGAACTGGATGCTGTTTAACCCATTCCCAGTACATCCCAAGTACAGAAGGGAGAGAGTGATCAGAAACCAATAGCTAAATAATTTTCAGTGCTTTCATTTATTAAGCTTGTACTCATTTTAATTCTTATGGTCACAGCAAAAAATCTGAACCATTTTGCTACTTTTGAACCACAGGAAGATAGAGAGGTCTGACAGTCCCAGTCTAGGAGGCACTGCAAGCTCACAAGGAGGACTGAAAAAGTCACCAAAGTGAAGAACTGAGTCATGCATGAACACACACGTCCTGGTAGCAGCACATGCTTTAGGGTGAGGGTCACCAACCACTCGCTAGCAGAAAGCTGAAGGAGCATTTTAGGATGCAGTGGGAGTGAGGCCTTTCCATGGTCATGCAGATGATCTAACGAAGCAAGGAAGGCTGCCAGCTTTGGTGGGAACCTTGGTCTTTGCCTTCTCATTTTTCAAGCTTTTCTGGCAACGAACACTACTGTGTCAAGATGACAGTTTTGAATAAAAATCTCATTGCCCAATGTTGTTATAAACAAGCAATGAAGTGTCACTGCCTTTTTATATCTTCATCAATCTTTGAACTTTCCGGGGTGTGACCAAAATAGAATTTCAGGATAACTGAGCAAATTGGGTAATGACAGTTTTTAAATTTTGAAATTAAGTATGTGGGTGTTCAAACTCTTCTGAGCCTGCACTGTGTGGTACAGAGATACTACTAATTTTTGAGCAACTACTTTTTCAGATGTATATGGCATATTTCCTTTCAGACATTGGAATTTTAATTAGATCCCCTGTGATTTGCTTCTAGTTTTAAAATGAAAAGCAATTAGTTTTTCTACTCAATTCAAGTCTGGGTGAAGCTTTTAAAACAACAACAGGGAGACAGGGAATTACTACTTTCCCTAAAATTTCCAAGCACTGCTGCATCTGCTCAAGATGAAGGTATTTTAACAAGAGAAACCCGAGTGCAATGGTCTCGTTCACCAAGGCTGATCGAAACCCTATTTATTCTGTAGCAAAGGTAGATTCCCCTGTTGCTCCAGGGTTATAGTTGGCTACTACTGAACCTGAAACGCCTGTCTCAAGGGAGGCTGTTACACAGAATGATTCCCCATTAGGTAAATCAACACAGCTACACCAACGCCAATAATGCAGGCAGGAACCTTTACATCTTCCGGACTCAGGAAGAAGGATGCAGCCAGAGCATTTGTAAATCCACTACCTTCATAATATGAAACCAGACCTTACAGGCAATGACAGTCTCAGTTATCCCCTATAAACATGAACGACAGTCAGCAGATAGGTTATGAGTCCAAAAACTCACAACAGAACCATTTTGTAAAACCTGCTTCTGAGAGTCATAAAAGTAAATAAATAAATAAATAAATAAGGCAAAGTTTTTGTGGTCTTCTATGTAGGATATTCAAATTATTTGCTGATTATTAAAGCAAGCAGCTAAAGGTCATATGCATGCTACAGAATTAGATGCCTTCCAGCACACACAAATTTCAAAATGAGCAAAATATTTAAAGCACCCTGTGTACCACCAGTCTCATAAACAATGAATGCCATGGTGCTCTCACACCATCCAAGGATCACAGGCATGACGTGCTGATGAACCTCAGCTTTGATAACCAGGGCAGGATCTAGGGTGGGATGTTACACATTCCGCACACTCTAAAAGTAATAAATAAATAGGCACCTCAGCAACAGCCATTTTTCTGCCAGAAGGTGGAACTGAACTTGCAGTGTAAGAGCAGAATCATTTAATTCAGTAGCACAGTGCTGCCCGTGAGCAGCTCCCTCCGTGTGCCATCAGAGATGGGAGCAGGGCAAAGGTCCCAGCAGTGACAAGTGCCTCCACTGGAAGCCAGAGAGCAACCTGGCTAATTTACAGCTGTGGAAAGTAAATTTTAAAATAGCCTGAGCTTCAATTTTCCAGCTGTAAGTACCTATCTCCTTACTACTAAATTATAATGTTATTTCTCTGATTTTAAACTTTTTGATTTAAAATATGATCTGATGGCAACTTAGTTATCAACCTCATGGTGTAACCTCTTCGTAATTTTCAGATTTTAAAAAATGAAGTCAAAGAAATAGAAAAAAATGTATGGAATACACACGTGTACCCCTCCTCTTCCCCCTCTCATTTCCAAACAAAAAAAGTTTAGAATAAAGGCAAAATTTTCAAACTTGCATTCCTAAAACTGGCCATTACAAGTTTCAGAGACTAAACCAGCAGAGTGACTTCCCCACGAGCTGAAGCTCTTTATGCCAAGGTACCAGCTCATTCTGGAAAATGCTATTCCATGTAGTTTGAAAACTGAACTAGCACACTTTAATGTTCTTGATTCAGAAGTGATTTCATGACAGTGTTAAAACTGTTTGGATGTACTTCTTTCTCAAATGTTGAGAGCTCTTTAAGTAATACTTTTCTTCTAAATTTTCTAGGATATGAAATTGCCTGGCATCTTGTCGGGATGCTCTTTGAGCTACTAAGTCCCTCTGCCTGGATCAGTGCTCATGAGCAGGTAGGTTTGCCTGACAGAAAGACAACTGTCCTAGATCCCACCCACTGACTTTTACATCACATACAGAAGAATAACTCCTGACATTACTGCCATACAGGACTTTATTTTAGTGTGGTGCCAGAACAGAAACATTTTAGAAAGCCTCCCTGGTTTCTCTGCATGCTTGCTGTTCCATTGATTTGTAGGAGACGTTCAGAATGGGCATTAAGAACACAAGACGAAAGTTCAAGACAAAAGAGGCCAGAGAGAGGCACCAGCATTTCTTAGTAACTTATCACTGCGTGTGCCTGAACAAACAGATTGATAGATTCTGTTCAAATACTAAACAAATATCACAGCCTGTTCTCAAATTCGCTCCTCATATATGATATTTCTTAAGAAAATATTTGTGACTCTACTCTAAATTTCATCTACTTTTGTCTCTTTAATACATTATTTTTTTCCCAGGGAGGAGTCCTAAATATAGCACTGGTAGAGAACTCAAGTTACAATTAATTTAACCTCCTTATGCGCTACTGGCTACTCTTGCAGGTAACAAAGGATGTCCTTTTAATTAATAACTTCAAATCCCATATGCAACATTAGGAAAAAAAAGAAAATATTTGACAATTACTGCTAAAGTAAGGTGGCACACCACTCTTCCTTTTAGAAGACACTCACATACTTCTAATAAATTATAAGCTTGTAAAGCCTGAAACTGCATCAAAACCACCAGAAGAAACTTAATTTTTTAACAGATAGAAGAGAAAAGCAAATCAAGAGAAAATAAAAGATACATGTTCCTATTATGAACATTTCTGCATTTGTTTTCTGAGCAATGATCATGTCAATATCTTGTTGCAATGTCCCAAGCAAGGACGTTTCTTTCTCAGTTAAAGGCTTGTAGAGCTAATTTAGAATTTAGTGAAACCAACACATAAATTAATTCAAAGCAAAAAGCACAATGTAACTAAGTGGAGAATCTCTGCCAAGAAAAATGCACTGTTGAAACTAAATTTTACAAGGTTATCACTACCATAACCACACACAACAGCAACAAGGGAGTTTGAAGTGAAAAGGGATGGTCCTATACACTTTTTTGGCCCTGTGTTTTGTTTCAAATTCTGAAGTAGAAAATTAATACGCCACCTATAAGATTATGTTAACATTTTAATTTGAATATCATGGGTCATTTTAGAATAACAATGTACTTAAAGCATCTTCCTAGCTTTCCATCACTGGGCTTTTTATAGCATCCCAAGAAAATGTGGCAGATTTTTATGAAAACTTAGACTGAATGAGCCATTTATGGGCAACACTGAACAATAACTTCGGCGTTCTTTTTCCTTTCAACAGGCTGGATGTCACCTCTTGAGATGCAAAGCTCTGCAAAGAGAAGCAGATGGCTCCTTCTAGCTGAGCTACTATCAGTTTGCTGTTCTTTCCCAGCATTGCCTTAGTTTCAGTCTCCAGAAAGCATCTAAAGAACACACTGCCATGTAGGAGGAAGACATTCTGATTATAATGAAACCAACACTCCTTGTCTTACACGCAGTAGTGACGTGTTCCCAGAGAGGCTCCACTGTGGATGATGTGCCACAAGTGTTCCAGCTGTTTCATGCTACTGACCGGGGCCCATCAGGGACGTACCTGGAGCCCAACCATCCTCTCTGGCATTTTGAAACGGCGAAAACAAAGTCGTCACACATCACCTACCTCCCTCGGCAACAGAAACAAGGGAACATGCTGTTCAGGCAAGCTGTTGAATCTGCATGTGCGACCCTATCTGAAGAATTACTCCTTCTTTTTCTGTTGGAAGAACATCTCCACACACTTCACTTCAATGACTAACAAGCCCCTGCCCGTGCGCTCTGAAATGAGCATTTCCCAGTTGCTGCCATGGTAAAATTGGCAGCAATGTAAAAAAGAAATAAAAATCCCAAACACCTCGTGTTGCTGTGAGTAGCAGACAGAGACCATAAGATGGCACACTGCACAGCTGCCGGGCTGCCGCAGGCACACGGAAACAGGCAGGATGTTCCTCCTCATGAGAGCTGCAGTTAAATCACTGGCACAAATTAACCATGCTCAGAGACTCAAAACAAGAGATTTACTTAAATGTATTTATCTAATTTTATTTGGCTTCGTTTTCCATCTCAGGCTCTTTTGCAGGACGTAAGAGGATTGAATCCCCCAGGAAGAGTGGAGGATGGATACAGAAGCAAACTAGAAAGTGCAGAACATAAAACATTTATCTTGAAACTACAAGGACCCTCTTACAAGTTTGAGATGGTGAAAAACTAGTCAGAATAATTTCCAAAAGGCATAGTTTGATGCTGAGTATCAGTATGTTCAAACTCCCTACAGTGACTATTGGCATTTATGCTTATGATTCCCAGGTAGAGCAGCCCTAGGGAATTACCTGCGTGTCCATGAAGAGGGGAATGTGGCCGTGGGAGAGTTGGAGATGTGCTGGAAGTTACAATCAAACTCTTCCTGTTGCTTGTCCGACAGCTGGAAAGAAAGAAAGATAAACCATTAGGCATGGCCAGATGGACAACAGCACCTTGAGGCAGGTCCTGCAGAATCTCCTTCAGCTACGGAGGAATCTCTTGGTATTTAGGGTGGGATTTTCTCACACTCTCCATCTCAGCAGTGACCCTGCAAAGAAGGAAATGTACAGGGACAAAAGGTACTTGGTCAGCAGCAACTGTTTCAACACTCTGGAAGCATTTGCTGCACAGGCCACTGGAGATAGCTGGTTAACTCATTCCTGATTCACAGAACATGTGCAACTCATGCTTTACAGCTCACACAAAAACGCAAAAAAAAATGTAAAATACCCTAGAGTGCTTTGGATACTCTTACCAATATCCAACCTAGCAAATAAATCCGTTACAATTATTGGCTTGGTTATAAGAAAACCAGAGCATATTCCTTAGGGCAGAGTTAAAATTACAGAGCAAAGTGTTAGCACTACCCAGCAGATGAGAGGGATTACTAATCAAACTTAAAACCTGAGATCCAAAAATCTTTGTGAACACATGTGGCAACACTGATGGAAAACTCTGCAAAGCAAAAAAACTCTGCAAAACTCTCAGACACACCTCCACCACATCAACTCCATTTGTTGCCATGACTTTGTTCCAGCAAGGAAAGTGACACTTCTTATGGGACAGTTCCGATTTATTTTTTCCCTGTTGGGAGTTTCAGAACTGAGCCAAATGAAGAGAAGGATGTGTTCCTCCATTTGCTTCCCAGCTTGTGACTGCTGGTAGCAAACATTTAGCTCTAAAGATGATAAAAGGAATCACAGTAGGCGAGGGAAACATTTTTAAATCATGGGAGCTGTGAAGAAGAGTAACTAGATAATTAAATCCCTTTGTGATTGCCACTTCCCCTGTTGTTTAAACAGAAGAAATTAAGTTCCCAGCAAAATCTTACAAGTGACCAAGTATTACAGCTACATACATCTATTCACTGTACCTCCAGCTTGCTTCCTACATGGCAGAAACATTCCTGCTTACTTCAGCAGTTCTCAAAACAGGTAACTAGAATCCCATTGGTGTTGATAGGGGTGGGAGAACAGCCAGGAGCAGGGAAAGCTGAGCAAAGGCAGAACAAGGAGCTCGCTGGCCCCACTCCAGGGGTGCCCTGTGAAGCTCCACACTGGGTTCCCCAGGCACAAGCAAAGCCTCTTTGCTTGCAGACCCCAAATGCTGACGTCTGCCAGGTCCTTCGTGCACTGACTGATCTGCTGGAGCTGCCCAACAATAAACACACTCAGGCTGCCAACAACTACAATTTAATGCAAAAGTATTTTGCTGCCACAGGACACAGTGCATCTGACTATTATTATTTGTAAGCTTATTTTATTGCTGTTCTATAGGAAACTGGAGAACTTGATGCAGAAAAAAATACAACTGAACTGCCAACTATAATAAACAGTAATAAAGTTGAAGCACCATTAACTGCTATTCAGGCTCTTTAGTGTACTTAAAGCATTCCTCAAAATTATCCAACTGATTCCATACAATCTCCATTTACATTCATGTATTATTCAACAACAGTCCATCCAAAAACTGATTGCCATTGTGCACATCTCATGGAAAAACTAACAGCCTGATTTTAAGAAGCTTAAAGTCTCAGTTCATGGATATTTTTAACATGTTTTCAGTTACGCTATTCCAGTAACTGCTGAAAAAAACCAGAATACTCAATTCCAACATTAATACCAGATAATCATTGTTTATATTAACACAAAATCTTTCTTGCAACATGAAATTCCTGACTATTCTAATGTAATATATGTTACTATGTAAGAAATAAAAAAAACTCGGGTATTTTACTATCAAATATAATGTAAGAATTTAAGATCTTGCTCAGTAAAAACCACTAGTACAGAGAGAAAACAGAGCTCCATTCTCTACAATTGTATCTCTTTGCTAAAGAGAGTTCCTAAAGCACACTTTACCAAGCAATGTCTGGAGCTGGCTATGGAAACTTGGTATATTTAAACCACAGCATAACAGGGGAAGTGAACTCAGAGCTTTTTAACTGCTTGCCTGCGTCTTCCCAATTGAACAGAGTTTTACAAACCCATTTTCTCTGCTGCCTTTGCCAAGATAAGGAGCCAAAAAGAGAAAGGGTTAAGGGGCTGGAGAGCAAGCACAGCTGAGACCCCTTAAAACAGGTCAGGTTCACACAAATGTACCCAGAGGAGGGAATGGCTTGGAGTGAAAGCCTAGCCCCAAGTTGGGAATAAAACATTGTTCTCTTTGCACCCTCAACATTGGATAACTTTTAATTTTCCTGGATCTCTCATCTGCAAAAGAGAAACACCACTGGGGTCTGTTTAGCCGTTTCTATGATTCACGTGTGTTGGCAATAAGGCAAAGCTTAAACACAGAGACTAAAAACACAACATCCAACTTCTCAAAGTCATGTTATATGTTGAGAAAAATATACAAGTACAATCATACTCCCTACTGGCTGAAGAGAGCTCTCTGCACATAGAGAAAAAGCTTTTAACAGATCTAGGAATCCTACAGGAAATGCAGGGTAGGAGTGAGGAAGCTCTGGTAGTCACTGAAACAAAAAAAAAGGGTGAAGAGAGGAGGTAACATGCAGACTTCAGTGGGATGACCTCTCCCCCAACAAGTCACTACGACAGCATTTGAGCACCTCCTAAAGAACAGCTAAATATGAAAGAAGCAAAGCTGGCTTTAAGCAGGGCTTTGTGCCAAAGAAATTCAAACTAGTCAATTTAAGCGTTAGCAGAAACAGTTCCACTGAAGAAAAAATTATTTCCTGGAAGATGCATTTTAGCCAGACAGACAGTGCTGGGCTCCAAACTGAGCTACCAGGCCAATGATAATGAGGAGATCACATTGTTAATCCTTTAAATTGCATTAATAATTATTATTCATTACTGTTTGCAAATTCTCAAAACAATACTGTATGTCTTTCTGCTCAAAAATTATTCAAACTGCATAAGAAAAAAAGGAGTAACAGGAGAAAGTAAAGGAGAAAAGGCTGGATATACATCTCTTACTTTTCAACTTGAAAAAAAACAGTTTTTAACCAGTCCAGAGAGATTTCAAGCATTATTATTTGTTTATAAGCTGAAGTTTTGCTGTTTTTATTAAACACAAGGTGAGCCCTGCCCTGAGCCTCCTTTCCTCTCACAATTTGCTATGGGCCTTGTTAACCCTTTTTTTTTTCTCATATCCCACTTCATAATTTCAGACAGCAAATCCCCTCCAGGTCTTCCAGTTTCGGCAAAACATGATTTTAATAGTGCAGATTTTCTGTAGGGCCCAGAGCTGTAGGGCTGAGCTCCAGCCCTTGGAGAGCTCTGTAGGTGCTGCCCTCCCTGCCCTGGTCGAACACCCACGCAGCCAAACCTGAGTCTAGAAACCTGTGAGAACACAGGAAGGCCTCGATTTAATTCTGAAAACACACAGTAAAGTGGATATTTTACATTGAAACAGTTGAAACAATGCCTTTGCATCACTATGGAAATAGAGCTTTCGCTCTGTTTCTAGAGTGAACTTCTCTGCCTGCAGTAAAAGTATCGTTTGTTACGCGTGCTGAAGTGTCCCCAGCGCGTTCCCGAAACTGAACACTGCAGGACATCGGACGTGGGTCTGGTAACCCAACACTGCTTTTGGACCCACAGAAATGTGCCCCCGAGCCAGCACCCTTGCCCAGAGTTATTTCTGAGCACATTTGGCATAGTACCTGTGACCTGCACACAGCTCCCAGCTCTTCAGCTGCACCCAGCCAACCTCCTCCTCCTCCTCACCCACAGACAATCCCAGGGCAAGCCTCTAAAATGGGCACCACGGGTGCACCTTGTTTCACATGCATATTCAGTCTGAGAAAGAAATCAATGTCTCAGTTTCAGCATAAATCAATATTTGATTCTTTATTTTAGCAGCTTACTCAGGGGACATCTTCAACTCACTGAGCAAAACTGATTAATGCCCATGAGGCATCCGTGTAATGGAAGCGAGGGCCACAGAAAAAAACAATGTAAACATAAAAACCAACCAACACTACCAAGCAATTTCATATCAATGCTGGTTATTATAAATGAATAATGATAAGGAAGTTTCTCAAAATCTATCTGAATTTATAGGCCTCGAGGAATTTCTCACAGCTGAAGCTGCTGGAGTATGTAAGTAAACAAGATAACATTGATTGTACAAGCCTTCTCATTGACTTTGACAGAAATCAACTTGAAGAAATAAGGTACATGGGAAAAGTATACCTTAAATCACATTTTGGCTAGTATTCATGAATGCATTTTATTCATATTAGTGATTTGTCATGGAATCTCTAAGGTTGGAAAAGACCTCCAAGATCATCAAGCCCAACCTTTGACCAAAAATTTTAATTTTAGAATTTTGTAAACTACTTCAGGTTGTCAGAGCGCCAGATTAACTCTTGCACTAACTTCTTTAAAAAAAACATTTCAGAAGTCAAACATCAGACTTGTTCCAGATGTGACATTCAATTCAGTGACCCCAAACAAGTCCCTATGAACTGGGATCCAAAATTCAGAGCGAACATATCTACAAAAGTTATTTGTGGTTACATATTTTCCTAAAATGTAATATCACCTAGCCAAATTTCACCAGATTCTCCTCTGATGTTACAGAAGTTTGGTTTCAGTTGATTTGCTTTACAAAGAGTTCTTTATGAGAAACAGACATTTTGGAAATGAAAATAAGTATTTAAAATTTTTATTCACAATGACAGAAAATTTACAAAATCCAAAATCTGCATGTCAATGAATGCAGCAGCTGCACAGCAATGTTAACTAGATGTGGAAGTTATCGTCTTAATTATAGTAATTCAAAGATGGAAGCAATTTTGTAAGCTTTAGCACTACCAACAACAGGGATAATTAGTTCTCTAAAATAGATAAGTAAGCATCTGGTTCAACTGATTTCTTTTTTTTCCACATTCAAGAATAGTTTAAGAGTTATTCATCCTAGAATAACTGGGGAAAAAGTGTTATTATTCAGGGTGTGGGTTTGGGGGGTTGCACATTCCTACAATAAACACTTCTTTTGCTGTAAAGAAATACAATTTCACACAGTTAAGATGCGAAGGATGGAAGCACAGGTCCAACAAGCAACTTCTTAAAGACTGCAGGCAGAGTCTCCATCACAATAGACACAGAAATATCTTCTTCCCAACATCACCTGGGGAAAACTGCATTTTATTTCCGTCATTAAAGTCCCAGGAGCAAGGAACCATCCTGAATTTGGATTCCTTCCTGGTTATTTTGTCCAGACTAAACAACTAAGGAGCCTTTCTCTAGTGCATCTCTGGACAATCTTCCCCTGCCATTCACTCCTTTATAAGATCAATCCCTAACTCCCATGATCTTGAGACTGGATTACATTATTCCTGTTTCCATCATCTTTCTGAAGAACTTCAAATAGGATTGAACTTTGGAACCTAAATAAAAACAACAATGAAAACCAACTGCCTGAGGGCAGGGTCCTCTTCCACAAGAAGTTTTCTACAATTTAATTACTACAACCACAGAAACAGATGCAAGTTATTCAGCAAGCCAGGCTCTACTCAAATTTGCATTGCCCATTGTTTTGAAGCCCATGAGACAAAATAAACTGGACAAAAAAAGAAGAGCATAGAGGAAAAAGATGCAGTCAGCTCGTGAAGCCTGGATTGCACTTCTGTACAGATATGCAGAGAGTGCACAGGGGTAAAACACACAAAGGACATTGTTTCCCATAATGCCACCACACCTTTCAGCGTGCTACCAAACACATTAACTGAGGTGAACACAGAGTCAAGTAATGCAAGACTTACTAAGCAAGGAGCAAAATGGGTGCAGATGGTTCTTTTGTTTTGAGGAAAATTAACATCTTTGTACTTAGGAATTAACTGATTGCATGAAAGGCCATTTTCCTTTCAGCTAAACCAAGCTATATGTTAGACAAGTCCTCCTACTTGGTTTAGAGCTCAAATTGAAGATGCAGCATCACCGCAAGCTAAGAAATTACAAAAGGAAAGGCTGAAATTGCCAGTGAACACCAAATTTATGTCTAATTTGCCTAATGCTTGAGGCTGGTGCACACCTGCTTACACCACGCTGTATAGCCCAGACCTTTTGCATTATTAATAACACAGGAACAACTCTGCAAAGCCAAACAAAATGAGATGTCACAACAAATTACAATGACTGGTACAGCCATTCTCAACTACATAAATCCATTTTATTCTGAACACACTCCAAGCTTATCTTTGTTTTAGCATAAAAGAACAAAAGTATGAAAAAAATCTCGGATTATGGAACAGAGACCCCAGAATAAATATAGACATTATTTAACAGGCAAAAACATAAAACAAACCTTCTCAAGCATTCCTATCTCCTACTTCAGTTGTGTTATGCATTATACTGCCATGAAGTCACATCACAAAGTGTGAAAGGCTGATTGAATGAAAGCTAAGCATAACTGCATACTTTCATTTCCCATTTCCTCCAAACCTATTATTAAATGCTCCACGTAGCATAGCTGCTTTTTAAATAAGTCTCTACTTGGCAATTCTCATGGAAGATAGTTTATCACATTTCTTTTCCTCCAAAAAATCCAAGCAAACAAATTCCAGAATGAAATGACAACGTGATTTTATGTTGTTTCAAATCCTCTAACCATGAAGCGTACAATTACAGACAGGTGTGCAATATAACAAACCTACTCTAGACACTCTCCCGAAGATGCATCCAAGAAACAAAGCAATTGAGCTGAAAATGGAAAGAAAGTTTTCCAGGTTTAATGTAAATGTTACATAAAATAATACGAAAACTCATTTGGTGGCTTTGTAGCACACAACATGAACAGCTCTCTTCATTTGGTTTCACAGCATTTTCTTAGTTAAGAATCAAAAAATGTTACAAATTAGCTCATTATCAGCTACCTGCAGTTCCAAACCTCAGCATGAGGATTAATTACTGATCTAATTTTAAATCTACTCTAACAATACACTATTTTAGAAATAATCTTCAAATCAGACTGTCAGGGGAGTTGCCTCTACTGCACAGAACACAGATTTTCACACGGCTGAACAGTAGTGTGCTAACCAGGGTGGCAACATTCTGAACAAGACTAGGATGTTTGCAATCAAATTATTTGCACATTTTAAAAATATACATTCTTAAGGTGCTCTCCTGAGCTCCACTGGAAAGATTTTGCTCTCTTGGTAAGACCCATCTTCCCAGCTATGGAGACCAACAATAACAACCCCACTGCCAGGGTCTGTGCTTGCTTGGCAGAATGTTACACTCACAATGTGCTCTCCTACCTGTTGGAACTGCAGCTCTGCTCTGGCTTTCAGACAAGTGCTGGGCCGTGCTTCCACCCCTGGTGCCTTTGCTATTTTGCACATGAGCCTCATTTACCGCCATCCTCAGCTCTGCAACATCAACTTTCTTAAGAATCACCCAGCATATTTACCTTGCAAGCAGCTTCCAGGATATTAGAGCACAGAAAATCCTGAACAGAACATGGCACCACATCTGGACAAACGTGCCAGAAGAGCAGACAACAAAGAGAGCACGTTGTTAGACAATAAATGAACTCCCTGGGTCCTCATCTGCAACCACTTCCACACCATTTTAGGAAGCTTTTGTAAAATCACCATCCCATAATTTTTCAGTTCTACATACCTTTTGACAGAAAGGCTTTGTAGATATTTTGGATTTAACTCAGAAGCTAAATGGACCAAAATATCTGACCTTTTAAAAAAATACCCAAAAAACCAAGGTAAGCTGCAACATCTACATTATCATGCTTTGCACCACTGATACATCAGCAGTCTCGTCTCTCCTATCTTTCTGACCCAGGCAGTGCCCCAACCATTGCCTGCTATGAGAATCATGCTCTTTTATCTTATTGGGATTTCTGTTCTCCCTTTCTTAATTTTGCACAGTTTCAACATATAAAAAACATTTATTGAATAGGTAAACAATTCTCTAATTCATCCCCAGTAGCAAAGTGTAGTACATAATGACATAGATCCAGAAAATCAAAGTCTCAATCTGCCTGCCTTACAACGATCGTTTAAATTTATACTTTTGCTTCTAAACTTAGAAGGTGAAAATGTGCTTTCTATTTTCATTACCAAGACCCTCCGGTTTCTAAAGTAATAACATTTCTCAACTCTTAGCAGCTTCTTACAAAATAAAACCAAAAGAAAAAAATCAGCATCAACTTAATAAAATGTTAAAAAAAGAACAGGATACTTCTTAAAGACAGTCCAATGAAGAAAGGTTCATTTCCTCAAGAGGGGAAAACCACTTTTCTGTGAAAGTATTAAAGTACATGTATACACGTACACACAAACATTCAGCCTCTAAAGGCCTTCAAACACAAGCACTGAAAACAATTTGTTGCTTATTATGTTTGCACACACACAAAGATGGGAGAAAAATCCTCAGAAACACCTCTGAAAAATAACAGCAAAGCATGAGTGTACTAAGGTAGACTGATAATAGTCCAATGGACGTATTAGGAAAATATCCAGGCTTAACAAAACTGTAATCTCAGTAGGCAGGCTACAAAACTTTTGACCTTTGTCCAGGAGTAAGCTCTCTTAGACAGGAAAATGCCATGCTCTGCCTGCCTGGACGCAACCAGGGTTGAGCAGAGCAGTTCCCTACCAGACCAAGACAAAGGTGAGACGTGTGTGCCAAAGTGGTGCTTTAATTCAAAACAGATACCGAGAGAGAATTTCGGATCGCTCAGGCTGTTCCCTTCAGCTTTGGAAGAAGAAATGCTGCTTGGGACCTTTCTAATCAAGGCACTCCTTAAACGGCAAAGAGGGAAAAGAGGCTCCTGAGTTAAGAGTTACCTCTAAATGTCAAAGAAGGGGACAGACAGGAGCTGAAGTTCTGTGGACACTGAAAATGCTCGGTGTAGCCAGTAAACTGGTATAAATTCATGCAGAGAGATACACTGCAGTGTTGAAATAAAGCCTTCAGTTTATGTGGTCCTTACTCATTTACAGAGACAGGTCTGTCGATAAACCACTGTCCCGGATAAAAACAACACACTTAAAAAGACAGGAAAAAATTATTTATAAAAGTACATCAGCTAGCTGTACTGCAGCGTACATCAGATTAAATAAGATGGCTACTAAAATAGTAAGAAAATACACCTGTAGAAGGCATTTCATGTTAATGGAGCAACAAAACCACAAAAGGCAGGAGAAGAGGGGGAGGCCCTGGGTGCAGATCCTGCCCTGGCACACAGAGCAGCCCTCAGATCTGCAGCACGGGGAAGTTTCTGGAACAATCAAGCCTGATTACATGTTAAACCTCATTCTTTTGTGTAAAGCCTACTTGCTGAGCCAAATGTTCATTATCCAACAGCCATCAATTTTTCATACAAGGATGGCTGTTCCCGTTTAATAACTATACAAATGTGTACTACAAATAGACACACACACATGCAGGGGTTTGAAATTTTAGCAGACTGAAGCTGGAGCAACCATTCACAAAACTGAGCAGAAGAAAAACACAAACATTAGAAACACAAACACAAGCTGAAAGCTAAAGCTTGTACATGCAGTACATCCAAAGGGTGAAGCAGTTCACCACTGCCAAGAAAGGGTACTTGTTTTAAGAGCTATTCTATTTAAGAAGGCTTAAAAGTAAAACCAAAATCAATTCCAGTTACAGTAAGATGGTAGAGAGCAGTATGTACAAATATATGAATGTATTGAAAATAAATGGATGGTAGCAGTGATAACAAAAAGAAATCACAGGAGAAAGTAAGAAAAAACTAAAACCTAGCAAAATCAGAGCCATAATTTACGCAGATGTTAAAAAAGCAGATATTTAATAAATGTACCTCATGCAAAATTGGATCAGAATGCAAGCAAAGCAACTGCTAAAAGCTTTTTGAATGCTTTATGTACTTTTTCATAACTACAGGAACTAAGAGCAGCTAAGCATTATTTTTACAAATGGTGTCTAACAAACTTTAGCAGAAACTCACAAGCACAGGAAAACACAGCCCAAGTTTCTCTGAGACAAACTGGGGAAAAGATAGGGCTGTTAAATAACATTAGCCTATTTCTGTATGAGGTTGTTGTAAAATTCATTTCTGGGAGCCATGTATTGTGATATCCCAGTGTTCTTGCTGCACCAGTTCTGTTCTGCCACATAGTCTGAAACCAGCATGGCCAGCAGGAAAACAAATGAGACCCACAAAAACTGCAGAATGTACACAAATGAAGCCACCGAGGAAGACAAAAGCAAACACTTACAGAAAGTCAGGTATTCAAATTCCATAGCAATCATGCTTAATTTAAATTAGGTCTGCTAATTGTAACACACTAATTAACCATGCAATCAAGACTGGCACAAAATTAAAGGACAGGAAAACACCCAATATACTGGAAATAAGTAATTTCAAAAGCCACCGCAGGATTCAAGCTCGCTTCCTCAGAGAACAAAGATTCAGGGAAAGACTGTTCTCATGTGTGCCTGCAGAAGATGTTTATCTCACGTCACTGTGAGTCTCTCCTCTGGCACATGCTCACTGCCAGTGTCGCATGACACCAGAAGTAACTCCTTCAACATCAAACAGAACACGTCAAGTGACGTTTACATCTTCTATTAATTCTGAAGGAGTTTAAATTATATGCTTAGTGCTACGTAAACACAGCAGGCAGTAATGAATATGGGGAGACTCATGCAAGCATCGCACTGATATATAAGCATAACATTTGCTCAGATTTTCAGTACATGACTAAGATTTGTCCTCGTATAAAATACAACAGTTGAATACCTGAGGCATTTTTGTGGAAAAGATAGTGATTGATGAAGCTAACAATCTCAAAACGTGTCCAACTTACTGCATAGCATTGCCTAAAATGAGAGACAAGAGGGACTGGTATCAGGTGGCTTGGATTTCATATCTGGCACAAGGACTTCCCTGCACAGGACTTGTAAGCATCCCCCTTCTGAATCCCAGTTCTCTGGACCCTTCCACCGTCAGCTGACATAGAACCAAAAAACAAATACACCAGAACAGTCTTTTAAAACTAAGTTTTTAAGAGGCCTGGAATAACCTACGATATTTCACTACAGAAGTATGTTTTATTTTATCTGCAAATCTATTCTAAAGAACATTTAGGTACTAATCTGTAGTCCTCAAAATAATAGAAAAAAAATAAGATAATTGGGCTATGAGCGGAGAAAAACTATTCAGGTATTATCTGATAATTAGCTACAAATATAGAATCAAATCACATCAAAGCTGTTTTCCTTAATGGTTTGAAAAGATGTTTACTTGCTCAATATGATAACCGAGATGGTGGCCAATACAAAGTGTTCAGCACCTGACTGAAAATTAAGTCATTTCTCTCCAGGTAGGTGTCTGGTGATAGAAGATGACACGCCATACACTGTATCTCTCAGTTCCTCAGATAAGGTCTCCTTTTTATAAAAAACATTTTGCTCTAGAGTGTACAGTTCCTTGTTAACATTAGCATTCAGCTTCCAGTAAAATAACAGGAATCCCAAGTGCACCAGAGAACGTCTCTTAGTTTGCTCCTGACCACAACTTCACACCTCTCCAAAGAACAGGGACCTGCAAAGAGTAACATCATGGCATGGGCAAAGGCTCCTCAGATCCAGAAACATCGCCAAGTCCATCCCAGAGCTTTAGGCTGGTGGGCACTCGGATTGAAAACGCGCTTGTCAGAGACAAAAAACAGTCAAAATAAGCAGATGCACAGACTTTGTAAGGATTCCAACACCCAAATGTGTCGACTTCAATTAAACACAAGAACTGCACATTTCCAGGCCAATCACGTGCCAGTATGTACTCTCTGTCTTACTTCCCACAGTAGCACTGACCTGATCTGAGCATTTTCAGTAAAGTTCAGGATCTCCCTTTTCCTCATACCTCTCCTCAAACCAGTCTCTTACTCCAGTATTTCATTTAGCTCACTTAAAACACCAGTGCAAAATTATTTTATACTCAGCAGTCTCCTTCATGTGAAGGATCCAAATAATTCATGAAATTTTCTGCAACTTGTGTGTTGCTTCGTTTCCTCACCACAAAGGTTTTGACTTGAAAAACTGGTTTGTCCTGGGCAATAGCCAAATGTTCATGCAAGAGAGTTTCGATCTGAACAGAAAGCTTTCAAGGCTCAAAACTTCAGCGTTAACCCTCTAAGACCCTTTCCCCTTTTAGTCGAGCAGGGAAACTGCCAACAGTATTCAAAGTGAATATAAAACATGATTTACACAGAATCCCACATAAACTAGAAATTACAAGCAATCCAGGTGGATTGCCTGAAACATTAAAAATGTTTTGAGGTTTTAGGAAGACCTTCCTTCCATTCATTGGACCAACCTCTTTCATTGTATTTAAGTAGTGCAAATATCCTGTAATGGAGAGTGTATTGGAAGCTCCCCAAAACTCATCCATTAGTGAGCAAAATACCCATTACATTTCCACGCAATCCAACAGACTATTGTCATAAAGAGATTTTCAGAAGCTAAGGCGGAAATTTTTTCTCCCCCAAGCAGTGCTTTTGTCCTAAGGCCATATTGAAATACCTAGAAGAAGTAATTTAAATGAAATTTCCTCTCCAATTATGAGTGTCAGGAGGTCATTTAATATGCTGAGCTAGACAAAAAAAAAATCGAGCTAAGTATTATCAAAAGCATCAGATTTCCAGGTCTTTCCCATCCTTCCCAACATTAAGGGAAACATTTCTTATGTTTTTCATTTGAGCAAGGAAATGTGTGGCGTGACAGCTGTCACTTTAAAGTTAATTATAGTATAGGCTCACATTTTTAACGTTAGCTTTATCTTACCACAAAAAAGTAAGTATTCTGCTAGCGTCAAACTAATTGTTTTTCTTCAAAGTGACAATGTATATATGGAGGAGGTGGCATCCTTCTGACACACACAGCTTTTAATGTCAATCTAGATGAATCAGCATAAAAAGACACTGAATACATTTGGGGGGATATGTATGGACTCGCTGTCTAATGTGGTCCTGTTATGGCAGCTGAAAAGTTACCAGAAAAACACCAATGAAGCAGAAAGCACCATTTATGTGTTCCTGGCCACCTGATTATTTCCATTCACTCATTTACACCCCAGTGAAAGGTGGTTTCTCTTACTGTTTGTGAATATTTCAAAAAGGAACAGCATTTTTCTTAGTTACCAAGGAACTGTTTGTAATGAAATACAATGATTTCCACAGAATCACTGATTTTAGAGGTGTTTTGCTACTTAAAGATTGCTTTACACTTTATAAGGAGTTAATTCTTGTGACTTTAACAAGTTATTGGATCACTAAAGCCCTTCCACTGAAAGAGGAAGAGGAAAGAGAATTAAAGCATCAATGGCAATTGTGGATACAAATCCAAGATGTCGTTCCTCATAGAAATCCACCTTTTTCATCCGCCAGCATTATCTTTCAAGTTGCGTCAACACACAGATCTCCCATCTTAACTTTGCAAAGAGAAAGTCACTAAACAAAAGTGAAATCATTAAAACCCACAGTCACAGCCTGTTCCACCCAGAGAGGATTACAATGAAAAAATGAGGAAATATTAGAAATCAACATTCTAAGTCAGTTTTACAAGGCCAACAACACTCACTTGCACAATTCAACAGGATTGTTAATATCAAATTGCAAGAGTATATTCAAGATACGCCCCAAGTGCAGAGAAACAAAAGGACTAAAATCCAGAGACATTTAATTTAAACACATCAGAATTATGCTTTATTTTTCCATAATCCAATTTCAATATGCAATGCCTCAGTAGAGCTGATATCCGAATACCAGCCCCATACGCCCTTTGAACCAAGGAGTTCTCATATTTCTCCTATAGTTAAAACTCATAAATATTTATACAGAACCAGTTTGACAGGTAAATGTGATTTATGTTTATGTCACCCCTCCCATGAGAAACTTATGTATTTACAGTTTGCTCTTGACTTTCTCTATCCTTCTGGGAATACGTTCAAGAAGAAACAATCCGGCCACTTTGACCGGAGGAGCAGATGGTTCACTTTTCCAGAGCCATTAGCTGTGGAGAGAATCCCACCAGCTGCACGAGAGAGCTCATTTCAACAAAATGCACCGAGGAGAAAGAGGAGTCCTTCCCATTTGCCTCCTAATGTAGGAGAAGCCATATGGGAGTCAAGCCCTCTAGGATTTTTAGTACATATCAGAAGCCATTATAGAGAAATGTGCCATAGCTCAGTAGTCAGAATACCACTAGTAACCCTTTCTTGCAATGTGAAACCAAACTCAAACTGAGAGAAATTGAAGGTGGAGAAGCCCAGAATTAAGAGCACACAAGCTATCACTAAAGCAACAGGACCGTAGGGAAGTTTTACCAACAAAGCAGAGGAAAACTGTATCAAATATTTGTCACAGCAAAAAATCCTCTTCTGCTAAACATGCCTAAGATTGCAAAGTTACAGGAGAAATTTAAATTGAAATCATAGTTTTTAAAAGAAGTGCACTAAGAAGTGAACATTATGCTTTGAAACAGGGCCAATTAAAACGGAAAAATATTTATTTATTTAGTGATAGACTGCTCCATTCCTAGTGCCCAGATGCCACAATCCTGAGAACATTAGCACACAGAAACACCCAGGTCATGGCACTGCAGTGCACTCCATGTGTAGTGACCACTCTCAGGAGCTAAGTCATTGCATTCACGGACACAGGATTTCAGGACGGATACCCTGGCAAGAATCACATTATTATAGTGATTTATCACAATACTCCTCAGACCAGCCCAACCTGCCCACCCGCCACCCCCAAGACGGCAGGCAAAGAGCTGGCAGGCTGCCATCCCAGCTCGGCAGAAGGTGATATTCCCAGCAAACTGTCACACATGCTCAAATATTTCATTTCTGAGGCTGGCTGAAGGCTGCGGTTTCCATCCTGTGCGAAATAGGATTTCCACCACATGACTTCGTGCAGCAGCTCTCTGCTCTGAACCCTCATAGTGCTGTTTGATCATTTTGAAATACCTAATACTCGTTTATGTGATTAAATCAATAAAAAGTCATCTCTTTTCCATTAAGATGCTCAGCGGATTTACAGATCAATTTCTTTCTTTTTGTACATCAACTACTAACAAATAAATGGAATTGTAAATTTTGAGTAGGAGTTTTCTGACAAAATATCACACCTAAAACCTTGTTAGTACCTCTCAAATTGTTTCTGACCTTGATGCGTAATTTTAAATTCAAAATGGCACACTAACACAATATTGAAAAACAAGGATGGTTTATTTTTGTTATGAGAGACACTGTGGGTGTCCACTGTTTGGAAGACCATTATTGCTGAATTTTCACAAAATGCTACCTTTTGGGCACGCTGGTCACCATCTGGAATGGAGTGAGCTTTAGGAAACCAAAGTTGCGCGAGCAGGAGTAATAAAAGGATCCAGAATCTGCAGGTCTAACACAAGTTATTTTCTTATGCAAAGGTGTCCTCCCTTACCTGCCCTAAACCAGCTCCTTCCCTCCTGGCTCTGCCCAGCTCACCTGGCTCTCACAGCGAGCCAGGTCTCATTACACCAGGCTGCTCCCATGCTCACAGGTTGGTGGCCAAAAGCACCTGAAAGCCAAGTCCAACCTACCTCAGCCTTTGGAAATGGAGGCACAGGACAATAATTTGCCTCCCTTTCCTCTCCCCAGCCAAATTCAAGAAATCTGTAAGAAAATATGGAGCTTTATCTCTGCTACTTCTGTCACTCCATCAAACCACTGCTACAACTGCTCAATGGGTGTGAAAGTTACTGCTTGGAGCAGAGACATCAACACACAACCTGAATCTCAAGGAGCTCTTTTACTTTAAAAAACAGGCTAAAGACAACAATTTTGAAAAGAACAACATTGCTAATGCAATTCCTGGCAACTAAGATCCCTATTTATTTACAAAACCTTTCTTCATTGCCACTAAGATTTCTAAAAGTCACTGGCAGCATAGAACACAACTTTGATAAAATTTAATTCACAAATTTGGAATAATAACAAAAAATGAAGAGTCCTCCAAAATATTAGTTGATAGAAGCTACAATCCTCTAAAAAAGATTAATATAATTTCTGATAGCTGATGAATAAAATTCAGCCTAAAACTCAAGCCAAAGCTTATATTCTGAGTCTTACATAGATTATTAACTGTATCAACAAACCAGCTGCTAAGAAATTCTGATATCAGCTGCAACTGTTTACTCATAAATCTGAATATTCTGCTTCAGTCAGGATTAGCTGCCTACCAGTCTCACCAGTAAGTTTTCAGGCTACAAACGTTAAGCTCCACAGAGCACCTGATGAGCGATAATTATGTTGATATTTCCCAGTCTTGAAGGGACACCCCTGTACTGCATCAGATCCGATACCATTCATTAGTTCGCACACTTCAATGGGATTTTATCAAAATCCAGAGAGCAGTGTAAATACAAACACTCATCCTATTAACTGCTACATTAACGTATTCACATCTCTAATAAAAAAAGATGCTAAATGTATGAAGCATTATTTAAAATTTAAGGTTATGCATATCTCTGTGAAGACTGTAAGTGCTGTAAGTCAAAATATTTGCAAGTCTTTCACGGTGCTGCCTATTTCAACATAATACTGTTTTCCCACTTCAAATAATAAAGCAGCTTGCTCCCAGTAAGCATCTATCCATCATTTTGTAGAAACAAACCCCTTATCACATTCACATGGTATGAGAAGGAACAATGCATTTAAATAAATATCTTTAAAAAGAACGATCAGTGGATCTGCACAGTATGATTTTTACAATGAATACAATTACAAATCATTCAGAAATTAAGAAATCATATCTAACGTACTAGGAATATGATTCAATCTGTTAAAACAGGGAAAAAAAGCAAGACTAGACAATATTAAAACAAGTAGCTTAGAAAAACATCATAAGAATTACTTGCAAAATCCTTAGATTACCTTTTGGATCGTCTCAACATGCTGGTAGCAGGCAGAGAGAAATTGGACAGCACTGTCCAAAAGGAGTCAGACATGATCTTTAAAAGCTTTCATTGCTGGGAAAATACAGCACAATCAAGCCACTAGCAATAAATAAGGAACTAAATAATACCAGTGACAGAGCCAATGCAAATTCCCTGTAGACCTTGCAAGCTGTTCCATTAATGTGAGACAGGCAGGCAAGCGTACATATTGCTGCTGTTTCCACTGCCTCTGTTTTCTCCCTGCTCCATCCCTGCCTCCCGCCCTCCACCTTAGGAGGCAGTGCAAAATGAGATATTTATTCTCTTCCTAATATATACACTTTAAACCTGGAGTTTGCTGAATTCACAACATACGTGCTTTCTGTACATCTCTCTGTGTTCATCTAATTACAAACAAAATATTTTGAATATTTTCAAAACCATAATTGGGGACTCTTTGCAATCCTGAATAACACAGAGGGGTTTAAGCGGTGTCTGCACAGAAAGCACCACTGGCTGCCTAGTTCGTGTTTTTATTCTGACATGGTGGCTCTTCTTTTCCTAACTACATGAGGCACATCAGGGGCATTTTGCTTATTTTCTTAATTAATCTTCCACCTTTAAACAAATCCCATCTTTCATCTTTAGTAGCCCAAGCGGATTTTTAATTTAAANAAAAAAAAAAAGAGCTTTCTATGCCTCCTAAGATCAGTTTAAAACCAGAAATCCATTCTCCCCCTGAAGTCAGCCACACCACATCCACATCAGTCACAGCAAACACAAACTCCTACGTAGCACCTGGTGCCCAAAAACAACTCAACCAGCTGAATTCTGACAACAAAACGCAAGCAGGACTCGTGTGATGCACATCAGAGGTTGCCCACACACCCCCTTGCACATCAGCCACAAGTTCACTGTTCCCCTTTGTGCCTCCAGAAGCCTCTTGCCACGTTTTTGCTTTTTCCGGGGTCTAAACAAAACCTCGCTGGAGCTGCCTTTTTTTTTTTTCTTAATTTCAGTATGCAATCTATTTTCTTTCTATTGTGGCTTTTTTAAGCACTTCTGCCAGTAGGAAAGTTAATGACGTTCTCATATTTCAGCCTTCTTGAGTGGCTTTTTATCACAGACATGAGAAAGATGACAATCAACAGCTGGCACAGCCTTCCAAGCACAATACAGCCCTAAAAAAAATACACAAAAATGTCTGGGAGAAAGAAATCCCACTAGACTCACTTTAGCTTTCCTCACAATCTCATGGACGAATTAGATGGTCTTCATAATTTTCCATTAAATAATGACATATTTTTAATACACACATTTATCAAGAATTGCAGTATCTGATTGAGCAAAGTATTCCCTTCCATCTGGGCTTCAAAACAGGCAAATGGGATTTTTAGAAGCTCTGCACAACATGAGCATCTTTTCTAATATTTTTACAAATTTAATCTAAATCACACAGCGGTTTTATTTCACAAAGTTAAGCGTACAACCAAACCAAACTCTGCCACTGTCTACTACTGATGAGAAAGAGTAAACACATTCATTTTTGTGTCCACATAATATCGTATACCAATCAAGTTGAAACTGAACACTAGCCTTTTAGAGTTATATTCAGGATATTATGTGACCTTCCGATTCCAATAAACCCTGGTTTTGAAAAGGTATGAAAATTTTACTCTGTCAGCTAAAGCATGAATTGAAATTCCTGAGCAGTAATGGTGGAAAAAAAGTGTTCGACTAACTAACAAAATAAATCTATCACAACAGAAATAAATTCCTGACTGCTTATAGTTAACAAATAAGATCACAATCAGCTAACACCCCTAACTCTGTATTAGTCATGCTTTTTTCAAAAATGATTGAAAATTCAGTAGTTGTAGACGTATCACTCATTATCACTGCACACAGCAGCAGCACCGTCACATCTCTTGCAGGAAGGACACAAAAAGGAGAAGCCATTTTAGGAGAACATTTCTCCATGGGCATCAGTGACTGACAGCCCTACAGCAATGTTAATCCAGCTAAACCCTGTCCATCCTCTGCTGTTCCTGGGGAGCACAGAGCACCCCAAGCAGGGAAGGGGATGGGGTGTTTGCTATCATCAGAAACCCATCCGTCCACCCATCTCGCCATTTAACATGATTCTGCAGAGCTTTTACCCAAGAACTGCAAAAAGCACTTTGAGAATTATATAACACTGGTTCAAAACCAGCAGAAATTTCTTTCAACACTTTATATTCCTGCTTTTCAAAATGACTGTTTCATATGGAAGTAACAAACTCTAATCCTGCAAATCAGCGCCTGCAAAGCGCTCATTTTGGGACCCAGAGACTCCTGAGAAGTTCAGAGTACCCAAAAAAAGTGAAGACACCACACTTGGAGATGCAGTGTTTTTGCTAGAAAAACAGAAGAATACAAACCATCAAAAAGCTTTTAAAATAAGTCATGCCTTAAAATATGACAGTGTCAACATTTACAGAATTGTCTTTAGTAACAACAAATACAGTAAGCATAAGGATTTTCTCACATCTACAATGACAAATGAAATCCTTCGAAGGAACTGCCTCTGCACAATCAGCAAAACATTTTGGAAAATTTGGGCCAGAAACTTCTCACTAATTCAAAATATACCATATCTGTATATGAGAAAACATGCCAACAGCACACTCACATACATAGGTTACAAGATGAGTTTTCTATTTTATTTAACTCATAATAACATTAAAATGTCTTTATGAATTCCAGACCCTGAGTTATCCCAAGCCTAAAGAAACCTCTTCCTTTGTAACATTCTCCCACTCGCCTTTCAGGATATTTAGTCTCCATCAATCTCCCTAATGCACCTTCTCCACTTTATGTCCAACTTGTCCTCTGAAAAGACCACCTGCAGAACATTTCAGCAGCTCCTGTGATGATGGAGTATTTCTCTATCAACCAAATGCACAGTTTCCAGAGCCCTCCTAATGACACTGCATCCACTGGACAGTTATAAATAGTCAGTGTCAACGACTTTCCCTATTTCTCATCTTTACCATTACCAAAGTAGGACATTAATTAAGCCTGACATTAAATGAGAATGCAATTAGGCAAACAGTCCACACGAAACCCATTGCTTTCTGAACTTTTTTATAGCAGCTACATTTATCATTAAATAAATCTCCTTGGTAGAAGATCATCTTCTTTTAAATAAAATCTGTCATTTTAGAAGTAAGCCGAACTTCCTGGAAAGTTTGAAGCAGTACCAAGCAGATCAATGAGGTAATTTTGAAAAAGAATATCCCAAAGATCAAAACTCCTGTGTCTGACTACATTTTAAGTTGACTATGTACCAAGAAAAGTTTCCACAAAGTATTGATTATATTTTCAAACACTTCAACCAGGATGAACCATGTAATAGGGCAATAGTTTTCAAATGAAGGTGAGTTTCATGAGTTACACTGTGGTAAAGGAAAACTTACAATGGAAACCAGCTGAAATACTAATTGGGAAAAACCTACTCTTGCTAATTAGTCCATAACTTGAATGGTTATGTTGTATTATGCTTCACATAAGAACATGATACTTTCAGACATAACTGTTTTAAACAGTCATTAGACTCAAACCCACGAATTATTCACTAGAAATACCCAGAAATTAAAACCATTTTGCTAGCAAAGCCAAATTCTTTGGAGAAGTCACAATTAAAAAAGATACATTCTATCTCTATAAAGAGCATATTGACTTAATTTTAAACTTTAAAAGGTATGCTCAACGAGCACAGAAAATTATTCTACTGTAAGTAAGCATAAATTAGCATAGGTGAAGAGATACCTGCTCTGTATCACCATACAGTGAAAAGCGTGTAAGGTGTAAAAACTCCAGCAGAAAACTTTGGTCTTTCAACTGAGAGAAAGGAGAAAGTTCTTCCTTNAAAAAAAAAAAAAAAGAAGGTCCCTTTAAAAAAAAATTACATGGGAGATGTGTGTTGAGCTATTTGGGGCATCATTATTATTTGAACAGTGAGGTACGCAAGCGAAGAACAGACTGTCTTTGAGCCGCCTGCAATCGCGAGACTCGTAAGAAAGAGTCTGACAGAAAACATTAGGTTGAATGGATCTTCAAGGTTCACTTTTCTATCATTTGCTAGGTTATAAAAACCATAGATTTCTTCCTTTTGGGGCAGAAATCACCAAGCCACCACCCCAAAACGAAAGACTAATTCTCTTTTACTACAGTGGCTCCCATGGATTTCAACTGCTACCTCTGTATAAAAGGGCTCCCAAAGACATATCCGTATGAGATTAAACAAAGAGCTGATGGCCAAGGGGTTTGGGGGTGAAGAACAACTGAACTTCTCTCTGGTGTGCATTCCCTATGCAGGGAACATCCTACTGACTGCACTAGTTAATGATTCAAAGGATCAGAAACATTTACTGGAGTAGCTATCAGGCACTGCACCTGCATGGAAGCTGCCAACTCCTCATGTAACTTTAATTGAGCACAGTTACTGAACTAACAGGGGTTGCCATCCTAGTGGACAGCCTGAAATGCTATCTAATGCACTACAATATCACTGCACAGTTAAGCACAAGCAACTGCTCTGATTTCAGTTTAAAACAACTCTCACAAAATTGTACTCACTCAGATATAGAAGAGGCCAACTACAGCTCCATCATCACAATTCATATCTTCTAAGTGAAAACACTACTAAATAGTGCTAAGAAGTGAGCAATGCTAAAACACCAAGTTAATTGTGCCCCAATCCTATGAATATTTAATAAGAAATATTCTTTCTTTCTATTTTATTTACAAAAACATCACTTATTAGTATGTTGATATTCCATGCAACACCACCCTTCCCAAGTAACAGCAGTAAGATGTTCAGCAACTCCAATGTAACATAAGCTTAACATAATTTCCAACTCACAGACTTGACAATTGGGCTCAGATGCCATGGAAAGGTCAATTACGCTCTTTAAATAAGTTACTAGTTCTTGCGTTCTTTCCCTAGCCCTGCCTTCTTCATGTGCAATTCAAATGTCAGTTGTCCAATTTAATCAAATGTAACCTCCATATGTGATTCAAATGCCATAAAAATTGAGAAATGTTATTTGAAAAACAACAATACTGAAAATCAGATCTGAAAATGTCACTTCCTATTTACACAGAAATCTTCTAACGTTTTATCCAAAATGTAGTTAAGGACATTCAGTAGCACTTGCAAGAAACACAGCACCACAGAGTGCTGCTGTAACCCCAACATCCTCATCCAAAGGTTCTCCCTCCTCTTCACCAGCCAAAACTTATCCAAAGGAAAACATAGATTGAGCCTCCTCTTGCCACCATAGCATCTCCTCATCTTTGTCATGTATTATTTATCCCAAAGCACTTAAAGCTTCCTTTTTAACCTGTAATACAGTCTGAATGAATTCACTGTGCAACTGGATTTGCAAACAGGAAGATAACTTAATCTCTTCTCCTGCCACTCCAGCCTGCAGCAGCCTCTCCACGAAGAAGTACAGCACTACAGCTCTTTGCAGAATTTTTCCATCTCTGACTCCCTGTACTTGAGTAACACCACCAGGCTATTGCTAATTCTCCTGTAACATGGGTTCTGTGTATGTCCCAAAGAGCTATAACACACTGTCCTTGACAGACATGGTCCATAATCATTCCAACAAAACTATGTCAGCAAAGCAGATGTGAAAAAGCAGGTGTTATTCCCCCCATTTTACAGAGAATCTACAGTGCAGAGCCTAAAGGACAAATTAGGGTAAGGGCAGCAGCAAAGGTGGCTGGCAGACTTTGTGTCTTTGCAGGGAGTGAGGACTGAAGAAGAAATACCAGTAGATGCAAAGACAACAGGCAAGTAATTGAGGTAAAATGAACGAAGCAAACAACAGAGAGGGAACTGAGCTGTATTTCAGTAGGTGAATTAGAGAGCTTTGAGTTACTCAGCTCTCAATTACCGGCTCACAAAAGCAAAAAGGGCTCCCCTCATCTATGCAAGCCCAAAAACCCCCAGCACGCATCCCAGGGCAGCAGCCTGTGCAGACTGTGCCAAGGATCACCATGGTGCCCCCAGGCTCAGGGCACACGTGGTGAGCAGCGAGCAGGGAGTGCTGTCACCTGTTTCACAGCGTATTACCCAGAAGACCAAATCAAGCCTGAACTCTAAAACAAGCTCTGGCATCTGATTTGTTTCTCAGTAGAATTCAGGTTGTTCGCTCCAACCCAAATCTCCGGTGCAGGACGTTCCACTGCACAGTTTGTTTCCTCTTTCCCTGGTTAACACACTTAGGCTCAGCTGAAATGTTAAGGATATTGTAAAGCCCTTGCATTTACCACGGCTTTTCTGAGACAAAAAGCTTATTTTGTAGGATGTTGGCTAAGAAGAGTTATTCTGGGAGCAAGGGGAATGCTAATGTAATGAACAGACGAAGAGGATGAATTTTACATTTTCAAGCATAAATTCTTAATGAAGTTAGAGCATGGGATAAGAATAGACTTTACAAAATAAGCATGGTACAGAAGAGACATGAGAAATCAAAACCATGCTTGGGAAACATCAGGGGTGCTAGTAGACACACACACACACCAAAAAAAAGGATAAAAAGTTTATCTAGTTTTAAAGGCAGAATTACATCCTTATTTGGACATGAATTTTTAACAGAAATTGGCCCCTATTTTAGCCATTCCTCTGGAATAGTATGAATCTTCACAGCAAAAGCTTAGCTTTTAATCTTAAAGTCTGGGAAAACTGTGGTAAGATATCATCAACTGTCAGGCAAACAAACTACTCCAGGTTGTGAGCCTCAGAAAAATATGTAACATAAAACCAGATCCAACACGAGAACAAGCCTGGACCACATATTTTTAAATAACTACAGATTGATACAACTCTATCAATGTTCTACAATAATTCTGAGAAACCCACAAAGGTGACACATTACAAAACCAAGGTTTCCTAAAATACGTATCATATTTAGAAGGTCTTGAGTGAAGACATTTATTTTATCTATGACTTCTAACATGTGTGTCTACCTAGATTTAAGTGGAGACATAAATGTTAGAACACAGAAGCAGATTTAATAAATTAAGATAAATTGACTCGAACTGAATTCTCAGCTTTGAAATAAAGTACAGAATGGACAGATACGGAACTCTTAATGATTTCTGCAGTCTCCAGAGAAACATTCATGTTGAAATACTAAAACCAAAATTTATCAGGTTGCAATGCTAAATCTTACTACACTCTACTGTAACATTAAAAATGGCACAAATAAATCTAAATAATATAGCTAGAAACAAAAATACATAACAAAATTGCTTGGTTTTAAAATAAATTACTTTCATAACCCACCTCACCAATGACCTTTTAAGTCATCTCACACACAAAGAAAAAGAGAAAGTGTTGATAAATGGGAATATCCAGCTTGTATTCACTTTATTTTCTTTTCTTCCAAATTTTTATTAGGAGATGCAGCATTATACAGATTTTATATATCAGGGAAAGATAAAGAAATCAAAATTTAAGCAAAAACGTAAGCAATTTTTAAAAATATTTTTTAACAAACATTTTCTGCACTACCTATTAAAATGCAGCCAATAAGAAAAGCAAATCCTATTTCCAGCTGGCCGAAATATTTAGCCCAACATACAGGCTCCTAAACAAACACAGAAGCGGAGAGAGCACAGATCACGCGTGCAAACCAACACCACCTGCGTGTCCGGAGAACGCCCTTCCAGCAGAGAAAGCACAACTCCGAAACCAAGAAATACTTCTCACATTAGCGACCACTCACAAGAGCACGATGTAAAACACCGACTGCGGCGTCCGGTGGCGGAGTCTGCAGCTGCCCTTGTTCCTGACAAGAAGGGGAAAGTTGCAGAAGCGACAGGTCCCAGCTTTGTGATCCATCTTGCCACGAGCGGAGGCTGCGCGCGCTCAGCCATGGGGCACAGGCCGGGACACGTCCCCGCGGGCTGCTCCTCCACGCCAAACGCAAACGCAGCTCTAATCAACTGCATTTCGCCCAAACTAATTGCAAGTTCTCTGCAAGGGCAGTGCAGACACTCGTGACTTTAAAGGAACACTTGTGGTCAATATTTGTGTGTTGATTCACTCGGAAAATTGGACGTTTAATGATTCTGGAATCTTCCAGTCTCTCGGAAGCAGAATGGGCAAGCAGCTGCATTACAATGAAGTGTGGAGGAAAGCTAGTAGGGACTTTGACCAGATTTCTTTCAGTGGAAAATTCTGCCCTAAAAATTTTTCTGTTCTGCTATTTTTAATTTCTCATCTGCTCACAAATAAAAGTGAGAATCTCAGGAACAAAACCAGAAATGTACTAAAGAGTACAAAAAATAATATTCACCTTCTCAGGCAAGCTATAACCCAAACACACATTATTGGTTCTACTTGTGCCGCATGTCTTTGATGAGAATCAAAATAATAACTTCCAAAAATGGCTTTTTTAGTGTTTATATAAATAAATGCCCACCTCAGCCCAGAGATGTGACAATGCAATTCTCAGTGCACAAAAAGTCTTTCCCAGACGGCTGGATCAATAACATCCCTGCTCTAAAGACCTAAAGGTCTGAAGAAAGGAAAGGACAGGGAGAACAGGAAGGAAACAAAAGCACACAGAGCTCTTTCACCACAGCAAAGATTACGGTTTGAAGATTTTATTTTAGAACATTAATAATTCATAATGACAGTGTAATGTAAACTAGGTTAGAAGATTATGCTCTCAAGTACCACACAAGGGATTGAATGACAGAATAATAACAACTAGCCAAAGTAGCAAAATTTCAGGAGATAAATGAGGGGAAGAGAGAATTTAGAGCACTAAAAGAAGCATATTTGAGATGAATGAACAAAAACAAGAATAGAGAGATGCTGAAGAAAAGGGGAGCACAGATGCAGCCTGTAGAAAGAGAGCACGAGTGGGTCCATTTACAGCAAATGAAGCTCTGCAGGCCCTCTGGCATGGTAGTTATGAATATTCAAACAAGAGCATAAATTTGAGACAAAAGTTCACCATAGCTCAGGATAGCGAGACACAGCTGAAATGGGATACCATTCCAAAAATTGGTGAAAAGTTACCCTGAGATCCTCCTTCCTTCTTTACATTCTGAACTTCCCTTAAGCTTTCAGGTTAATATTGATCCACTAAATGGTTTATCTAACTAAATTAAAACTGTAACACTTGTCTTCAAAAAGCAATTTTTTTAAGGAAACAAGTTGGAAAGGAACCTGCTGCTCATGGGCAGGAACAGCCCTGGGCTGACACACACAGCTGTATAAAATAACCTCTGTTTCCCCCCAGCTCCAGGCCCTGAAGGTGACACCAGGTACTTGCTGTTAGTACATCTCTACTAGTAGTGCTTCAGCACAGGACATTAACAGGCCCCTTTGCACACTCACTGATTTTCCAAATTAAAACTAAAAATAGCCCCTGGTTGCCTCATAGTCCAATTAAAAACAAATCTTGGATAATGCATGGCACTGTCTATCAACAGTAATAAACACATGATTGTCTGGTTAAGAATTTATATTTCTTTCTCAGAACTATTCCCTTGCCAGGAATCTTTCAGTGCTCTGGTTGTTTCTGTATCTACATTCCAGATCAAAAGGTCTTTGCAGGAGAGACTACTTGGAAGGAAAAATTTTATTTTTCCACTGTCGTTTGAGGAACTCACTGTTATTTGAGGATAAGGACAGAAGAAGAAAGGCTTCAATATTTACTACAGTCTCTTAAGAACCTTCTGAGCTCTTCATTCCTCCCTAGAAGTTGCTGACTTGTCCCAACCATCCCAAACTCTGAATAGTGCAGGGGTAGTAAATGAGTCGGCTCATACACAGGTGCACCAGCAGATCACAGCCTTCAAACACGATTATATAGAAAAACCAGTTACGAACCACAACCTTATATGGTTTATAGGTGAAATGGCCAACAAACAGTAAAGCCCTCCAACTTCTAAAGTCACAAGTACAAGCTCCCCTCTGGGAGCCTCCAATTTCCCAGGTCAAACCACCAGGTTATGATTTACAAGTGGTCCCATGGAGGGCAGCCAAATGGTGAGCCTGGAAGGAGACAAGAATTCACACCTCGGGCTCCAAACCCCAGGGTTTAACTCTTCTGCTACTGCAGCTCCAGGCAGGATGCAGGGATTTTTGCATTTATATAATGCCTTCACATGAAAAAATTACATCATTCATGCCAGCACGCCTCAATATTCCCAACCATATTAAAGTAAACAAACAGTTTCCCATCAGTCCAAGACACACAAGAAGTTATCTGAGCCTGTCACATTTCAGGTATCACCAGCATGTCCCTCCCATTCAGTTTCTTAGATGGGAAAAATGATTCCCAAGAATAATAACCAGTACAAAAGAAAAGGAATAAGGAGAAAAATTTCCATTAAAAAAGAAATTAATTCTGGGAAACTCATTCATTCAATGTGAGATGTAGATTAGAATTCAGTTGCCAAAAGCTTACCTACTCAAAATTCACCATTTCACATTATGCATAATGATATATCCACAAAGTTGTTCTGTTTCTCATTATTCTTGAATTGCTGATCTACACTGTTTCCAAAAGTGACATTATTCTGTCTTGCAGTCAACTCTGACCAATTATTTAGCACATTTAAGAAAGCAGAACCTGTACCAAATCAAGCACTAAACCAGGAGGATAACACTTACTGCAAAACCAGAACAATTTCCAAATGTCATTCAAGCTGAATATAGGCCTCTTCATTAATCCGCCAACATTTGTCAAAGAGGAATTTCTAACAAAAAAAAGCCAAACTCTTAAAACCTGTATCATATCAAGTGACTTTACACTAAGGAAAATTTAAGCAAACATAGGAAGCCATCAACAACTTTTGATAAGCCTTGAGGTATTTAAAAAAAAAAATAAAGAAACTTATCAAGTCTGAATTCTGAAATGTTTTTGATCTTCCCTAAAAATAAGGAACTTCTGTTTACAGCTGCTGCCCTGATGTTGTAAAATATACGCAGTCTTCAAAACCCGAACCACAGGTGATCTGGGGATGTGTATGCCAAGAACACATCCTTGTTCTATGGAAAGGATTTCTGCATCTGCCTTGAAGCAGCAGGACTGGAGTCACAAGACTCTCATTGAGGCACACCAGCCCTCCTCATTCACAAGATAAAGAGCCACGGTCCAACAGGAGACCCATTCCAAGAAGGTGGATGTCTCCATCCCCACCCTTTGGTGAGGGTTTGCTGACCAGCCCCCTGCAAATCTGGAAAGCCCATCTGATTCACTGCAATGGAGCAGACTCGCCCAGGACACTGCCCACTCAACCTCACCCATACACCCAAACAAGCCATAGCTCTAAATATAGGTCTCCCCTCATCCACTGCAACAGCTTGTACAAAAAAGGCTTTAAATAAAGGCAGGCAACCCTCCAGGACATTTGCTGAATGCCTATGTATAATATACTCTTGTTACTTACCACAGTTATTGATTAAAGGCTTGTTTCCTAGAATAGGCTTTTTATGTAAATAAATTAATATATTCTTAAATTATATCACAGATGTCCATAAAATCCTAATTATATAAAACTCATAACATTGTAATTACAGACTGATCAAGTAATTATGTAGTGTGCTTAAAGACTATTTTGGAGCAACATTAGGTTTCCCATTTTGTTTTACTTAAATAAGACAGCAAGGGTCTGGTCACCATCACACCCACAAATGGTGACCAGATTTTGTACAGTCTAAGAAAAAATTCTATTAAACTATCCTGCAAAGCTATAAAAAAAATTAATAGCTATTTCCAATAGACTTCATTAAAGCTAGAATTTCCAAGGGAAAACATTCCTATAAAAATAACCTCCACCATACATCCCTATAAGAACATGTTCCACAACTGGCATGAATTCATGAAACTGAAATAGCACGAGAAAATGCCCCTTGAATGATCCAGCTGAAGCCAACTCTTCCCATGGTTTGTTAGGAAATTGAAGCAAATTTCCACCGAGACTTCACCTCAGCTGCAGCACTCAGAGATGCCAGAAAAACAGCACCTGAACACTTTTATCCTTCTTACCACAAACAAATTAAACTGTTTCTAGAATTACTGAAAATGTCTTATGTCTTGCTGAGGGTGTTAGAGGGAATGTAACATTTTCTGGAATGGGGGTAATTGCACTCTCCTTTAATCTCACGGTTCATCACTTCCAAGTTAGAACAATCAATTCATGACATCTCTTAAGCAACTTGAGATCAAAAAATGCTGTAAATTCATATTTTGATTAAATTAAAGGACAAATATGGGTGCACAGAGATCTGCCAGCTCATAAAGAGGACCAGCTGTGAAACATGGCCTCATTTTCTTCTTCAGTAATTTGACTTTCCTGTTACCCCAGAAGAGTGCAAGCCAGATCCCAAAGACAAGACTCAGCACTTGTACAATTTTGGACATAATTCTCTTTTCTTACTAAAGATGCATGACCCTAATTCCAACCCACATTTCCATCAACTATAGCAGTCTTATTCCACCTGTTACGAATTTGGTTTTATTGTAATCAGACCACATTTCCTTTTACTCTTTTGAAAGGTTTACATTATTTTCATTTGTTCAAAGGTTATGTATAAAATATTTTCAATCTTAATTAGATTAATTCTTTCAGAAGCCATGAACTTCCATGCCATCTGTCTTGACATCAGATGCACCAACAGTCGTTCATCTGTCGACATAAAATTATCAATGGCACCACGAAATACAGGAAAGGAGGGAAAATCTGTGCAAATTCTTGCAAATGCAATATACCAAAGGTAAAAAGTGAGGAAGATTTAATGTGAAGGCACAAGTTTTTCTTGTTACATTTTCCAGCAGTTCCCTGCATAGCCATGGAAATGAATCACTGCCTGGCTAACCTGAGGTGTTAAGCTGAGTAGATCAATGACAGTGGTAACTTGCCAAGATGAACCTTTGCTCTAAGCGAGCAGGAATGGCTATCACTGGCACCGTAACCAAGTAAACAAAACTACAACAAAGAAAGACAGGATAAAACAGGATCAAGAGCTGCACAGGTGAAAGCAACAATGACGAAAATAAAAACTTATTATAGTCGACCTAAGCTGTTACACAGAACCATGTATCTGTGAATCATCAACCATTCAGTATTTAAAGAGCAGATGGCTGGAAGGTCCCCATATGGGAAAAATATTATTATCAAGCAGTCCATAGTAACAGTGGAATAAAGGTTGCTACTAAGACTTTTATATGAACTGTTCTTAAAGAGAAAATTATTCACTGACCCATGTCAGAACTCTGAAAATTGAAGGTTTCTCAGAGGAAGAAAAAACAGTTCCAAAAAGACTTTTGAAAATAATCAATAATCATCAGATCTCATCTCCAAAAAGAACAGTTCTCAATTGACTTTAACAATAATCTAATCTTGATATTTAATTGCCACTTACCAGTCTGTTAATTAGCCCCAAGGCTAAACAGCATTTAATTGAGTTTAATCACCCTTGTTTAAAGGAACATTACCCAATATCAGCCTTTAAATAATAAAAATTCATTTTACATTAGATTGATGGCAACGACATTGAAATGTTAGGAGACTGCTCTGTAGCCGCTGCCCTTCACTTCCCCCAAGTGCTGCCAAAGTGAGCACCTTATCAAGAATTGTCACCAATTGCTGCCCAACGTGCAGGAAAAGTGGCAGGTGCTGGGCAAGCCTCTCTCCATGGCCATGCACAACGAGGACAGACACATGCAGCGTCCCTTTCCTCTGCTGACAACCTGATTTCCACTCAACAGATGTCGTATACATTACTCTGCATTAGAGGGGCAGAAGCCTAAAATAGTTCAACTTCACATTTTCTGGTTAGTCCTACCAGAGCTGGCCAGCAAGAGCAACCTCTCTCTGAAATAACATCTAGATTCAGGGGCTATTGCATTACCACCTGATGAGTAACTGAAATTTGACCAGCCACATCCACCCTGCAGCATGTGAACTTCAAAACCAGCCCTCTGGTGCTATGTTGGCTCAAGTTTTAAGTAGGTACCACTGAGCTCCGGTTTCATAACCACACACACAAAGATCTCCAGCATGTGTGAGCCTTTGCCTGGGACTGTCCCCCTGAGAGCTTTCCTAAGAGGAAACTAAGAAGTTTCCTCTTAGTGAAGAAGCTGAAGGTTTCCACTGGGGCTGCTGATGGCTGCGCTTGTCCCGTAAGAGCTCAATGAGGAGCAAGAGCTAATCCTGAAGGGAAAACATCTCAGTTGAGCTGTTAAGTGCTTTAATACAAACTGAGCTGGTTTGGGCTGTTTTTGGTTTAGAAACTCTCATACTCTTCACTCAAGCCTGCTAACAACAGGCTTGATTCTACTCCTTATCCTTTGCATACCCTGTGCTTGGAGACCTCAGCCTGCCAGCCTCTGTACAAAAGCAGAGTGCATTTCCAGGGAATAGAACAGGGTGCAGTATTTAGCACAGACCCACTATTTCGACAGGGGTTTTTAAGGACCCCACTCTTGGCTGTTTTACTTTTAAGTTGGTTTTCCTGACACCAGACATGCCTATGAGGGCTTCTCTGCTGCTTGGTACAAGTTGCACACGTGCTAACACAAGGTACCCCCAGGAACTGGCATGCACACACCATCAGACAGGTTTCCATTCTTTAATCCATTTTATCTTCTTCCCTACATAGGGCCTACATACGAACTACAAAAAATTTGTCTCAATAAGCAACATCAACTTGAACACTAAATGGCTGGAAGTAAGTTGTGACTAGGAAGCTGTTTCCTTCTGTTAGATGTTATTCTCTTAAACTGTAAAGCTGTTAAGTTCATAGATGGTTATGCCAACACCAAACTGTTAGAAATTCCTAGTTGATACCTCTCCTTACCTCCACTGGAAAGGATGGCTGTAGCACGGACTAGATGGATTGCTCTGGGCTTGTGAGTTCAGGTAAAATACTAGAGGAGAAGTGACAAGTGCACAGTCAGCACTAAATGGGAATTTAAGATGCTGCAGACCTGGAGCAGATGTAGGAGAGAACATGTGCTGATGAACATCATTTCCTCGGCAGTGGGAGTACAAAGAAGAGGAGATTCTGACAAGGTACCACAGTAGAAAAAAAAATCAGGGTCAATATCACATCTTCTGTTTCAATAAAGAAAAAAAAAAGGTAATTCCAAAATACAAATTATATCTTCTAAACAAATACAATAAACTCAGTGGTCAAAAGTCATTCCTTTCCATTATCATCCAAACCAAAATGTATTTTTCAGTCAATTTAATATCTATTCAATGATATTTTTCCACTACAAAAATCCACCAATCTGGAATTATCCAAATCCCTTCTTGCAATGATTTCCAGGCTTTCTGGAATACACACCATTGTCAATCTCTAACCTACAACATTTAATTGAGAAAAAAGAACAAATTGATAATGGCACCAGCAGCAAACACAGACCATTTGTATCACTGCCTTCACAATTTGGGAGCCGTGGTTCCATGCCACGGCTGTGGCAATAACCGAAACACGCAACTGTGAAAATACGAATTACACAAACCATTAACTAGAACACAACATTTAGCAGTGGCAGTTGTTTTAGAGCAACAACTAATTAAGCCTGAAAGCAGCACTCCAAAATGGCTTTATTCTAATTTTAGCAGTGGGGAAACTGAGGCATGAAGAGGTTTAGTGACATGTCCACAGCACATCCACGGGAGCATCAGGATTGCAGCTGAGGGTGCTGATGCCCAGCTCTGTGCTCAGCTCTGTGAACTGTCCTGCTTTTTTAGGGTCAGCAGCCAACGCACATTTGTATTCACACAGGATACAGAAAAAGTCTCAAAATAGCTGCTTTTCAAAAAGCTGCAAACAGACTTGTACATAAACACAGAGCAGGGGTTCTAACACCTACTTTAGTGAACTATACACGATGAGATGTCCTTCGCTAGAAATAAAGTAAAAGTTAACTTACAATTATTGGTATCACAAAGTATGTTATGTCTTAGAATACAAATTAGTGCCACTGTATTCTTACACCTATAACTTTGGTTTTTGACTGAGGGCTGAAAAAAGTTTCTATTTACCATATTTAAATATAAAAGTGAGCAAAATGGAAATCTGAGGCATGCTTTAGTTTTGTTTAGAATTCAGATATTTTACACTTGAAAGTCCTGAAGTCAAGCATGTTTGTCCATGCTCCTAGCTTTAAATTTCCTGATGAATCCAAATACTTATCAGTTAAGCAACCTTTACATACTGGAAATCCTCCCCACCAGCAATCTCTGCTTAAACAGCTGATGAGCTTTACAGACTGCAGACAGAAAAGGTTAAGCCTGCCTCTTACCCTGCTCCTCCCTCCACTGACTACACTACAGATTCTTTTCACCTCCTCTACTGAACACAGTATTATATGTACAATTTCCTTAATTTTACCTAACAGAAATAATAAATATAATTACAAACATCATAAATAGCAGTTTCCATTAGTAGATTTCAAAGCATTTATAAAGGACACAAGCATTAAAAAGGAAATGCTTGTTAAAATTCCATTTGTAGAACTACATGTGGCAATGTAAGTAGAGACTTCTTGCTTCAAATCTAGAAGTTTTCAATAGCATTCTTAATTCTAGAAGACAGCAAAGGTAGCAAAGGTTTTTGGAGATTTTAACACTGTGACAGCTTTCTGATAAGTTATTAAAAGTGCTTTTTAAATCTGAAGAATGATCAAAATAGAAAGACAGAGTTACAAACATTTAGTTTTACTACACTAATGCTTGGGACAAAACCTAACCACAATGTATCCCAGTTAAAAACATTTAAACATTGCTTTTTTTGGCTATACTTCATGGTTAATACTTGACAAAACTAAAATGTTAAAGCTTCCAAAATGAAATTTCGTGTACTGTACTGCCAAATAAGCACAACAGATAAAGAAAGTTCTAATAAATCAAAGCAATGTCTATCAGCCACAGAAAATTCTGGCCGGTTTTTCTTCATAGCTTCAATTTGAAACGATCAAGTGCAATTTATTTTTCACAACAGTCCTTACTGGATCCGCAGAGATGGGGCTCCAAGCCTCTGTTTCCTCCGCTTCATCATTGTGCTGATACACTGATATGCCTCTTCCCAGCATAAGAGGCTTAGAGCCGGGAAGGAGAGGCCACTGTTATCACTCCAACGCAGGGCACAGAACAATCAGTGCAATTCCAAGCTCTTCATATACCCCCAGTGTCAGAGAGACCTCGGGAGTTCAGTAATGGTCCAGATTAACCACACAGCTCACGTCAAAAACCTAATTATTTATAAAAAAGAAAAAATTCAGATTACAACATCTTCTGCGAGCCTATTCACGGCACCCGGCGAAAGCGAACGGAGCCCACCAGAAGGAAAGGAAGGTGCCGGCAAGCGCAGGACACGGAGGGGCCATCTGACCTGTCCCACCGCCCGCAGCACGCTCCTGCCACGCGGGCCAGCCACCGACCCCCGGGCTCCCAGGAGCAGCAGCAGCCCTCCCCACCAAACCAAAGGGAGCGCGGAAAGCCGAAGGCAGCGATGGCGCACTTGGAAGGATCCTGGCAGGAATCGGACGGAGCAGCTTGGAAACTCGCACGGCGACAGGAACAGAGGCAGCGCTCCCACCCAGAGCCTGGCAGAGCCCTCAGCGGTGTGCGAGCAGCAGCTGCTCCCGGCCGGCGGGGACACGTGAACCAGCCCTTGTTCAGAAATCAATCCCCTCAACTACACGCACAACTTGCGTCTTAAAACATCTTCCCGTAACTCCCAAGCTGTGTTCCAGCCACAAACTTTATGGAGCACGGAGAACAGAGCAGCAACCCGGGGAGCCGGATGCTGGAGGGGAGGAAGGGGGAACACCTTCACTAGGAGGCAAAGTTCCCCTTACACTGCAAGTCTGGCAGTTCTGCTTGCAAAAAGCAACTTCATTCAGCTCAAAATCAATTTTGTGCTATTAATATAACTGTCCCAAATTATGTCCAACACTTTTTAAATGTCTATTTGTAAGAATGTCACTTTCCCCCAAAAAATTTCCATCTATATGTTTGATAGGCTTTAAAGTGCTAAAGCCTGTATTTAGGCTGCCACTCACAAGTACTCATCAACCAAGTCAAATTCCACGTGACAACTCCTATCTTGAGACCCTTCCCTGATTCCAGTCACAGCCCCACACTACAAAATCCCAGCCTCTCAACAGCCAGGAGAAGAGAGTGCCAGGCTCAGGAAGAAGGGCCAGGGTGGCCAGAGCCCCTGCCTCCCACACTGTGCCTATGGAGTAACACAGCACAGCAAGCAACAAAAAGTACAAATTTGGTATGCTACGTATAATTCTATTGTACTTATTAAATGAGAGCCTGGATTAAGTAGTGGAAACTTGACAATAAAAACTGCGCAAAGTACTTTTTCCACTTTTAAATCCTTGATGAAAACCCCCATAAATTCTTTGTCTCTGAGATGACAGTCTATACAGAACACTAAAATACTCCTGATTCACCAAATCACTTCTTTTAGAGAAACGATGCTTTCAAATTACTTTTAAAGCCTAATACACGAATAGCAGCACTGCTGTAGAGCCCTATAAGAATAACTGGGCACGTTCCACCTCCAGAACCAGCCCCATGGATCAGCTTAAGAGCAGCAGGTTATTTTTGACCTAATGCTTGTGAGCTGCTTCTACACACTCCGAGAAGGATGGGGTGGTCAGAAAAGAGCACCTCTTTCTCTCCCCATCTATATAAAGCACCACAAGCAGAACGCATTCACTGGAGGCATCATTTCTTACTTCATTTCCAGATCCAAATCAGAACAGAATGCAAAAGCAGCAAAATTCCCTACTCCTTTTCAGAACCATTTTTCATCCACTTCCTGCACTTTGGCTTTCCCACTCTTGGGACAATGGCACTTGCTCCTGGCAGGGAAACGGCATCGATCCATCACCAGCAGAAACACTCACCCGCCAAGACGAGCAGAAACTGAATTATATACTCCATTTCTCTGCAGATACAGAGGAAATTCCCATAGCACCTGAGCAGGGCAGCACGAAGACACAAACCAGCACTAAAGGCCAGAAATTTTCTTTCCTGCCATCAAACTTCTTATTGTTTCCAAGGTCTAAACATTAAAAAGAATAGAAGTAGTTCAGCACATCCCCCCAAAGAAATTCCTTGGTGTGTTTGTGTGTTATTTTACTGTCAGGAAGCTGGGGGTAAGTTCAACAAATTATGATGAAGACTTGTTTAATGAAACCCCCTCAGAAATGTCTAGGGCAGCAGAAACTAAGGATCTTCAGAGGTTCATAGGCAGAATGGTAGTGCAGAGAAGGAGGAAGAGAATGAGAGAAAACAGTCCCACAGGGGATATAAGCTGCCTTAAAAAGTGATTAGAAGGAATAAAGACCACCATAAAAGGCTTGCACATGACTTTAACAAACACTTTTATGTTGCTTACCATATTTCAGAGTTAGACATAAAAACTTCAGGTAAATACTACTCTTTACTAGCACCAATCACCATCAAAACAGCAGTCTGTAAGATTTGGTTCATATAAATGTGTATTTTTACTGGATATATCCTGCATTAAAATTATTTTTTCATGTTTCTTATGCCTCCATTTTCTTTTTCCATTTGTATACAGACTTTAAAAGTATATTTGATACAGATGGTTGATAGCAGGAAATAATTAACAAAAAAACCTTATAGCTGAAGTTAGAAACTGGTTTAGCAAATTTAGTTTGCTGAGGAAATTATTCTTTTCAAATTTGGATATAATATGGGAAAGCCATTATTTTATTTTTAGAAAATTTTGCATTTAGATAGCACAAAAATTAGAGCAACCCACACCATAAACCCTGCCCTAGAAACCATGAGGATTTCAAATATAAACCCACATTTTTCATTAAAAAGCCTGAACAGGTCAATAAGGTTCATGCTATAAAGAAATGAATTTATTAATAATTTATTATTTTTGAGGCACTGAACAAGAAACCAGATGGCTCAAGGGCAAGCCCAACTGGATTTAGTGACTACTGACCAGCCAAGGAGGCAACCAGAAGCAATAGTGAGCTCCAGGCTGGTGCTGGGCATCCTGCAGCCACAATGAAATGCAGTTTTCAGCCTGATCTTCTGGGTGCTGAACTGCTCTTAAACACAAGAACACAGAGAGGTGCTTCACCACGGGATGCTCCTGCTGCAAAGTCCCCACCTTTGTCCTTTCAAGTCTGGAGCGTCTCTAGTGCGATTCAGGTGCAGGTGCACATCAAAACCATGTGAAAGCTGCAGCCAACAATACAAAAACTGATCTCTGTACAGAGAACAGAACAGGATAATGGCTGAAAATAATTAAACCACTTCGACTAATAGGCTGGAGATCAAAGTTTGAGTCTATCACTCCACATTCGCTATTTGAAACTAAAGAAAATATTCATGAATGGTAATTATTTCTTTTGTGAACAAAGCATGGGGAAAAACATAACCAATACATTTATATGCATAATTCATTAAAGGAAAACTTTGAACTCTGATTATTGAACCACACCAGAGACAAAATATAACTACTAATTCCTGTTCTCTAACTATTCAATCTCTTAGCAGCCTACAACTCAGCTGAATATGATTTCCTTTAGTGCATTAAACATAACCCCCTACAGAAACACAAACACTTTAAGCACATTAACAACAAAATGGTATCTAAATTATCAGGCATTTCTCTTAATGTCACCCTGCATACAATTACCCCATCTGTTTTACATGTCTGCTCACTCTGTGCTGATTATTTCAAAATTAAGATTGCAAGATATCCAAGTGCAAAGCCATCCTTTACAGTGTGCCTGTGTTTCCTTCTGCTAATATGGAAACAGTCCTCAGACTCATCAACAGACTTCACAGGCTCCATCCCACCATTCATTCTCTTCAGCTTCCACCCAAAACCTTCTTTAGGCGACAAAATTTCTCATGTTCTCCTGACAAACTCAGACACGTAACTCCACTCCTTTTCCTTAGCACATACAAGCACAGCAACTGTCATTGCCTCTGCCTACAATCAGTTCCTGCAATAAAACAGAGATTACTCATACTGACCCAGGAAATATGAAGCATTGAGAGTCAAACAAAGAAAAAGTTTAGAAGCATTGTCAGGAATAGCTCATCCTTTTCCATTCAGCAATGACAAATACCTGAGCTAATCCACAGGCTAAAACCTTTCTAACTCAACAATCCAGCAAAGCAATCACCAAACCAGCAGCCATAGTCAAGTCCTCATTCTGTTTCTGGCAGGTTGGAAAATAATTACTTCCTCCCCAAATAGGACTTTTTACAGTAGTAAGTGCACCCCAACCTCCAGAGTAGCACACAAAAAAATGCTGAGTGGCTGATGTTTGTATATAATAAAATTGCTACTGAACTGCTACAAAGGCTGGAGTTTGTGCAGAAAATGGATGCACCTCTTGAGGCTTCCTGGCTCCAAGCCAGGTACTTCATCCTCCTGTCCATTCCTGCTTCTGCTTCTGTCGGTGAACAAAAGTCAGTGACTGACAGTCAATGAATCAGGACATGGCTACACCCATAACTATCCCTACTCATCAGCCAGAGCACAACAGCAGCTTTTCAGAAAAAAATTTTATTTTCAGAATTTATTTTTGTTTATGAGCTTCACTGTTAAGTTGATTCAAGCAGAGGAAAAGCCTCCAGAAGAACTAAGAGCTGCCTATAGTGGTAATGCCATTCTTTTTGACAGAATGGTTGAACAAATTGATACATAGTATATGTGTCTTTTTACCTTATATTACACACATATATTATAATTATTCCCTTGATACAAATTTCTCTAATTTCTAATTCAAAAACGAAGAGGATTTTTTTTAATCAGGTAAGCACTCCGATACTGAGATATGCAAAATCATGTAGATCAGCTCCACAAGACCCTTTTCATTTCACAGTACAGCATCAACACAGCTCTACATCAGCCACAATGTACTACTGACTTCATGAACAGTTAAACTTCTCAAACAACAAGATTTCATTTGGTTCTTGACTACATCTGGTACTTCACTTGACTATAGAATCTGTAATTCCAGAAACTACCATCAAATAATCAGCTAGATAACACAGGCAACTAAGATATTTCAATTCTTCACAGATTTTTAGTCTCACTAATATCTGCAACCTTGTGCTTAAAATTTATGGCCTGGATCTTCTTGACACAGGTTGCTAAATGTCTTCACATAATGACAGCTTAAAAGGCACTCACTTGTGGAAGAAAACTAAAGTGAAGTAATGAAAATTGCAGGAGTTAAGTAATACAGAAATAAAATATTCAGTCGTTTGGTTTAGTTACCAGTAACTAAAACACTACACATTTGAAGCACTTCATTTGTATCTCAGATACCTCAAATGAAAATACATGAGTAGTCTTGCATCATACCCACCTCCATGCTGGAATGAGCTGGAATATCTCTGGCATCCTCAATTTCAATTCCAAAAGTTTTGTGTAAAAATATCTAAGTTACATTTAACAAAAAACTTAGTGGTAACTCACTGCTCCGCTATTTGATCAAAGAACCTCCATAATCTTCAAATGATGAACACCACCTGTCTTAGAAATCTCTCAAATCTCGTTAAGCCAGCCTTTGAGGCATACTGGTTTAAAAAAAACCAAAACCAGTCAGTGCTTCATGTTCTTTAAATAACTCCCTGACTGGTTTATCATTGTCATATGAACTAAACAAAAAGGTCTGGTCATGCCCCACTTTTAAAAAAAGACCTTTTGATCCTCTGTATTGTTCAGCCCTGAATCACTGGCTCTACACAGCTTTTTCCAAACACTGTTTCGTATACGAAGGGGATAGCTTACACTGAAAGCACTGAAAATCATTTCTCATTAGAACCAGAAACCTGAGGAAGAAAGGTTATAAGCTTTTGTGAGCTTCATGTCTGTAGTCCACAAGCTTTGGGAAACAATTTTAAATCATAATGCAATAGCAGGCAGTACAAAAGCTTTCTCTTTTATATAATGCAATCAATAATGCAATTTCTTCCACCATAAATCTGTAAGCATAGCAGAAGCTAAGCTCTAATAATACCACTGAAAAACACGTTAGTTCGCTAAAATTCTTAAAGCATCATAATGCATTTTAAAAAACTGCTGTTTGTTTAAATCACAGTTTTAAAAGCCTACTTTTCCTGACATGTGCTACTTTATTGAGATACCTCTGTCAGGCTGCCTGCTCCACAAACACCTGACCTGCGTGGCCCAGGAGCTGTGTGCTTAGACTTCTGTCAACAGACTGTTTGAGGAGCAGTGATCAAAGTTGTCCATATCGCATAAATAATCAGTGACTTCTCTGGAGTCACTTCAGCGATGTCACAGTGGCAACACTCAACACCGCAGCTCCTTCCCCATCAGGATCAGCTCCAGCTGGTAATTAGAAGTAAGCTTACACTACCACTGCTTTTCCTACTACACTTAAGGAAATGAATAGAGGCTTCAGTCTCCGAGAAATCCAAGCTAGCTGTTTCCAAGCCCATGACAGATTCTTGAAAATGCTAAGAGAGAAAACAGAGCATCTGCCCATCTAAATTACTTCCACAACTGAACAGCTATATATGTTCAAAACAAACCAAGGGATGAATAAAGAATAATTATACTTACAAGCTTCCTCTTCTGGGGAGACTGAGCTCTTTCTGGAAAAAAAAATAAGAATGAAAACCTTGAGTTAATTTTATTTTTTACTATATATTACTAATTTATTTATCAATAAATGACTGAGGTAGAATAAATAAAGAGCTGGCCATTTCCCAGCGCATGCTCAGTGTAGAACTGCACAGCTCTGCTGCTGCACATTCACAATGCACAGTCTGGGGTACAAAAGTTGCTCATTTTGCCTAAACAATCATTGCCTTTGTAGTCAAAAAATCATAAGCACTCAACAGAGCAAACATAACTTTGAAATTCAAGCCTGAGCACAGATAAGGCAGTAATTAATTCTGTCCTACATACCTCATCAGCATCAGACCGAACCACTTCCAGAAGTGTGGAACGTGGTGTGCCTGCAGCTGCTGTGGTATGGTCTCACACTCTCACCAAAAGGAAGAATTAATGCAATCAGAGTGGATTTTTGGGGGGGTTATTTGGGGTGGTTTTTTTCAAACATACACATTAGTTGTGTTACGTATTATCACAAAAAACCCGAGGCCAAACACAACTCCCACTTCTCAGCAGCATTTTGCATTTCAGCAGCACAAGCAAAGGCAGACGGGGGATTTTGCGGTTTTTATTGCAGTCGATAGCCCGGCGGCATCCCCCGGCACTGCCCACGGTGCACCCCCCGGCACTGCCCACGGTGCACCCCCCGGCACTGCCCAGCGCATCCCCCGGCACTGCCCAGCGCTGGACACGGCACATCCCCCAGCACTGCCCAGCGCACTCCCTGGCACTGCCCAGCGCTGGACACGGCACATCCCCCGGCACTGCCCAGCGCACTCCCTGGCACTGCCCAGCGCACCCCCCGGCACTGCCCAGCGCTGGACACGGCACATCCCCCGGCACTGCCCAGCGCGCCCCCCGGCACTGCCCAGCGGCTCCGCAATTCCCGGCCCCGCCCGGCTCCGGGGCTGCGCTCCCCCCGGACACCGCCAGGTGGCGGCCGCGGCCGCAGCCCCCGATTCTGGGGTTTTATCCTTAAAACATCGGCACGGGCGGGACCTCGGACGGGCTGTGCTCATCCGCGGCTGCTGCGCTTCGGATAAGCCCAGCAAGCACCAGCATAGCCAATACTGTCAGGGTACTGATCTACAGGATGCGTTTCTCATCCCCTCTACGAAAAAAAAAAATCAGTGTTCTCACTAAATATTGAAAAAAAAAAAATCAATAGGAAAAAGTATTAAATCCATGAAGTCTGGTATGGTAATCTCTTTCCCATCTTTAGTTACAGTGTTTCTGCTGACTGACATGACTAACAATGTTATTGACAGGCCGTGACTGGTCTGATCAGTAATACACGGGATTTGGCTTAAAGTTTTTCAGAGATGCCAAAAAGTTACAGCCACTAAAAACTAATAAACAGATAAATAACTTCTACATGCTGTTATTCTTTTCAAGTATGAGTTCTCCGTAACTTGAAATTTCATTACAGTTTAACAGTGCCGAGCAAATTCCATGTGTGAATTATCGCAAGGCTGACAGCTTACAGCATCGAGAAATAAATTCCTGTCGTCAGACAAACTTGTCAAGATCTAATCAAAACACTTCAAGTGCGTAAGATAATAAATCATTAGCATCTATAACAGGTTGTGTGGTTTATATTCTAAAAAAGGTACTTCTTCCACTCTCATTTGTTAGAAAGAATTAGTTTCCAACTGTGAAGCCTACGTAGCAAGGACAGCTTTTTGCCACTGTAAATGAATAAAAAAACAGGTAAGACACAGGTAATATATATTATTCTGCTTGTGTAGCTAGTGTGTTACTTAGACATGCATATACATCTCTTTCATCATATAAGCAGCTGTATTTAATTTATGCTTTTTAAAGAAGATGGCACCTCTTGGCAGAAGGCAGTTTTTCTATTCAAATGACGTATTTCTGTTTATTCCAATAAAGTAAGGCCCAGAAATTTTTAGAATGAATGTATAAAGCTCTGGAATTTGATGGTACTAGATGAAAAAGCAAAACAGTGACCTTTAAATCTCTCTAACTACCTTCTATTTTTTGAACTTTTAGGGTTCATTTTTACAAGCTTTGCTCTAGTCATTAGAGCTGAAAAGTCATTTAAAGAGAGAACACTCCCTTGCAGCAGCACAGCTCTGGTAAATGTGACTTATAATTACCAGACATATATCACAAAAAACATGATCCAGGAACAGGAATGGACAAATCCTTTCCTTTACAGAACGCTTGTTTTACTCAAACAATATGACCTTTAATACTTCCTATAATGTAGGTAATTCAGGATTAAATGCATGCAAGGTTAGAAGGAGCCTGGGGCTTTGTTCCTGAAAACATCCCTTGGAAACTGAGTTTCCAAATAAGGAAGGAAGAAAGTCCTAGCAGATAACATCTCAATGCAATTGAAATATTACCCTATCCATGTAGGAATCGTCTTCATTCTGCACCTCCACCTTGACACACACAGTGCAGCTGTGCAATCAATAGGCAGTAGTTCACATTTAATACCACTGTGGTCTTGACAACAAAGAGCACAATCAAAACAATCAATTTTTATACCTGTTGTTCCACTATGCCTCATTTCATGTTAGTCTTAAAATCCGCTTCACAAACCCTAAAGGCCGCACAGCCCACCACGCCCTGGCCTGTGCAGCACCCTCCCTGACCTCTGGAGAAATGACAATGCACCCTCCCAGCTCTTTGCCCTTTCCTGCCTCTCCGAAGCTGGTAACAGCCCCTATAATCCCCCAAAACAGATCATGAACGGTGGAGCCAAGGCAAAAGCACCAGAGCTGGACGTTACACAGCCACGAGCAGTGTAATTACGAGATTTGCTTTTCCCAAATCACCGGGGAGTTTGTGTGTGAAGTTACATCCCAGACAGAAAAAGCCTGGAGATGGAAGGAAGGAGGGAGCAGACCACAGAAAACTGCTGAGCTGTTTCCTATCTGAGGATGCCCACTGCCAGGAGAACACTGCAGGTCTCCAGGGGACCGAGTGGACAATGAAAATGCCTCCCACAGATGGGGACACACTCATAGGGTCAAGACTCAACTGGGTCTCAAGACAGCTCAACACTTCAATGTGTGCAATGGGACCAACCAAGAGTGTACCTTAAAATGACAGGGTGGTTTCAAACATCTGAAGTAGCACTACAAAAACAGTGGTTCAATAATTATGAAAAATGTAAGAGAAAAGTCTAACAGCATTTCACAAGCACCCTATAAAGGTTAAAGTCTACTCAGAATCATATATGCTATCATTTATAGTAGAGATTAAATGTTTTAGTTAGTAAATTATGAGGTAGGTGGTGTGATTTAACTGGTTTCCGCTCACACCACAAAGGAGTTTGGCATTACATGTCCATGTATCCCGAAAAAATAAATCACATTTTAAGAGGTGAGATAACTAATAAAAGAGTGCTGAGCTGTGACTACTTGGTCTGAAACACTATTTACAGGGTGCAGCTGTAATCCTTTCAATATGCTAGTTTGTCCTGAAAGACATTTTTCATTTAAGACCACCCTTCTGATGAGAACAATGCATGAACCTGCAAGATTCCAGACTGCCCCTTCCAACAGCACATCTGCCTCCCTGAGCACTTGTGCTGCCAGTAGCTATATTTATATTACCATTATTACTCCAGCCAGCCTCCATGCCACCTGCTCTCTAGGTCAATAATATAACCCTCAAAACAGAGGCTTTCATTTACATTTGATTTATATGAAGTGCTAAATAGCATAAGGACATTTTAAAATATTGGTGCACATAATTCACAAAGAACTTTCAGAAGTGGAAATAAAGAACTACTTTCACAGATACTAAAAAATAAGGAGTGTATTAAATCTTGCAGTACCCAAATGACAAGAACAGACTGTTCTGAAAGTTAATTTTTTGTATCAGTTCCACATTTCAAGGCATAATTATTAAACATGCAACTTGATCTCTACATGACAAAAGAAGCAGCAGATTTTCAGACAAGTAGTTAAAAAGGAACCTTGGGAAAGAAATTCAGCATCACGGAATTTATAAAAAGCTGATTCAAATATCAGCCTTCAAAAGAGTTCCTTATATTTCCTTTTATCTTAAGTTCATCACCTCAATCATGAGGCTATAAAAGCAGTTGGACACCATATCATGCTACAGAAGAGGTTTCACAATAGGACTTGATCCTCATTTTACAGGCAGCAAGGAGGCTAAAAGACAAAAAACACCAGCCATTTTAAAGATCATTTTTCTGTTTGCAAAATATATTGCTTAGTACTTAGAGACTGAAAAATTTATTCAGTTGTGATCTTTTATATACAGAAACTGCATCTGAAAACAGGAATGTCTCAGGCAGCGGGAAGAGTGATGGCTTTTTGCATAGGTGTGTGCACACAACATGGAGCGGAAATAAAGTCTGGAGCTCTATTTGCTCATTGACCTACAATACAACCCACATCGTTCCAGCAGATACGTTATGTTATAAAAGTGTGAAAAAACAGGAACCCATCACTCAAATTTGTCACTTTCTCTCAGTCTTGTAATTTGTCCTTGAATATGTATCTGCGCATATGGCACAGACCCACAGGCAAAGTTGGATGCTGGAGCCCGCACTGATGGCAGCTTAAATGGAGTCCTTGCAAATTCAAATGAGAACCATCGCCACACAGGATGTTCCATATTTTTGCCAGAGCAGACAGCATGATTCCTGAGATTGCCTTTGACCTTGGCTCCCTTGCAAGGTAGCTCACTATCATACCAGTCAGGACAATAGACAAATATTTTTACAGCTATAAGAGTAAATACATTTCAGTTAATAAGTTAATATTTCACAGATGATGAAATTCCACTGACAGTCAGTGACCTGGTACCACACACTCATGTTTTAATTTTTTTTTTCCTTTGCTGACTATGTTTGCTTTAGGGTATACTACCAACCAGCAGGGGATTAATTAAATCTCCTTCTATACATAACCATTTGCATTACAGAAATGATATAATGAGGGTTGGAATCTCCAGTTCTGATGGAAAGTACAACCTGGCCGTGCAAGGACAAACTGTAATCCATCCATCAGATTAACAGGAAGGAATTTTTCATGGTGATTAAAAAAAAAAAAAATGCCCCATGCTAAGCTTTTCTTTCTCCTATCAGAATCTGTCAGGAAAAATAATTTCCTTCTTTTCACCGTATCACTGTAAATGGTTATTAAAAACAGCACTTCTCAATTTCTCTTTCTAGAAATGATTACATCTGAACTTGTTTCCCAAACTCATCAGTGAAGAATTTTAAACAGAAGCACTAAAACCGTATCTGTACGGAAGGTCAGATGAACCCATGGAACGTGCTGCAGATATTTTCTATAATTTACTGACTTTTTAGAAACTAAATTCAGGATCATACTGTTAGATCATCTGCTTAGCTACAGAGATACTTAAAATACAGAAAATGAATACCCAGCCTCTTGCCAATACCATTCAAAGTATTCAGAGGACACAGAGTTTAATTCCCAGACCTTTCTCCGCACTCCACTGAATTTATGTCTGCCATCACACAAATTCTGAAATGCCATGGACAGCTTAGTCCCAGGGCACCTCCCCATATTCCCAGTACCAGCCAAACTGCCTGCAACCACCCTTTCCTAAGAAATCTCACCTTCACGGTGACGAAGTGCCGCAGCCTCCAGAAAAACGTGTGTGACACCAGAATAGTCAACAGTGTATCTGTTTACCCCATGCTACCCTAAACATACTACAAGTTCAAGGCAAAATAAATGTATTGTTTTGATTCATTTTCTACCTCAACAGAAGTTGCATGTCAACAAAAATGCCGTTTGCAAGAATTCTAACATATAAAATCAAATGGGGAAAAAACCCTCAGCTGTTTAGCTAACAGGCAGCCCTATTTCTCTAAATATTCAGTATATATCAGTCTTTCAACCCACAGGTCACGAATCAGCCAATGATGCATTTCATGCTTTTAGATCTTCCAGCCTTTCTTTTCTCTTCAGCTTAGAAATCCCTTACTAGTCAGCAAAATAAAAAGCCTTTGGATTTATTTCAAATTAGAGTTACTACAGAAGGAAATAAACCTAAAAGCCCTTTAAACTTTAAGCAAAATTCTCAAACACAGCAAATTATTTTCCCTCCCCTACCAGCCCTTCTGGCTGGACAAGAGAAACTTATTCCTTGGTAAGCAAAGCTACAGATCCAGGTCACATCTGTGCATTAACCTGTCAAGAATATATGTGACCAGAAGCTTCCCCCTAACCTTTCATATCACTTAACCTCAGGGCTTTCCACAAGATTATGAATTTTGGTTACTTGACCTAAAATAATTCCAGAATACATCTCAAAACAGGCAAGAATTCACACTTTCCTCAGAATATTTTCAGTGCCCACTCCCATGTGTATATATAATATATATATATGTGTTTTAGTAAGCTGGAGTATCTACTCCATATTTTGTACATTACATCATATTTTCCAGCCCAAAATACAACACTGGACAGTGCACACCACGAGCCACACTGGAACTGCTCATGGTAACAAACAGGACTGAAACCACACGTCATGGCTTGGACTGGCAGATGACAATAAAAACAAGGGATGCAAACCACATTCCCAAGGGATGAATGGGGAGTTGTCCAGCCCCAGGAAACGCCAGCTGCCACTGCTGGGTGGGCACCCACAGCCCAGGGCAGGGTGGCACCCACACATCCCTCACCAGCCGGAGCAATGAGTGACTTGCAGTCCTCCAACTCTCATTTCCTCCACAGGATTCATTCCTCTGTTTCTCGGGACCAGGAGCACAGGGTCACTCTGATTTCATGCCTTCATTCAAGCAGAAGTCTCTTTCCTCCCATATGAAAGACAATTGCTAGCTGCATATTCAATCCCAAGATTTTCAGCTGAGGTTAAACACAGTGGTTTCTGAAAATTAAGACAACCTCCAAAACCCTGGTCACAATAATAGGGGTACAGTAACTCAGCTGTTCAATCCTTAGACATCAGCAAACTAATTTACTATTAACCTGATTGTTTTCCTCAAGGCTATAAAAATAAAACCAACCATAGCAGCAGCCCTCTTCAAGTACACTCACCAAACTTACTTTTAAATGTTACAGAGCACATAAAAGACAATCATTTTAAGGTGTAATTTCACTTGCAGGAAAAAGTAAATTTAAATATTACAGCTTGAATTTTGCAACCCAGAGTCCTAGATGTGGTGCAGAACCATAGGGAAAAAAAAGGGCACAGCAGAAGAAAAATGATGAATTTACTCTCCTAACAGACAATCCATAAATTGCAAGAGCAGTAGCTGCAGAAGACCATTATGATAACTTATTCCCTGAATTAAACAATAGCAGTAACCCAAAATGTGTGTGTGGATCAACAAAATAAAAAGCGAGACACATAGTCCTCTGTAAATAAAAGGTTATACTTTAAAACCTGAGAAATAACACCAATAATAAATGCTCCAAATCTTCCTTATATATTGTTATTTTTGCACAAATTAGCCTAAGGGTGAAGGAATACTGAGAGTAATAAAGCACACAGCTTAGACAGCTCATTAATCTTTCTCATTACTTAATTCTAGTTTTACAAGGCCATGAAGCAGATTCCTGATGTGTGAAAAAGCCTGCCCAGCACTGAACAGTCACCCAAAATAATGGGAGCAACTGCTCAAAATTCTCTTTCATTTTGCCAGACGGCGCCAGTTTCAGAAATTTAAGTCAATAGGCCACGTTCTGCAAAATTTTGGAAAATGCAGGAAAGTCTCATCTCGGAGCCGTAGGGACTGCAGCTGTAATGCTATTGTTGGAAACCGCTCTTAAAATTACTCTGTCTTGACTTGCACCAGAAATTCCTTCAAGACTGGGCATGCAATGGTCACAAGGAAACAGTCACAGCTGCTAAAAATGCCAAGAGCATTACAAATAAACAAATCCAGTTTTATTCTCTCCCTTGTAGGCTCATACTAATATTAATCTATGATTAAGTCAGTTGACATTTTTACTGTACACACATCTACTCCTTAAAAGGTTGTTTCTAGATGAATTAACTGTCATCAAGGCTACCTGACAACCAGCTTGATTCATAAAACTCTTTAAATATCCCTTAAAACTGAATAATCAAGCTCAACAAATTTTGGTGAGTTCAGAACCTGTCTGGTTTATTCTACATAAGAGTTATATAATACAATGAGCATCTCACGAAAACTCCAGGCCTGGCTCATCAGCTCATACCCATTCAGTGCACTGTTAATACACACCATGAACAAAAAGCAAGGGTTACCCCCAAAATTATATTGAAATACATTGGTATTACATTATATTAAAATAAATTGGACATTCTTCAACACCATAGTTGAAGCAACAAAAGGGAGATGGTCAGTTCAGTGTTAACACCAGCAGCAGGTCTCTCCCACCAGTCCAAAGGGTTCTGTCCAATCTGTCAGGTTGGTTTCTGACTGACTCCCCAGCTGTAAAGTGTTTGAAAACAAACAGGCAGAAATTAAATTTGGTGGTTCTTTCTGAGAGGCACTCCCCATGTCTCCAACTGCTTTGTCAATGTTAGGCCAAGACTTGTGACACATCAACAGAATTTTATCTTTACAATTGTCTATTTCTCAATTAATTTAGGCAAAAAGAAAAATGTGTCAGACCAGTGTTGCCAGACAGCTGGACAGCTTGGCCAGCCCTAAAATTAGGCCAAGTTTCCTAATAGTACAGCTCTGGGAGAAAGTTCCAGGGGAGAGAAACCTTTTAGTTCCTCAAAAAGCCACAACAATAAAGGTATCTCCCATCCTTCCTTAAAGCTGCATCAAGTCCATTCCACAGAGATATGGGAAAACACTCTCAGAAATTGAAAGCATAAACAATCAACTTTAAAGATATTTAGTAATTAGTCCTAAAAGGAATTCCAAGCAAATAAAGCTCCCTTGCCTTCATCTAGTTTATGACTGATAGTATCTGTAACCTCACAAGGCATCCATTAAGTTCAGTAGTTAATTACATCTGCTCTGACTGGACATTATTTACAGAACAAGCAGATGTAATTTTCCATTGCTTAGCTAAGCTACATGAGGCACTTCAGCCTACCCCTCTCAAATCACTGCTTCTCACAAAAACACAGAAGGAGGGACAGACAGGGTGCTCTGATCATATTTTTGCAAAGGAATAGTTACAGGCCATCATCCACTTAATGAAGAAATCCACATGCTGAGCACCATGTGAAAATTTGGAATAATCAGATGCCAGACAGTATTTACACCTTTGTAAGCAGACAACAGAATTTTAACTTCTCTTTCTGCCCTCAAAAGTGAATAGTCTCTGATATTCCTTATGCCTGCTGGGCTCCACACTGGAACATAAACCCTTGAAAGAAGTGATGAAAGAAAGGGCTCTGTTGCTTCATTCCCCAAAAATAAACACTGTTTTACAACAAAAGCAAAAGCCACAGATATTTGACATTTACACATATTATGTGTATAGGAAGAGATTTTCACCCCCTAGATATATAAGGTGGTTACACACCCAGTGTGACTCATTTCAGTTATAACACAAAGCCTTTTTACCACAACTTTTTATTATTAGTTCTGGAAAACAATAATTTCAGTGAAAAAAACCAAACATTAAAATTGGAACATGCTTTCCTATCATCTTTCACACATACTTTCAAACAAGATTTTTTTTCCTGCTTAGGCATATTTAAATTAATCGTAAAGACAAAAAAATATATTAGAAAAAAGCTATTAAATGGTCCTCTCAATTTCAGTGAGATAGAACTGTAATAATCACCAGTTGAACTCTAATTTTAAAATTACAATCTTATATTAACTTCAAGGGTACAACAGTGCCTGTCACGTTCACATGTGACAATGCTCCAAGGTGGAATATAAAATGGGAAACTGCAAAGTGGTGCTAGGCCAAACCCATGATTAATTTACAGATCAAATCCAATGCGGGGTAAGTTTTCTACTGGGGTAGGTAAGATAATATTCAGGCTTAGAAAAGGCAGAACATATCTCACAAAAGCAGCATTTATTGCTTTCAAAATGAAAGACAGGTGAGCTGGGAACCATAGGAACTGACCAACCTCATCCCTGGGCATATTTTTAAATAACCACATCCAGCCCCATCCTTCAGGTATATCATAAATCTGCAAATGTCAAGAGAACTGAAGTTTTTGGATCACTCGGATTTCTCCTATGAAAAAACACGGGATACATCTAAGCATCCTTCACAGATTTATTTATGAACAACCCTACATTTAATACAGTTGGATAATTCAAGTTTACTCAGTGCCAAGAGATCTGTTTCAGAGTAAAGGAAAATTCATCCCCAATTAAAGTACTGGTAAAATACAGGCACTCACTCCCAAAGCACAGATTTGAGAAACTGCAGACCGTGCCTAATGACTTTTAGTTCTGATGGGTGATTAGTGTGCTCTGTAATGGACTGGCAGAAACAGCTGATTCTATTACAAGGACATGTTCTGGCTAGGATTCTCTTTCTGATGCGTTTAAATTATAAATATGGACTCTCTTGAAAATATATCAAGACAAAAGATATTAATCAATACCTAAAACTTCTGTCTTCTGTCCTTTACCATACTTCAAATTAGAACAAACACTGACTTCATCCTCAGGAAAAGCCTTGCAGGTACTCAGGACCGTCTGTACTGTAATTTCTCTTCTGTACATTCCTCTTCATTCTCTACTCCTTTTAGAAGAAACTGCAAGGGTTTTTTTAAATTCAGCTGTTGGCTTCAAAGTTAGGGTTTAAGGTATATTCCTGTTTGCATTTATGGGTACAGAAGAGATTTCCAAAGACTTTGCAAGACCTGAAAATTCATCACCAATTATCACTGAACAGTCTCCTTCTTCAAAGAGGATTTGGGAAGGGGCTTTTCCTCAACTTGACAGGTCTCAAAACAGCAAGTCTAATCAATGGCCTTGTTCACACTTTCAGGTTGAATTCAATGCATGATTAAAGCATTCAGCTCAGAATAGCTTCTGGGGAGCCAAAAAGTCTTTGCTACGATGTTTTTAACTCGACGTCTCTAATGTACTGTGGGAGAATTCGAATACCAGAACCAAGTCCCTGCTCCTCTGATACATACTTCATAAAACCTACAAAAAAAGTTACTCATACTGGAAAGAAAAAGCAGCATGGAAACTGCAAACCATCTAACAGACAAAGAGCTTCAGTACATCAAAACATTTAAGCACAAAAGTAGTGCAAGCACCTAAAAATCAGGTCTATACTTCCGCACAAGCTTTCCCACTGTTGTTTTTGAAGTTTTGTTGTCATTTTCTTTTGTCTATCCCACCCACTAACAATCAGCCCGAACTCAACTGCTGTTCTCAAAGTAGAAGTTACAATTTTGATGTGCTGCCATGTGCATTAGAGAACTTTCTATACAAAGAATGTTTGTTGTGGATGATAAAACACTTAATTCTTATGATAACTAACAAAAAAAAAACCTTACGAGACTTTTCACTGAACTTGTTACATTTTTGTTTGAGAGGGACCAAACTGCAAAGAAATAACTAAAAAGATGGAAGTTTAGTGAGCATCAGTGAAGAAACAACCTAAATAGCTTTCAAAGAATGACTCAAGGTTTCACTTCCTGACAGCGACCATCTACCCATGCTCCTTGGTTTAAGGAGAAGCTGTCTTCTTCATCAAGAAAATTCTTGGTTTATTTCCCTTAGATGTTTAACTCCTTAATCCCTATTTCCACAATGTTTTCTCTCAGGCAGTGCTACCACAAGCTGGACTGGTGCTCCCAAATCCTCACAACAGAAGTGCAACTTCAGCAGCCAGAACAAAGGATTAGTAAAAGCATTAAAGTGATCCTGCTAAATCATTCAGTGCTTACACAAAAACTGAATGAATTTCATTCATTCTCCTCCAAATTTAAATTCCGTGATAACTGATAATTTTCATTTCAATAAAACATTTTAGAAACTGATGAAATAGTTCCAGTGTGGTCTGACTGCAACAGGCTCAAAGGTCTTCTAACAGATTTCACGTTTCTGCTCCTCACAAAATAAAAAGCACAGCAAAGAAAAAGCAAGATGGTGATTCCCATTTAAATCCTATTCTTGGAGCTGAAACATTGCTCCAAATTCACCACTGTGTTTTAAGCATTTCAGTTTGCTTAGGAGGAAAGAAACTTTGGAGATTTAAGGATTTATTTTTAATGCAGACTTTGTACTTGTTGAATTCAGAATTTTAATATCAGAAAGCAAACCCACCATCTAGTCAAGGAATTACAGATGACTGGCTATAGGGGGATTTCTCTAACACACATACACCCAAAACAAACCCAGTGAAGCTCGTGGGGTTAGTCCAGCTTTACGTATGTGGAAAGTGACAATTTAGACTGAACATCTCAAGTGATCTCTTCTCATTTACGTGATTAAATAAAAGGTGTGTCACAGGTACCACTTTATTTCACTGGTTTTAATTCCACAGTAGCTTCCTAAATAATGAATATTTCGTTTCTGCCCATCACATATTTTTATAGAAGTATTTATCTGTGAAACAAATTTTAAAGTCAGCTTGTTATTTATTTAAGAAAAATCCTAGGATGGCTCACCCGGACACAAGAACTATCAGAGACTGGGCAACAAAAATACATATCTTCAGAGAAAAAAATGCAGTTTTTCAGATGTAGTGATCTTGCTGTCTTTCTAGGTTAGCCCCTGGGAAAGTCTATTGCTTTGTTAACATGGTGTTGAGTTATTTTTCAGATGAATGTAAAGCAACTCCAGTCATATTCCCTCCCCCACCTGAAGCTGTAAGAAGCTCCCCAGCATTTATGTCCAGAGTGCTTAAATTGCAATATATAGCCTGCTTAAAAAAATTAAATCGATAGACATTATGCCTACTTATTTAAAAATCAATAGACATTATAGATTAATAAAATATTCTTTTCATTCTCCCAGTTATTCTAATTGAATATTTATAAGCCTCTCTAGCCACGTTTAACATTAAATGCAAATGGACACAGAGCATTTAAATGTGTACTGGTTCTAGGATGCAGAATCTGTACTGTAACACAAACTTGAAAGAATTATTTGTAAATTACCGTACTGAGGCAAGCAAAACCTTATTTTCAATCCTAATACTTCAAGTTTTCCTAATTTCAGTGTACTTAAATAGCATTCCACTGCCTGTTCAGACCTAGAAACTATTAAAGCGAACGATTGACCAAAAAAATACTATATTCAAAATGATATTGGAACCTCACTACACAAATGTCCATTAATTTCAGTGGAACAGGTGGAAAATTAGGTTCGTTGTACTGTCTGAAAATCTCTGTCTATGGCTTCCTTCATGCCTAGAAGGTTTTTGCTTCACAGAGTCAGGTATTCCTATCAAAGCAAATAAGTCTCTGGAGCCTGGGAAAGGCAGGGAGCAAAAAAAGGGCTCAAAAAGCCAACAGGCAAATAAGCAATATAATAGCAAGATGCAGGAAAGGGAAATGAATCTGTCTACAATGCCAGGGAGCTGCCATGTGCAATACCAAGCATAAAACAAAGCAGAACTTACAAGTGCTTCCACATTAATTCTAGAAGCCTGAAAAATAAATCAAAAGTATATTTGGCATCAAACAGCCACCCTCTGTAACAGGCATCCCACACACCTGCCCACAGGAGGATAATCTATGGGATAGTGTTGTCAGTATCTGCTTATCAGGATTGATGGATTAAGCTGTGGGACCAGGGAAGATGCTCTGCAGATGACGTTTACCAGGATAAAAATATTACAGAAGAAATGCATCACAGAATCTCTTTGGGTAGGAAATCCAGCCTGTAATAGCCAAAAATATGGTTCCAAGGCTGTGCTACCAATTCTCAGTTCAAGGAAATGACAACAATCAGGAAACATTAAATAAGATTGGGGGAAGCTGAGAAGTTAGGACAAGTCACAAGAGTGGAAGTTTTCAGTCTGGGCCAGTGCTCCACCAGGATAACAGAAGACCAGTCTGAACTCCAACAAGAGATGCTATTTTGGGTTTGTCCCCAGCCTTCTACATTCCTTTTAATTTTTAGTACCCACAGAATGATTCGGTCTTGACTGGGGTGCAGCATTGCTCCTGGGCAGAAGCCTTCGGTCCCAAAGCATTGATCAGCTCCCATCACATCCAATTCCTTCTTTTTACTCCGTTATGTTGTCCACACACGTGGGCTGCTAATCTCTTGTGTACAGATCCCCACACAGAGAGCTGGCAGGTATTACAGAGAATGTTATCACAGAAATCGTGTAGTTCAATGGCCCACTTGGCAACCTCAAGTTACCCTCGAAGCATCCCTCCTTGAACCTCCCACACAGAAACCCATTTAACTGCATTTATTCACAGAATCACCCACTATCACAATCAGCTTCCCCTTATCCTTGGAGATATCATCTCTGCTGCAGAAGCCTCCTCAGTACAGAAGGATACAATGACACTGTCTGGAAGGTGGATCTTGTCCAAAAGATCAGGTCCAGCCTCGGCAGCAGTGCAGAGGGAGTGGTGTCCCTGCAGGTCTCACCTCTCAGCCTCTCTACTAAGTTGGTCCAGTTCAGTTACTTTCAGCTAAAAAGAGCAAACCTGTTCTCTTAGTGCTGAGAGCTCCCTGAACCACACACACTGAAGACCTGCTCCATCATGTGTTGTGCATTCTCGGCAAAAACTGGAGAACCCTTCACTCAGACACCAGATTTTTACATGTATCTTATGTTTAACCATGTGTTAGGTACTGGAACCTGATGCTAATTAAGCTTCTCCTTTAAGTAAGTGATTAAGCTTACTCTCTTCCCCCTCTACTCTACTTTTATTAAGTAAATTAGAGATAGGTGAGATCTATCCAAAAGCAAGTTTGGTTTGTTGAGTTTATGGGTTTCTTCTTAAACGCTGACTTGAGACATTCTCTGTCTTCACTGATAACAGCCAATCTTTTTGTTGTCCCCTGTTCTACGCACAAATTAGAAATTTCTTTTACTTTCACTCCTCCGTCTCTGAACAGGTTAGGCATCCTCAGTATCCCAGATTATGAGGCAGAAAGCTGGCTAATATTTTAGGTGCATCAAAAATCTTACATACAGAACTAAAAAAAACCCTGAACAACAACTGCAGAAGATCAAAAGTGTGTTATTTTATTGCAGCAAAACATTAGATAGAAGTTTGAGATCTGAGTTTTCAATTTAGATTGAGTTTTCCATTAATTCCAGCATACACTGCAATAGCAGACACTGCACAGAACCAAACGTGGATTTCCTGTAAATCCCTGGCAATGTGAGGAATTTATCAGGCGAGTGGTCAACACAATGCCAGAATCAGGATATACACAACCAAGTACTCACACACCCACGTACAGCCCAACTAGCACTAATTTGAAAAAGGACAGAGGAGAAACTGTGAAGATAATGGACAGCTGTAATTGGGGAATAGAAGGCAAACAGGCTGTTAGGCAGCATCAAGAACGGGATGGAACATAATATGGAAATTATTATAATGGCATTAGCTCAATCAGAAGCACATCAGCAGCTATGATGCCATGTCTGGTTCTGGGCATGTCATTCACAAAGACAAATTCCAGACTCCTGGCCAAGACAGCTTGCTACTATTCTTGAAATTAATTTTCCTACGGAGTATGTACTTGAGCCTAAAACTAGAAAAAACCCCTTCAACCACCACAGAACAAGTTTTCGTAAGAGAGGAAATAACTTGTTTTTCTAGCCAAAGGAGGAGAGGTAGCTCCAAACGCCTGCAGTGTGACAGCACTGCCTTCCACAGCTCAGCAACGAGTGCCTCCAGTTCATCTAAAATGAATATTCAAATGCTGGCAGCCATCATTCCAGCAAAAGTCTTTGGCTGCAGTGAGGACAGTCTCATGGATTCACTGAGGGAAGAATTCCCACAGAGAGAAAGCTACTCAGAACAAAGGACAATGCTGGCACAAGAAATGATACATACAAATAGGTGTAAGTGTGCTCAAAATGGAAAACTAAAAGTTTCTGATTTTCAGAACACCGTGCTTCTAAAACAGTAGCAATGAAGTGCTTAAATTCTCTGTGGTCCTAAAGAGATACAACTGGACAGTGTATATACATTATTTCATACCTAAAGATATATATACACACAATTCCTATGAATACACAGATACAAAGAAATTCTGCTTTCCTGGGATAAATGGAAAGCTCACACATTTTCATTTGTGTATATACGAACTTCAAAGACACCACAAGAGCAAATTTTGTTCCAGTGCACGGATGCACCACAGATTACAGTATTATTTCAAACACCTTCTTTTACAACTGACTTCTTTCTTTGGAAAACAAAAGGCTTGAAAGCCACATGTTTCTGGAACGCATTTTCTAGATGTGCAATTTATGGAGGCATTCAAAAACAGCCTACAATAAATATAGCAGGCAAACTGCGAGAGCTTAGGGCAGGAGGAATTTTCCTAATCTGCTTAGGCACAGGATTTTTTTAGTGGCAACATGGCTGCTGCTATATGCCTGTGTCTCCCTGTCCTAAGCCTGTTTGTTTTTTGTTTTCTGTTTAGTTTGATTCTCTGGGGGGGCTTAATTGTTTTTTGCTTTTTTGTCTTCATGGTAGGATTCCTTTATTATCTAATTTTACGGCTGCCATTGCCATTTTCTGTGGGAGCACTTTTTTGTTTGTTTTATGGCCCACCTTCAGTGAATCCTCTCTAGTTACAATCAACCTTTTTGGCTTTTTACTCCACTCCACTGTTGTACTGCACTACAGTTTACTTCTGAGGGATTTCCTGCAAGACTCTCAGCCCCAATTTCCAGCAAATGAGGACTACAGAAGGATCCATCTGCTGCTGATACACAGAAGTCTCAGCTGAAATACTTCTTATGCCACAAATGTGTCGTTTGGGATGGATGGAGCTAAACCACCACATCTTTTCACAAGAGGATGCACTCCAGGAGTAGGAATCAAATTCCTGAAGACACTGTGGATCAGGATTTTTTCCAGGAGAAGGAAGAGCTACCAAGAAGCCAAAGGTTTTGTCATCTGACAGCCATTCCACCAGCAACCGTTATGAGCTGTTACTTCAGGTTTTTGCATCTCTGATCACTGAGGTTTTCACAATTGAAAAAGGAATTAGCACCTTTCTGTTAATCCATGAAAATATTTACTTGAATTTTGACTTGGTTATTAAATTTCGTATCGCACATATTTATTATATGGGCTTTGGAAATACACTGCTTGATTCATCTCCACCATTAATGCTGCAACAGGAGGAGAGTGACAGGTCTCTCCTGAACAGCTTCTGGAGATGAAGATGCAATCTTTCTGAACTGAGAAAGGATTATTTCAGATCATCTAACTCAGATTGCTGGCAGTGTTGTTGATGCATCAGCATCTCATATTACCTGTAAAAATCAAAATTAAAATTCTATGTACCTTGGAAAAAGTTCTACTTTGTCCAGCATCAGGGGACAAAGGGAGCTATCCTGCTATTCTTTTAGCATTAGCTTGTTATTATGTCTTGTGCATCAGAAGGCAACCTCCCATGTCCAAAAATCAATTTCTTGTAAAATTATGGTTTTTTCTCTGTTGGAAGTTCAAACTGTTTTTAGGAAGTGTTCTTATTTAATATTTTGCTGTTAGTGAAGTTTAATCTTTTCCCTGCAACCTGGAGTTACTATTGCAACCACGGTGGCATATTGGCTGCCTTTAAATATTGCAATTGAGTTTTTCCCATTGTTTCAAGACTGTCCTTGAGGAACAGCATAAATGGTCGTATTTCTCAGTTAATTCTCAAACTGTCTGCAGACCAGGCCATGGTCAAATGATTGGAGGTGACCAGGTAAGGACAAAGCTGCCGCATCTCAGTCAAATGCAGTAAGTGGCCACGTGCACAGCTGCAAGTCCATTAAAAGCCTTACTTACATTATCTTAATTAATTTTCTTAACACTTGCCTGCCCTGGTAAACTCATCTGATGTTGAAAGCTGACTGGTGTTTCTATTTGGACTCCAAAATTGGAATTAGGTTATGTTTCAATTTGAAACTCCATCAAATTGACAGCTTTGTCTTTTAATGGTCCAGATCAAAATAGTACAGATGGGTTTTTACCTGTATCAAAAAACAGGAGACCGTATTCACATTAGTAACATTAGCACTTTTCTTGTCATGTTAGCACTAATGTTTGTATTTTTCTCATTGAGCTAATACTGTACATTGTCTCCTTATCATAGTTCTACTTTGTATGTTGTCAGTCCTGTGGCATTAGGTATTTTGTAGGATAAGTGTTCTATTTCTTATTTGATACTCATATTTTTACTATAAGATTTTCATGAGCTGATCTCCATGTTATGATTTTTTATTTCTGCAAGACGACTCATATAGCTATTACACGAGTTCTTTAACGAATTATGATTCACATTCTGATATCTCTTACACTATTTAACATGTGTCAAAATAAATAGTAGAAAAATCCTTTTTAATGCAAAAGAATATCTGCATGGATATTGCACAAATCTTTATCAACTGAAATACTATTTGAAGATTTCCATTCCAAAGCAATTACCACTCCTGCAGAAGAAAGCAGCTGATGAAACAGGGGGCAGAAAAGATCAGTACTTAATCCATTATCACATCCCAGTAATGCTAATCTAGGTGTAAGATTAATTTGGACTTCAAACATATTAAAGCAGCAAAATAAGATTTGCTTCCAGAAATGTTCAAAAGACAGTATATCCATATGATCAGATTCAACATTTACTGCAACCTTTCGTCCATAATATGAATTTGAAACCAACTAAAATGTTTAGTAAAAGAATACCAATAGATGGTATATGGAATCACCCAAACATGGATTTTAATACGGGAAACAGAACTTAATGAGATCATCTTCTCTGACAGGGCAATTAAAACACAACGAGCATATTTCCAAAGCAATCCCTTCAGTATTTCTCTCATGTAAACTTACTCAATTATTTGGATGCAGCATTCTGTGGGCTTCCACCTATGAGATTTCTGTTCTTTTTAATTCTATGTTTTTCCCTAAGAACTTGACAGTTACTTGATAAATCAATTCTAAAAACATTTGGTTTAGCCTCCCTGACCTTAGAAGTTGGTGTATTATTTCTAAAGTAATTTTTTCCAAACACAACAATTCAATAACCTACCAGCTTATTTCACAGCAGCAATGGTGAATAACCTCTAAGTATCTTACTACTGTTAAATCTAAAGTTAAGTTTCTACTTTTTCCTTTTTGTTTCCCTGACTTTGATTTCTGTTTAATTTATAAAGGTAAACACTTCTCAGCAGACTGACAGGTATCTCTTTTTACTTGGGATTTCAAACTGCTGTTTACCGGCCACTGACTCAAGAACTCATTTCACTGTAACAAGAATTAACATTGTGCATAAAGATTCACATGGGAAGGCACTGATTGATAGACTCTGGACCTTCTGGGTTCTACAGCCTGGCATTTGGATTTCATCTTCTCGCCTCCTTAATTTTAGGTTAACTTCAGGGAGTTCTCACCCAGCCAGTACCAAAATGCAGGTTCAAAGATTTACTTGTCTTTTACTAACAGCCCATGTCCCTCCTGTGCTGGGGACTGCAGAGCTGGACACAGAGCTCCAGGTGGGTCTCACCAGAGTGGAGCAGAGGGGAAGAATTCCCTCCCTCCCCTGCTGCCCACAGTGCTTTGGATGCAGCCCAGGACACGTCTGGCTTTCTGGGCTGGGAGTGCTCATGGCTGGGGCATGTCCAGCCTCTCACCCACCAGCACCCCCAAGTCCTTCTGGGCAGGGCTGCTCTCATCTGTTCATCTCCCAGCCCGGATCTGTGGTTGGGGTTGCCCCAACACGTGCACAGGACCTGACATTTGGCCTTGTTGAACTTCATGAGGTTCGCACAGCCCCGTTTCTGACACACGTCCAGGTCCCTCTGGATGGCACCGCTTCTCTCCAGCGTGTCACCCACACCACTCAGCGTGGTGTCCCCAGCAAACTCACTGAGGGTGCCCTCACCCCAACATCACTAACAAAGCTGTTAAACTGTGTCAGTCCCAATACCAACCCCTGAGGAAACCCCTCGTCACTGGTGGCCACTCGGGCATCAACCCATTGACCACTACTCTTGAGTGCAACATCTATTTCAACATCCATTTTTCTCACATAACCTCATTTTTAATTAAAAAAGATTTCCTCTGAATTTTATTTAAAATTTTAACCTTTAAAAACTAATAACATGCTCAAATGCTATGAATGTTTATCTCTACCTTATTGCTCTCTCAGCTGCATTTTATGATCTTTAGAGCTACTTTGACTCCTTTGGCTACACTTTCTAAGTACAAATCTTTAAGATGCCCTCCACTTGGAAAAATCTTTGCTCCATTCAAGGAATTAAACACAGTTTTTTACTACAACTTCAAATGTATTTACAAACTTTTTTTGTCTTCATCAGTTTTCATTTTCTGTTTCATTATGGTTTTCTGGCTGCTATGAAGCAGTTTAGAACTAAAATAACAAATGGTAGATTCAGTGGGGAAAAAAAAGAGGGCTGATTATTGAACAGTAAAGTGAACGTTATTTCAAACAGATGAAAAATAGATACCTTGTCCAAATATATCTCATTGCATGGTTGAAAGACTGTGAGAGCAGAAACAAGATCTTAAGAGAGGTGTGTTAAGTAAAAGCCTGTAATATTGCTCCAGCTGTTACAAAATACAGTGCTTAAAACCAATTTCTAGCCATAACAACTATCAATCATGATCTGTTACACTAATGATAGGATTTTATTCTATTTTTGCTTTTTTAAAATTGGCACATATCCAAGATGAAAAGTGGCAAAGAGGTTTTTCTCCCCTGCCTTTGTGTAGCATAATAGACTCACCAAACCTGCTTTTTACACAAATATTAAATAGGAATTCCATTTTTTTTGAGTGTTCTATCAGAACTAACTCAGCATCCCAAACTGTTTGAGTGCTTGCAGCTTTCACATATATTGGGTTCAGCCATCCTTCCCCATCCTAACCACAACTTGTTCCACACAAGAGCAGTGTAAATTTCTGCCTATCACTGGTTCCTGAAAACAGTGTTTGTTCATTTCTTTTTTAACAAAATTAACAAAAGCCAAATCAACCATTCCCATAAGAACCTCCAGCAAAGACCCAAAAACCCAGCCCAGGTACAAAGGTGGCCTATTTCTATTTTTACAGCTAAGGATCTTGCTGGTTTGATTTTTTTGGTTTTTGTTTTGGTTTTTTTCCAAGAGAGCAGGGGGGCTCTTGAAATACCAACAGGAATCATTTTAATGCTTTCTGAAATCTGCCTTCTAGGAGTTTAGAAGCACTAATTCTTCACCAAGAATACTCGGGGAGAAATTGAGGTTGCTAGCTGGGGAAAAAAAAAAGGCAAGCATTCCATTTAAAACATCCCTTCCGCTCTAAAGCAGTCAGGTTTCATTTGCACAATGCACCCTGCTGACGTTAATTTAGCAGCCCTCTAATCAAGCACACTTCCTGAAAGAAAAGCAGAGAGTATTGAAATGACGGTTGTTAAACTCCAAAGTTTTCAGAAAACAGAAGGAACTTAGGCATGAAACCTCCTTTTGAGTCCCATTATGGAATATGCACAGTTCTGTCTGACTTCACCTGTGGAACAACTGGGATCTGGCATAAGGATCTGCACTGTGGCATAAGGATAAATGAGGAATAACGAGGGGAGGGAGGCAAAGCCCTCTTGTGATAAGGCTTTAATTTGCCTGCAGTAGAGAATTTTTTTAACTTCAAAACCAAAATAAAAATAAGTAGTTGTTTCTTGAAATACTCACTTTCACCTGATACCAGTCATGAGCACATAAAGAGACCCAAGACACCAATACTGGACTGCTTTGTTTCAAATATCAGGGTTTATGTCAAGGGTATTTAAAGCCATCTTACTTCAGGATAAACTAGGTCACCTGAGGATTAAGGGGTAAATGAATGAAAGCCATACACGAATCTCTCAAACAATAAGATAATACAGCTGTTTCTGGTTGAAAGGTGAAGTTAGTAAAACTCTTTGGTAGCATTATATCATCTGCCAAAAAACACAAACAACGAACAGTAATCACTTCATCCAGTAATTCTCTTATTAAAGACCAAGAGAACTACTGCCTCCCAGAGAGAACTTCCATGCCACAGTGACCAGACTGACCTTCTCTGAAGTCACTGCAACTTTACCTCAAATGCTATTTTGCTTGATATTTTTTTAAATATAGAAAAAATATCTTTATCTTGTAGTACACAAATGCTACACAAAAAGATGAAATTATTTCTGTGAGTAATGCAAGGCGAGATCTACCCCAAACCCCTCTCTTTCCACTGCCTTCAATTCTATGCAAGTTAATGCATGGGATTGCTTTCAAGAAGTCATTCTTTTTCAAAAAGTGTGGGTTAAGTACATGGAAAATTGGCAATTCCCAGCAACAGCACATAAGGACCTCTCACTCCCCCATTTAGACACGTAACTGGATTTTTCACCTGGCTATAATCGCCTCCCCACCGCTATCAAAAATAAGGGATTCTGTTACAGCACCATTTTTAGGTAACTGTTTTCCCCAAGACTGCTGCAATCCATACAAACAGGCAAGGTACAAGCTATTTCTCTTGATTCATGGTAAATCAATATCATGTTCCCAGCACCACACAACTAAATTACACCTATTGCATCTGCTGCTGAAAGCTGTATGTAAGGGCATGTTTTTTCTTTAGTATTTCATTTTTATCAGTCCCAATGGTACTACGTTGGGTTCTATGTTGTATTATGCCTTAACAAAAATGATTTTACTACATCACTCCATCATCTGTCTAAACTTAATCAAGCACAACATTGCTTTCTGAAGGTCTACAGTAGTCTCATGTCCCTGAGGGGCTTTCTGCATGGTAGCCACTTTGGAAGAAAAATATCAGCTCGGCACTGTCAAACACTCAAAATTTACAAGCAGGCAGTCACCACACAGCAAAACTATCCCAGATTATAAACTTGTTAAAAAAAAACTTTAATGTTTGCCCATTTCAGTACAAGAAGTTTTGGGTGCTATTTCATAAATAAATGTTTTGAGACAAAATACAACACAACTGCCAGGTTTATATTTGGTCCACAGAGTTTTAAGGTAGGCCCTACCAAAACAGTCAACAAGCTCAGAACAGGAAGCTGCCTGACATTCACATTTGAAAGAGGAAAAGATAAAAGCTAGAAAAACAAATAGTAAATGACTGGGGACCATTAGAGCGAATAAACTGTCAGCCCACAGCCTTTACAATCTGAAATCAATCTCAAACGTAAAATCACTCATGTCCCTGCTTAAGTCACCTCCAATCTTTTCCTTGCCCATAGCTCACCACAATCCATTCCTCCAGCCTTTAAATTTATCCCCATTGTTTAGGTTTTTTAAGATCCTAATTGCCTCCCAACAGGCACCTCACAATTAGCCCCCCCCAAGGGATCTCTCTACCAGTCAGCACACATTCTTCCACCTTGGCCAAATTGTTCACTGTAATTATGAAAGATAAAGCCAAACGACACACATTTTTAAAAGGAGATCACCACATATACCTGAGGAAAAGAAATAGTAATACTGGAAGCACTTTGAAACTCTCTCAGGGCCACAGATTTGCTGGGAAGTGATGGCCACGGGCTTGGCTTGCTCCATTTCAGAGCACTGCAGCCTGGAGTCATCACCAGCACGAACGAGCCACAGCTCACGGACCAGTGGAGCAGAAAGGGCCTTTTTCACAGAAAACACCAACCTACCCCACTGACATCTGATATAATTTCTTTTTTTTGGCTGGCAGTACAAGTGACATTTATTAGCCTACGCTGATGTAAAACAAATGATAAATGTCAAAGCTAATTAATATTTTCATCTTTTGAGAAAGTAATTTAAAAGTAATTATATCAGGTTACAGTTGTTTAAGCTGTGCCATACAATAGGTAATATTTATATTCATCCTCATTCCAAACATGATTTTATCACACTAATATCCAAGAGCATTTTGAAAAGACCAACAACCTTTGGCTACAAAAGTGTCTGTTGTGCTTTAACAACTTGATTTAAAGGGAGCATTGCTATTAGAAAAATGAGTCATTTATAGATCTGATTTATAGATTTGACCAGGTAAAAACAAAGCTGAAGCACTTTCCATCCAGAGAATGTATTCATAAATGATGTGCTGATAACTTCAAAGCCCAGATTTTAAAGATCTATATATCTCATCTCTGAAGAGAAACTATACCATAAACGCAATTACTTAAGAAATAAGAAATTCGTTCAAAGGACAGCAATGACTGTGTCAGGAAGTGTTCTGCATAGAAAGTAGAAGAGTTAAACCCTTAATTCACTATATTATGACATGCCTGCACTACAGCACTTCACCCAAAGGCCCACAGCAGACAACAGGTCAGGATGCATGGAAAAATGGGCCTTATTACCTTCACACATATCAATAAAATTGATATTGGAGAACAATTATGGACCGTAAGGCTGAATGTTAGAATAAAGACCATCAAAATCTGAAACAACTTAATACTTTTTACTGGATCTCATTCTTAATCCTTGAAACAAAAAGAGAGAAACTTCAAGGTTTAATCATACAGAAGCATTTATGTAAAATGTCATTGTATTATATATTTCTACTATAGTATACAAAAATTGAATTCAAGCTGAAATTAGCTTTCTAACATGGAATAGACTTTTAGATGCTGAATCACAAAACTACAAAGTGTGATTCACATCAAATCTTTAAATACAGATGATGATTTCAAAGCTCATAAGCCAAGTTTAAGGAACTCTGATGCATTATTTACACTATAAACATATACATATATATGTTTTAATATGTTTAAATACACATTATAAATGTTTTCACAATATTTGAGTAAAGTGAAAATTCATATTTCTAAAGCATACCTGCTTACATTAAACGCAGTCTAACAAATAATTTCCATACCACTTGAATTTACTGTAGTTTTAGGTGGCTTTGATTTTGTTTAGCAATTCTTTTGAATGTCACTGGTAGCCAGGCCAGAAGTCACACAACTAAGAAAAACCTTTAACAACTAGAAACATGAACATTCAGAGAGCAAAACTTTATTAAGTCCACTAAAGCCAACCCCAATTCTTCGATTCCTGAAAGGTAATGTAAACTTTAAACAGTTTGTTCCTGAAAAAAAAAAAAAAAAAAAAAAAAGGCTGCTAAACTATAGTCGCAGACTTGAAAATTCAGAGTATATCCACAGAACTGAAAGCAAACTACAGGGAATACCTGACCTACCTTGGATGCTAAAAGAAAAACAGTTGTGTTTGCACACCGCTCTGGTGGGCAAAAAGACTCTGCTACTCAGATAGCTGCTGAATAAAGTAATCCAGTTCCTTGCTTCTCACTGTTGTGCTAAGAATGCACATCAAAAAGTCTAGGGTATGCAATTCTTAAAAAATTCTGAAGATTTAATATAATCTCCTTCAGAGAATAATGCTGAAAGAATTTGGAGTCTACAAATTACTTCATGTTTTTAATAGTAGCTCCTAGAAATTCAAGAATCACCAGCCCTGAAAAGCCTATCCTGTCTTGATCCCAGAAATGGTAAAATCCCATACCTTCTACAGATAAGATAAATACTAATGGCTTGGGTAAAGCAATTTAATACAAAATAAAAGAGGACCAGCTGATAAATCAGACGGGAAATACTGTTACATATTTACAATTGACTTTAAATGTCTCTTGACATTTTAGAGAGCCTTTTCTAGGTGTTACTAAAATACTGCTACTCCTAACATATTTTTTGTCATTTATGTGACTGCTATCCACAATTTGCAAATATTCAGAATGCAAAAATAATTGATATTTTTCCCTTAAAAATACAAGAGGACTACCTGCTCCCAATCAATAGTGATAGTTTTTTAAAATTAGATTTTTTCACTTGGCATGTTTTAATTAGGTTTCCTTTTACTAAAAAAAAAAAAAACCAGCAGATTTCAATGTATTCGAGAAACTGAAGAGGCAACCATAACCAGCAGAACTGACAGGAAAATAAAAAAGTGCTCTAACCAATTTCAACTTCCAGGCTGATGGCATAAGCCTGGAAGCAAAATACACACTGCCTCACTGCAGGACACTTCTTCTCATTAAAGAGGTAAGTGGGTCTGTGTAAGCAGTGAAGACTATTAAAGATAAGCAGATTAAACACCAGTCTTGCAGCATGGCAGCATTATGTTATGTTGCTAGGCTGGAGAACTGGTTTCCCTTTAAGATCTGGGATTTCCAGCACTAAGCAAGTACAAAATGCAGCGATATTAACACCAGTGAAACATGCCAAGTGGCTGATGGTGAGGAGGAGAAACACTCCCACTCTCTCCACAGCAACCCCTGTCACCAGCAGCAGCAGCAGCAGCAAACACCATTCATGGCAACAAGCGAGTCTATCTGACGTGTTCAAGCCAATGAAATGTATGAAACAGGTATTACTGTTTATCTTTGGGAAGAATCCCTCTATCCAACATTTCCTTAGGCTCACACACATAGATCCATTCTTTCATGCAGTCACCTGCTAACAAAACCTTTCTTCCTGAAGTAGTAGAATTAATTACTGGTATTTTTATCTTTTCTCGCAGCCTGAAAATAAAATGTTTAGTTCAGCTATACAAGCATTCACAAAGTCCTTACTGACAAACTGAAAGCACTTATTTAAGCATAACTACAGCAAATTATCAGACCAATTTAACAATACCCTGAAGACAGCAGCTAAATGCCATCTTTTCTGCCTGAGCAAACCATTTAACCTTTTATCCTTGTCCATATTTCAAGGACTTTTTATTCTGACAAGGTTTCACATTTTTCCCTTGGTATATTTTCTAGTGTCCTCAAAGTGAATGCCAGAAGCATATGCTCCCCAAATTTGGTTCCCTTTCCTACTCTATTGCCAAGTGGACCACAAGCACCAAGGAAAAATTAATTTTTTCAGGAAAAAAAATCAAACCAGTGGGAAAGCTCACATGCCCAGAAGACATCCACCAAAAACCCACAAGGCTTCATACCTGCCTGAGCATGAATCCTCAGTCCTACAATGAGATGTAACATACTCACAGATTTCACAACAATCCATTTTCCCGTGTTGTAACACACAGCATCCCAGCACAAGATTACAACAGACTCATATAATAAAACTTCACAGTTTGTTGCTACTAACTTCAGTCAAAACAAGTTGCTTTTGACTGCTCTAGTTAATGAATTCTAGCAACCATTCATCTGTAGTCAGTGTTCCCCAATTCTTCTCCTCAGCAGAAGACAGAGCACATTGCCCAGTCTGGGCACCCACAGCCATCAGCCTCTGTACAGGAGCGAGGTCATTTCCCTTCTCCACACCAGTAACACCAATGCAGATCCCACTCCTCCTCTCAGCTGCTAATTTTCACAGAAGCTGAAGAACTTAGACTATCTTTTTAATTAATTTCAGGTGTTGAAAATTTACTGAGAGAACAGGAACCAAGCCTGAACATAAATCTTGCTTCTTTTGGTAGTTAACCTGAAAATATTATTTTTCTTTAACTAATACTTTTATAAAGAAAACTGGTATGCACTTTGTGGTATTCTAAGATGAGTTTAAAATTTCAGTATCTGAATAAATCATTTTTATTTATCTTCTCATGTTATCACCTCTTCCTCAGATGTCAGTATAAGTGGTGACTGCCTACATCATCACTGTTGGAAGCTCTTCAGCAGATATCTGACCTGTGGGTTCAGTTATGTTCCTGGTAAATTTGTGAACAGTATAAAATAAGTCTTGTTAATATATTTCCCATAGCAGGCTCCCCTGTAGCACACAGTTCCAAAAACTCAAATTCAAGAGACTCATAACATCTGAAGATCTTTACATATGTATTTATGCATGTATTTTCATGCTAAACTTACAAAGTTAACCTTCAGTTTAAAATGTAGGTACTAATTATTTAGTTATATAGATATCAAAAGTTTTTAAAAGCAGAACAGAAAAATCAAATTTTGAGTCCCATTCAGAGTCTACCTTCTCTGTAAACAACTTATATTCCTTTATAGAGCGATTTCTACTTTAAACTTTTTATAATAATACTGTAAAAAGCAATGTTCTTACTAACAGTATTTTTATCAGATTTTGTAACAAGCTTTGTAGCCAGCAAAAAATGTCCTCAATAATTGTAAAAGGTACTCTTTAGGAGACAAAATTGAAGAGCATGTCAAGTTTCAGGGTCTCTAAATTATGGCCAAAGATACGCCAGAGGAGGCTTAAACTGTATGGTACAGTCAGCCTTCTCTTGTTAAATATATTGAAGCTCAGAGTTTCCACTGAATTTTTGATTCCCCTTCCCTGCAGAACAAAACAAAAAAGTGCTCAGTCCTTAGAGTGACATAAATCAGCTCAAGAACAGGTCCACCAAATACTCAGAGATTACACTCTCCATGCCCTATTTCCCCCTACCCCCAGGAGGAAAATGTTAGATTTATCTTTAAAATTAATGAATCATTCTTCTGGTGGGGTGGGGGATACGTTTTTTTAATATATATTATATTTTAGCCAAACGTGCTGTGCAGTAGAAACACTAGCCAAGATAAGCACATTCAAGTCCTGTGATGCAATTTGTCTTTCAGATCTCCACTGAAACCAGCACAAAAGTGGTCCCAAAAAGTAAATTACCTAGTTGAACTTAGCCCAAATTTCAGCAGAAGATGAAAGGGAGATATCACACTGTAAGGAAAGATGGATGCAGGGAACTGTGGTGATAATGTCTAATCACATCTGAACACTGCTCACATACCACAAATGCAGAATATAAACTCAGTGCAAGTACCTGAAATTTTTAATATCACACTCTCCATTACTTTCCTTACTTGCATTTACTCTTCAGGATTTTGGGGATAGAAACTCCAATTTCTTGCATGTGTGAGACGAGTAAAAGCACACATGTACTAGCTCCTGTAGTGCAGAAGAAACCAAAAAACCCCACAGTTTTCTAGTACAAGGTGATGTCCAAAATACCAGTTCACCTTCCCAGGAACTCACTGGGTACTACTGGTTTTGATCTGCACTAACATACCATCAACAACAAATGATACACATGTACAGGGAACAATAACAAACCTAGGTAGCCTCCTAACATTTGTGGCTACATCACAATGTATTTTATGTAACACCAAATAACTTAGAAATCCAAACACAGATCTCTGCACAGTGCAACAGAAAGAGCTCCACCACTTACAGCTCCACCACTTAGCACCTGTCCCTAGGCAGTAATTTATGTCAAAAGTCCAAGTTCATTACCTAAAATTAAAGCCCAGAAATTAAAAGAATATTCCATTATTAAAAGCTCTTTCTCAGCCTTTTCTCAATACTATTGCACAGCTACATCACACTGCAAGCATGCTATATGTGTGTGTATATTTGTAAATATATATAGTTACATGTACACAGAAAAATCTGATTTGCCTCTCCTGCACCTTAAATTTCCACACATTTCACCACTACAAATTCATAGACTAAATTTGTGGCACCAAAGAGGATGCAACAAAAGCAGACTGAACAAATGAAGAAGGGGTTACAGAAGGGCCACGTGCCAATATATTGACTTTGCATGTAGGAACATTCCTGCTCCTTTAGGTTATCTGCTCCCACTGGTCCACAGCTATTTACTGCAGGGATCAGGGCTGAGAGAGTTCCCCAAGAAGACAAAGTACCACAGTGTTGATATCACAAGTATTTCAGGTGATGGAGGCAAAAGGAAGCACGAGGAAAACACATGCATGGATTTGGAAAGCGCCCTGTATTGAAACACAAAGGAAACAAGATTTTCACAGTGCACATGATTAAGTACCAGAACAGGTGCCAAAAAAGGGCTGCAAAATCTCCATCCCTAGAAATACTCAAAACCAGCCTGAACAAGTCCTTCAGCAACCTGATCTAACTTTGGAATTAGCATTGCCTTGAGTGGAGAGGTTGGATTAGAGGACCTAATTTGGGCTGTGATGTTCATTTTAAAAGCCATCAACATCCACTTTGAAATAAGAAACTAATTCTTTTTCATCAGTGGCCTTCCAAACTTGTGTGACCCAGCTCTCCAAAGGAAGTAATTAAACATATTGCCTTGGCAAATCACCAACAGCTTTTTAATTTTTCCTGATTTTTAAAGATGAAATTGACTATAAAATGGTCACTTTTCCAAGCCACAATTTCTTCCAAAAATTCTACTCCAATATACAGAGAGGAAGAAAAAAAGATCTACCATTTACCCTCTTTTGGACATCTGCCTTATTTCCTGATGTCCTTTTAGCCTATTTTCTTAGTTCCTGAAGCACTTTTGATGTAGATATTGATTACACCTATACATACATACATACATATATATATATATGTATATATGCATTTACACATACCTACCCAACTGTGGACAGACACCACATATAGAAGTAAATACTCAAGACCACCAAAATGATGGAATTTCTCCACACTACACAGTTAAACCAGGGAAATGCATTCTCATTCCCAGCAGTGGCTTCTGCTGACACTGGTGGACATTTGGGCTCCTCCAGCCTCCCTTCCTTTTCCAATACTCCCCTGAAGAATCACTGTGAAAACCACTCCCTGACATGCCAAACAGATACAACATGTCCAAGAAATTCTAGGTTCAGGAAAGCAATAAATGCCTTGAAAAAAATTTTGATTATCTGTGGTCAGAAAAAATCTTCTTGGTTATGAAACTCTGACTAATTAAATACATTAAAAATAAATATCAGTTTATCCAAAAATTCACCCCCAAACAATCTTACTTATTCCTATGCATTCAGTTATACAGAAAGTAAATACAGCTAATTTTATGATGAGGAAATGCACTATCCTAATACACTGTCACCATGGTATATGCAGCACACTGTGTCAAGCTATTTCAGCAACATTAATAAGCTGGCCAAAAAAAAAAAATCAAAATATATAAAGATGAGATGTAGAATATATTCACATAAGGCAACAATTACTTTGTAATTGTCTTAAAGCATTAGCAAGGTATGAATAGCAATATGTTAAAATAGTAAATTTATTTTCCTCAAAGGAAGTTAAACAATAGGACAGGCATGGTTAATTTAACAGGCAACGTTCATGGTCTATAAACAATTACTTATGCTAGAAAGTATGTAATAGGCTATATGCCATCCCATTACAATGCAAAGGGAAAAAAAAGAAAAGAATATGGTGCTTTCAAGCACAAACCTATTCCCTGTCCATCTCACACAAGATTTTGGAGCTCGCTCACTTCCAGCAGTTTTATTCCATAAGCATCAGTTCAGTTATCACACACCACTGACACTGGCACAGATTACTGTTTGTCATACCAGTGCAACTGAGTACAACTTCCACAGCACCAGTACAAAATAAAACTTCACTAGTATGTTTTGAGTTCAAAACAAACTAGAGTATTTATTTCAACAATGATAAGTTGTTGAAAGTAAAATATAAATATTATTTGCATTGTTGAATTGCATTCTGGTTTTGGATTACTGTGCATTTGAAGCAATAAAGAAGCATATGTCTAAAATAAATGAGAACATTCAATCTGCTCAATTTAATTTTTAATTAATGCTCAAGTAAAATGGCTACTCTCAGGCAAGTCTGACAAGTCACGTAACAGATTTTTGTATCTGTAAAAGTGAAGTTCCAAAAATAAGGAAAGCCTCATAATTTATACTTCACTTCTTACCATAGGAATAGTCACAAAACTATTGGATATAATCCAAGACATTAAAAAATTATTTTATTACTGTATACAAAATCCTTCTTTTAATTTATAAAATATACACTACGTGAAAACAGAAAACCTCAAATTCTAGTACACTGTTATGTACTCAGTCAACCTGATTTACACCAACAATTGTCAGCATTTTTATGAGACTGTCAACATTACCAGCAGAAGAATAAATAAAAGAAGGCTGAAGTTACACTTACCTGCAGCCCTCTTCTTCGAAGAATACTTGAATCATCCATATTTCGACTGCTGATCACTAAAGCTCACTTGCTTCTCGCTAGCTTTGCTCTCTAACTGTTAAAGAAGTCCATTATTTTCAAACTTTTCTCCCCCTCCCACTCACCCTCCGTCCACTTGCTAAAAATAGGACATGGTCTTTCACTTGCCTGTCATGAAGAACTGCAGCCACGGTCTCTGACTATCTGTACGTAATTTTGCCTGCCTCTTTGTGGCAGATTTAGCAGGTCACATTGGAAAAAATCTGTTCGACTTTCCTAAATCTTTTCAAGGTTGGATGTCTCATTCCCCTCATACACACAACTGTCTACAAATATATAATAATAATCCACGACTCCACATAAGGCCAAAGAGTGGAATTTAATTCAGATCCCATACACACGTATTTTCGCTTTATTTCAGTTTACTTGAGCTCTTATAAGGGATCAGTAAACTAAAACATCTGCCTTCATTGACTGTGTATAATAAGCTCACAAAATCCAGGTCACATTTCCTTTCAAAAATACACAGTCACGCTAACTAAAAAAGCAATACTGTGGGCACACGGGATACACTGGCACCTAAAACACAGAAAAAATCTCACTATGAAAAACATAGAAATTTTATTTTTCCCAATTCTGAAAAATTCCTTTACTCCTTTGCAAGACAAAGCAACTGTCAGATTCTTCAGATACTGTCACACATTCTTTTGTTTCTGCTATCTCTGAGGTATGCTGGGCTCCTCGCATGCAGCAGGCACGGCACATTCTTCAGCTCATTGCTGAGATCTTGCGACTCTCATGTGCTGAAGGGTCTGGAACACATGTTGCAAGTTCTGGACATTTAAGAATTCATTCATCTATTCATCACTGACAGAGCTGTCTGAAGTAGCCCTTCCCTCATCGTCATCCATGGCAAAAAGGCAGGGGGGGGAAAAAAAAAAGGAAAAAGCGCAGTTCATCTGAGGCTTTTTCAATCTGTCCTGCAGTTTCTGTTTTCCAGCTATCTTCACACAGGCAACTCCACCAAGGTCAAAAAAGGCTTTGCCCCTTTAGGTCCATTATGCCAATCCCATTTTAAAGCATGAGCATACACCATAGGTTGAAAAATAAAACAACAATAAAGCTTCTAGCTATACCAAACACCATTTCAGTAAAAGTAAGAATCTATGTATGTTCATCCCAGTATCATTTAAATTACTGAGCATGTCAAGAAGCCTTTGTCCTACAGATGCCCTTTCTAGATTAAAAAGGAAAAAAGAAAATATCGCAAATATAATGAACAACCTACTGCCGCAACGACCGTCAATTTTTTAGCAGAAAGCTAAAGCAACAGATTTCATCTCCTGATAAAAGCTTAGGAAGCGTCTATTTATAACTTCTGAATATAAACACTGTATTTAAAAACAACCTAACTTCAGACTCTGACGGATTTCATGAGATACATAAATCAAACTCCATCGAGAGCTGTGTTTATGAGGGGATTTCAGCCAGACATCCTCAAGTGTGCAAACGCAACAGCAAGCAGAGCCCAGACCGTGGGCTGCCTACCACAGCTCGATGGAGCGTTCCTGTTCCCACAGTTATGACAGCTGCAAACCAAAAAGAGTCTCCGCACAAGCACACGGGTTTGGCGGTGCTTAAAGGAACAGAGATTTACACGGAAATCTTTAGCTGATCTTCGTGCTAAGTGACCGAGTCACATGAGCTAAACACATCATGGTAAAGTCAGCTGAAAGCAGATACAACTCAATCCCATTCACCAGGCTTTTTCTGATCCTCTGCGGAGCGAGTGTGGTGTTTTATTGAGAGGAGCTAATAAATCCTCCCGCTGCCGTCCCTCCTTCCATCTGCCGTTTTGAACGGGCGAATGCCGAGCGAGGGCGGCAGCGCCTTTGTGCGCTCCGGAGAGGGCAGGCAGCTCATTTGCATGGACTCTACTGTACCATATAAAAACCTGCGCTAGTGAAAACAACTCCATGAGCCACTTCATTTTAAAGGAACAGCATCTTCTTTTGCCAACGGGGCTGGGAAACGTCAAGCCAGCCACGAAACTCTGCGTGAGAACTTAAGGATGTGTCACCGGAGGAGGAAGAGCGACGGAAAAATGCAGATTAAGCTCTGTTTAAAAGTAGACTGGGACATAAAATGATCATAGGACTTCAATGTGATAATACTGATGATGGATTTCAATATAATTTCTTGCATTTTGCCATCAAATAAGCTTCCTCAGAAAAAAATACAAAATACTAACTACAGTTATCAGACATTAGTACAAACAAATTCTATTTTTACTTAAGAAAACCTCACAGAAACAAAACAGTTTGGCATGCAAGCTCGCATACATTACATGCACTTTGCAATTTATTTTAGTCTGTAATAGATTTCAGAAATATTTATATTACACCATGCACTAACCAGATCATTGATCTTACCTCTTCTAAGGCTACCAGCATTAAACAACACATTCTGCGAGAGGAATCAAGGCCTCTTAACAATTATGCAACACCATTCCCATTGTATTCTCCTCCTAAATCAGCCACTAAATGAAAATGTTTAAGCCAGATAACAGTAGTATGTAACCATAACTTATTTCCATAACATAACTGGAAGCTTTCTTATTGGCACATATACATCTAATCCTTCCTGGATTATTAACTGTAATATTCAGACATTGCCAATTCTCAATATGTCTTCACAAGTGACTTGTAATTGATTGAGGCTGGCATGAGTCTCAAAATTCCATGAGAATCATCTGTTCTCTTCCAAATTTCAAGCTTTCTTGGGGAGGATGCTTTCAAATTGGCTGCCTGCCACACTCATCCAATTTCTGGGGTAGAGAAGCCAATTGGGGCTGCTGGAAAAAAAGCAGGCATGGCTCTTCCTCCAGCTTCCCTCTCCCCTTCCCTTCTTCAGTGCAAACAATGTTTATTTAAATGTCAGATCAAAAAACCACGACCAAAAACATCACAAATGGGGCAATCACCTTTTCTTCCCTCCTACTTAACTGTTAAGACTCATCCACTCTCCTTTTTACTTCCTTTAGCAAAATCTGCCACAGAAAATCAATGATGGAAGAGGATGGGAGAAAATACTTATTATCAAACTGAAACAAGCAAAGAACAAATGGAATTTAAAAGCAACTCTCTGACATGGAAAATTTTTCTTACAAAATGCTACCTTTAGAAATTGAAATTTATCCATCATTTCACCACAAGATTGCACCACCCTTAGACGTTCATTTTAACATCCTAAAAGGTCTGCAGGGAAGTCTACAATTAAAGATGAGAAAGTATTTGTAGAAGACATTACACTAAAGGATATATCACTAAAAGATATTAAAGAAACTGAAGGACACAAAATATAGTTTTATCCATTATATAAAAAGTTAATTCTAGAAGAAATTTCCCAAACGCTTTTCAGATGCAGGGAACACTTAGAAAGGGTCTACCAAAATACTTGTTTATCCGGAAAAAAAAAATCAAAATAAGGAAGTTATGTAATACTTGAATCTTCTAAGAATTAGAGTACCTACCTTAACACCTCAACTTCACTAAAAAAAATTAGGAAAGGGGATAAAAAGACGGAATTCAGAGTTGGTTCACCAGTAACTTTAGTAAGTTCCTAACTCAGTTCTTCCTCCCTCCATCAAATTTACAAATCTGGAGAAAATTTTGCTTTGCTCTGCAGCAACAAGGAACGAGAAAGGGTAGTGTAGTACTGGGATCTCTTGGACATAATCCAACCAATTCCTGTTTAGCTGCAGAGCTCTGAAAAAGCTCTGAAAAAGTTCTTTATTCAATCATGATTTGAAGACATCAAGAAATGGAAAGAGCTGTGAACTTGCAGCATGTTCCTGCAAGGGTTACCCTGCTAAGTAGGGAAGGACAGTTTTTCAGCTTGCCAATACTGGGATGAATTAAACAAGGCTGAGAGCAATTTCCAAAGAAACAAAAGGAGGTACTGCTTTACACAACAGTCACATTGGGCTATTTCTTGCTGTAAAAGGTTGGAGGGGAAAAAAAATCACAAGCCTGGGTAGAAGTGTTTGGACAAACGCATTGAAGAATCTGCCAAGAACTCTTAAAAGAGGAAAACACACTGGAGATGACCCAGAGTCACAAACGCTTGCAAGTGTTCTGGGCAGAGACCCTGCCTTAGACACCTGCTATCAGAGATAAGCTACTGGGCTCAGCCAGTGTGATCATTTTGTGGTTTTACTTAGGCAGAAAGTCCAAAGATAGTGCTTGCTGAAGACAACAGTGTCTTGCATCCTAAAAGGCATCAGTTTCAAAAAGGAACGAGGTGTAACAGTGAATTTGTAAACTGAGAAGTAATTCTAAAAATAGTGTGCAGCTATGACCGTCCCAGGAAGCTCTGAAGAGACCAAAAGGACTTACACGTCATAAATGAGTGGTACTGGCTCTAGATATGATATTGATGACATCACCATGGAAAATCCTGTCTGTTACCTGTATTTTGAGATGAATATTGATAAAATGAAAGATCCAAAATAAATGTTTTCAGGGTAGGAAAACATCAGGGTTAAAAGACTTTAGAAACGCAATCTCCTTTAATTATCACAGGAAAGACCACAGGACATTGAAGAATATTAAGAGGACCTGGAATTTTACATTTTACACACTAGACAGCAACTAACCCTACCTCTGAGAGGTCTCTAGGAAGGGTCTGTGCTTGGATTCTGGTCAGCATTTTATGTCTTTTGATAAGAAGAAATCTCATTCATGCTGATTCAGACCCCATTCCACTGCCTGCTACCAAAATCTATCACTTCTCTGTCTTCTGGAAGAAAAAAATCTGAGAGGTTAGAACATTTCCAAGGTGAAAATGACTAGAATTTTCCATCTATTAACTTCAGTATAATCAAAACAACAATTCTTTCAGCTGTTTTGTAGCCCATAGGTTTTCAAATAGCATCAGTGGAAGATGACCAAGGGCAAACCAATTTCACAGTCAGGAAAGCAGTGACCACAGGAAGTCACTGTGAAGTCGTGCGATTGTTCCTGTGCACAATACATTTTACTAAAACATAATTGAGAAATCCTGAATAAGCTATTATCCTATTACTCACATTTTCTACTCACCAAAGCAACTGCAGAGGGGGATAAATAAGAAAGGAGTCTGTATCTACTGTATTAGAGAGTGCATTTACATATGCACAAAGACATATCTGTGTAGAATCACATGGCTCATCTCTGAGCTGTATTCAGTTTGCATATTGTATTTTCTGTGCTGAATATAAAATACTTTCTATGTATCTTGAATTATAATTGAAATTTGAAGTGTATTTCAGGTATCACTCAACATCCATGAAAAAACTCTGAATTTACTAAAATAGAAAAAATAATTCTGCTATGACTTCCTAGTCATTTCAGGTTCTTGGCACTGCATCCTGACATCTTTTGTGGTTTATACCATTGCATCAGAATTGAAACCTACCATTACCATAAAAGCAAAACCAGTAAAGGTCATCTTGGCAATCAAATCCTTACACTGTGGATCAAAAATGTGTGTGCTCTCTAGCATAGCTTAAGTGAATCCAATTGCTGCACACCTTAAACTCATAACTCTAGAGGTCCAAGTCCCCTTATATTTACCACTTAAAAACTTTTTATATTTCAGATTAACTACAAAGACACCAGAAAGCCTCTCACACAACTAGGGCCCCATCATTGGGTGTGAAGGACGTCAGCACTACACCTAAGGATGATCTTGTGATAAAGACCAATTCACATTTTGCCATACAAAGAGCGCTCCCATCCAAAAATCAGGCTAAAAATACCAACAGCTTTTCAGTTTTCTGCAGCAAAATGCAATGTTTTCAATTACATATTTTATTATCAAGGAACTTTTTTAACCAATTCCCTGATCTAAAATACTGAGATTCAAAATTTACATTTTTCATAATTCCCAATTCATTATAGTTTTTACTCTATTTAATCAAAACTAAAAGCAACAAGACATCAAGCTGTGGGAAACTTTAAAGCTATAACATTTCCTTACATAACATATTGTCTGGTGGGAAAAAAAGATCACTTTCCAAAATTTTATAAGCTGACAATTTCAGTGAATTTTTTTAAAGTCTTCGGTAACATTTATCTGTGCAAAAAAAAAAAATGAGCCAAATGTTTCACTGTCAATCTGAAACTTAAGTGCTTCGGGCTTTTTTATTTATTTTGATCAAGCTGTGTTTATCTGGAGATTTTAAAACGTGTCTCTTCGAGATACACTGACAGACTACTGAAACCAGGAAGGTTGATGAGGTAACTTGTTTAAAAAAAAACGAAAAAAACACAACTTGGCAGCCAACCTAAGGAAACTCGCCTGACAGCTTGTCTGAATTTCTTCTGGATGTCTTGCCTATTTACAAGATTCAGTCTGATAAAGTAAGACCTTTGGAGCAAAGCTGTGCATTAGCAATGAACCACAGCAGGAACACATCCTGAACCACCGCTTATGAGGCTTGTTCCAGAAAAAGAAACGCTGAAAAAATGTCTAAAATCCTCAAGGTTTACACAATACTCAGGCTTTCACAGCGCATTTTCTGTTCCCAGTTTGTTAGGATTAGATTCCTGGGCCAGACTGCCCCATCCCCCACATCCAGTGCCTTATAAAAGGCGGCACTCCCACTCATCTTCCATACAAATGTAAATTTGCTGCCGACAAGGCTGGAGGAAAGAGTTCATTCATCTACAGACCAACAGTTTCCATCCTGTACCGGAGAAGGTACATGCAGAAGAGACACCAGCTTCCAGGCAGAGCCTTGGCTCAAGCCCCTTTGAAAGCGAACATCTTTGGAAAGGAATCTCCAATTAAATTTAATATTTATAGAAAATGTTGGATTCACTACGCAAATTCATGTTCTGGAGTCGAACTGCCATTAGAACAGAATGGAAACCAGCTTCTCTCATGCTACATTTCAAATATAATGCCATTTTTAAAAGAAACGCGTTTTTGATAGGCAGAAAAGCCTTTTTCAATATAGGCTGCAAATTTAAACCTGAAGAAAATATAATTCCTGTTGAGTAAATGTTTTGATGACATTACCAAAATCAAGTTTCTCTCACTTTATTATAAGACAACCCCTCAAGCTTTAGAGACATTAGGACTTAAACCTCAGCAATGAATAAACTCCGATCAGAATGGCAACAAACACAAAGCTCAAGGACTCAATTCCAACTTGTGTGTTTCCCAAATGAGGCTACTGACATTTACTGAAAGTTTATAGAAACAAAGCCTGTAGTTTCAAGAATCCCACAGGAAACACATTATGCATCCAGTTAGCCCAGAAGCTATTTTGCCCTAGAAACTGGCTCTATAAAGCTACAAATTACAGATACACCTCATATCTCATGCAAACACACACTGATAAATACTCCCAAAATTCTACTATACACAAAAGTTCTCCTCCGCTCTCCACACTCCTGACTAGCAGCTCTCCTCCTGCAGCCTCACCACAGCAGCAGTGGTTTGCATATACAGACTTCCCTTTTCTGTAAACTCCTCCCAAACTTTTCTGCTTCCTATTCTTACTTCATCAATAAAGCCACATCTGACTTTGAAGTACAAGCTAGACAATTTTTATAGAAAGATGGCACTTACTTTCAATTAAAGAGTTTCAAAGACAACAAATTGCAGAGGTATGAGACTAAACCAAGCTGTATTTCACTGTATCTTCCTCCCACTTGTATCTGTAGGATATTTGTCATTTTGGACACTCATTTCTTCAAAACAAACACTTGATGTTTCATGAGACAAGGAACCTCTATTACACTGGACAAATAGTTACAAATAATGATTCACACTGTCATACACACTCATTAGGCAAAAACCCATGAGAAAAAATGCCATGAAAGTCAACAACTGTTTTTTCTTTAATTATTCTGCTCAGAATAGAGTCTACAGCACTGAGTATATTTTTCCAACTTAATCCACATGCAGTTCATTTCAATATACCATGAATTTTACCACGGTTTCCAGCTGACATTAAAGTGCTTAAACAAGACTCTGAAGGTTGTACCATTTTGCTGGCTTAAGACCAACATGATATACATTCAAACACTGCCTTTGAAATAAATACTTGAAGATAAGCCAAAACATTCAGAGTTAGAGGGCTTTATTCTCTCCTACTCTCCTTGTTTATACCTGACTAAGCTTACATCGATATCTAGGGAGACATCTCACAGCAGTTTTTTTACTGATGGGCTCTGACAGATTTTTATTCTTCCATTTCTGGTCTCAGACAAAACTTTGCTATTGATTTCTCACAATTTTGTCATGCCCTTAAAGTGCTAGACAAGTTAAAAGCTTTTTTATAGATATCCCTTTTTTCCAACACTTATCCACTAAACTCGAACAAAGACTGAAAGAAAGATAAAAAGAATAAATTCACGCAGGATTTCAAAGATTTACAGTACAATGATAATTTTTTTTCAATTCTTCCTCTTCTCCAGGATCTGCATCAGACCTCCCATTTTTATGAGTTCTCCTGGTTGTCTTTTTTTTTCTTTGAAAGCTATTTTTCATTTAAAATAAGTAGGGACATAATAATAATTTGGCAATCTCTCAAACTTTTTTGGTTTTTTTTAATAGAACCATTTACATTCGATCAGGGGAGAAGAAACAAAAGACAGTCTAATTGTTGACTTAAAGAATATTTCTCAGAAGAAAAGTGTGACAATAATTATTTTAAAGGCATGTGAACACATGTCTCCTTCCATAAAAGTAGCAGGTAAAAAAATGCTTGTATTTCAATTTAGTATGCAAATATATATATTTTACATTTCTTGATACAGTTACACTTTACTCCAAATTAAACTCAAACACAAAATTCTTATGCGTGACACTACAATACTGTCATGTCCAGAAATAAGCGTTTCATAAAAACAAATGTGCTTCATTGCAGCAGCAGTATCTTTACAATATATGTTCTTTAAAGCATTCAGACATACTACTGAGTTACTAATATAACATGGACCAAAGCAGTTGAAATCTTTTGTTCTTTGTTTTTAAAAAATCCGAGCTCACCAAAAAAAGTTGAAATATTATTTTCATGCATCATTTGAATTGTCACCTGGGCTTTTTGTCTCTAGAACTGACAGAGAATATCAATGTGTTAATTGAAACAAGCAATACGTAATCCACAGGACATCTTTAGCATATGTTTCCTTCCGAGGCTGACAAGAGCTTTCTTGGATTTTTCAGCACTAGAGTCTGACGTTTCCATTTTCGAGCTAAAAATATGAACAAAAATCTTACACTTTTACATAAATATGTATTTTCCCAGCAGTATCTTTCCACAGGAACGAGACACGCTGTATCAGTTTTGAGACCTCGAAAAATAAAATGTGAGTGTGGTAACATTGGCATGAAAGTGTTGAAAACCCCATCCTTAAAGCTGTATTTCTCTTCATAATTCAAAAGGCCCAGAAAAATAAATCCAATCAGAAACCTAGCTCCATGATAGAACATTCTTACTGATGAAGGAGAATGAGATAGTGGATGTAACAAGGCAAAGCTCAATACTCAAAGCTATCATAATTTAAAATTAGACATAATTATCCTTAACAAAACCAGGCACTGTGGAAAGGGGCTTTGGAACAGCTGCTCCTCTTCAATTTAAATGCTCATTTGTTTTACATTGACCTAGAAATCAGTATCCTCCTAACCAAAAGCCAATTAGATAATAGTCTGTCTTTCAAGCTTGTAGAATACTAATTTTTTTAATGTCGTTAGTAGTGAAAAGCAAAGAAATAAACTGCAGATGATGCCACAAGTATGCTCAGCTCCAATATGCACCACCAAATCGTGAGGGTTCCCTTCCCTCCTTTCTGGAGGGTCAGATTTACAGTCCAGGAAAGACATCCATCCTTTCCTTGTGCCGACCCTGCAGTGTGGTCCCAGCTTGGGACAACCACGGGACACTGCAAAGGCAACCACATGGAAAGATCTTCAATTTACTGGAGTAGCATCCCGCCACTCCTTCCACAGCAAAAGCAATGTGCCAAACTGACAACAAGGAAGCATTTCAAGAAGTGCTTCAAAAGCTGCCCTTCCTGCCTTGCCCAGAGCTAGGTCACAAACATCAACGTTTCTGGAAACAGAAGGATGCCAGATTCTTTCATTACTGCAATATAAACAAGCTGCTTCTTGAGCAACAAGAATCAAAGACACCCGATTTCTTACAGACGTGAGTTTGGCTTTTTGTCTCTTGCTCCCTCCCATAGTCCTGACAGAGGTAACTCTGGCTCTCCTATTTCACTTCCACCCAACTGGAGACAGCACCTCCCCCAGTTAATCCAGCACTGTCACATTTGAATGTCAACCAGTGCTGCCAAACCACAACAAACAACGAACTGACTGTCACTGAGAGAACGTGAGGGGGTGTCTCCTACTCACTTCCAATTCTTGTAGTATTGCAATTACAGTTATTTTTGACATTTCTTATTCTTTTCAAGCCTGGATGAAATTGGCCAGTGGCTTGGAAGTTACCAGGAAAGAAGGAACAATTGCAGAAACTTTGATTCCCTACTACTGTTCAGTGTTTCTGGCAGTCAAGATCATTTATACCATTACTTTCAATTTTGGTTAAAGCCAATGCCAAAAATACATATTCATCTACAGAGCTGTTCCTGCTCTAAAGAGACAAAATGATGATGAATGCCAGTTTGATTACACTTAAATACAATGCCATTACATTTCTTGGTCTTCTGAGACTTGGCAGCATCCCTAGAGAAAATTCTTTCCATGAAAGAAGGAGAGCCTTTTCTAAATGCATCCACGAAATGAGCTTCTCAGAAGGCTGGTATCACACTGAGGCTGACAGGATCCAGCAAGAAACCAATTAACACAGGAAACTACATTTGAAAACAGAGAATTCAATTCTACCAAAACATTAGGTCTTCCTAAAAGAAAGAAACACTGACAATCATCAATAACGATTCACAGTTCCACGCTGAAAAGGAAATCTGCTAGTGCAAAAGGTGGATGTTTTAATATTGAAAGGAGCCTTCCAAAACTGCTGAAGTTGTGAAGTAAACAAGCTTATATTGACAGAATGATCTCATAGCAGAACACAAATCTGTATAGTCAAGGTGGAATTCAAGGCAAGGAGAAGCTCTTTCCAGAATAGTTAATGAAGCTGAAGAAACCCCAGTCTCCTTAGGTTTCCTTCTGAAGTCACTGAAGTAGAACGCAACTAAATGCAAGTGTGAGCCGCAATGGACAAAAGACAAACATGAAAACAGCAGCAGCATTCTAAATATACCTCCAAGTTACCAGACATCAGTTGATTGTAGCAGTTTTCTCTGTCCTCTGCACCTGAATTTCCCACACTAGCAGCTCCCTTTCCTTCTCGGTAGTGCCTTCAAAGCTGCTTTTGCAACAGGAAGCAGAGGAAAAGCCAAAGTCCATTCCTACCCAGCCAAACAAAGTAAGCAGATTATCGAGGAGGTTTCAGAGCAGCTAGGACAATGTCAATCCCAGGCAAAATAATTATTTCAGTCCTGTATCAGCTTTTCCAAAGAACAAGTAGAAGTAGCATGATAGTATTAGTTATTGAGATTTTCATGGGGAGAAAAAAAAAAAAGATTGCAAATAAATCACTGTGGCTTCTGAGAAGAGTTCTTAGGTGCTTTTGGATGGGAGAGGTAGAGGTTGGGATGTTTAAATTACTGTCTCTGCTGATCAAGTAAACATGTAAACATCAGGCTCTGAATTGTTCAGAGCTTACAGCTTGACTGAAAACTACATTTCTAAAGAAAATATATCTCTATGAAACAGCAAAACTTTCTGGGTTAAGAACCTGCCAATCAATTGAATTTTTAAAAGTAGCTGTCAGAAGAATTGCTAGGAAATATGACCCTTCTATGTCAAAAGAACAGCCATGCATATAGCATTAGATATAAGGAAGAAATTATTCACTATGAGGGTGGGGATGCACTGGCACAGGTTGCCCAGAGAAGCTGTGGATGTCACATCTCTGAAAGTGGTCAAGGCCAGGCTGGATGGGGCTTTGAGCAACCTGGTCTGGTGGAAGGTGTCCCTGCCCATGGCAGGGGGTTGGAACAAGATGGTCCTTAAGGTCCCTTCCAACACAAACCATCTGATGATTCTGTGATTTGAATGGGTGACCTAGAAATAAATATAAAGCCCCTGATGACAAGTGTATTCTAACAGCAGAGTATAAACAGTGAGGTCAACACTGTCAGGGTGATCTGAATGACTTGCTCTGTGCACATACTGTGTTAATGCAACCAAATGGTAAATTACACTCACAGGAATTAGGATTTAGGCAACTACAGCATGAAGGGAACATCTGCAAATCTAATTCCATGAGTCTCTCATAGATCCCTTTTTTTAAATACTGGTACTCAATTTGCCATTTTCCAGTCCTCAAACTATTTTAAGCAATTGGCTATACAGCACAAATAGTAGTTCACACATTTCATCTTTGAATTATTTTAAAGTTGTGTCATTATCTCATTTTACTCACTGAATTAACAAGCTAGTTTAGTCTGTTCCTAACCATTCTGCTTTACTTTTAACCATTCTTAATCATTATTCATAGGTAGGATGGGGGAACACATTGCATTTCTCTGCCTTGAAGAGGTGGTCCTTAACTCAGTTCTTTGAAGACTATAAAGATGCAGGTCTCTTCACTGATGTTCCTTGTTCTTCAGGCTTCTCTTTCTAAATCAGTTCATCTTTTTGAAACTCAAAGCAGGTTGTTTTTTACTGTTTTTAGTTTTGCATGCCTCTATTTCAGCTTTTAGGGTGTTTTTTGACTTACATTTTGAACCAGAACCAAGCACTGCTAAGGACACAAACAGTGTTAGTCCTCCTCCCATGGGATCTTTGCTGGAGCTTGATCTGTCTTATGAAACCATCACTGAACATGTAAAGTCTGCTCTCATCATGTCCCAGCATGGCATGTGCCCAGTCCATACAGAAGTAAGTGAATTCTCTCACTGACATTTTGTTCCAGGGTGTCCAGTCCTCCTCAGCACACTGCAGTCAGCATCCCCTGCCATGCCGTGGGTAATACAGGCCCCACAATTAAAACATCCTAATTAGACCCAACTTCAAGGCTTGGTGGTCTGTACTTTGGCTGTTTCAAAAGGGAGCAGAGAGCAGGGTCTTTAAACATGCAGCACCACCCAGCCACAATCCCAGCCTCCATAACCTCTCCTGTGCAGTTTGGGGACATGATATTGGACATAGAACTGCATGGAAATGAGACAGGCAGTCCTCAGCATAGTCGTGACAAAATCTGAGCATTTTATGGGATTAAAGTAATCATCTGTAAAACATACAGTAGTGTAATAATTATACTTACGGGCAGTGAACATTATTATATGCTTTCCACTACTCTGAACTGGGGGATTCAACACAGAACAGAAGCTTGTAACACAAAGCCTAAGCTCAATCATGTAGCATAGGTGAAATGGAGTTAAATCAACTTTATCCTTTTTACATAACACAAAATGGAGTTCAAACAACCTTTCACTGTTTGCTCCAGAATGTGCAATTGTGGTTACCTACTTCTGAACACCCAAACTACTGGAGAAGTTTCTTGATGTGCAAGGAAAAATGGAGCTGACTATTACAAAGTTGTCTGTGACTTCTCAGATGGAGATTCCATACAATTCAGGCAAAGCCTGATGATAAAATCCTTGTTGATAATGGGACAAAAAAGAAATCCGATAGCAGATGGAAGGGCATGCATCATTAATGTACTCCACTGAAGAAGCTAGGCACCATCATATCTTTGCCTTGAAATTACTGTAATTTATAGTAAGCCAGGGGGAAGAGCAGTTCACCTTTTGCTTATGGAAAAATAGAGAAATTCAGCAATTAGAACAGTAAGAGAACATCTATCACTTCCTTGCAGACCCAAGTTTAATGGCCAAGCACCCTTAAACGGTTTTTAATCCCTTCTTGACACTTTCCCAGGGAAGTTACCACAAATTTGTCTGACAACAAACCACATGGAACAGGGTCTCCCAAGGGTTTCAACACTTCTCATTTATACAAATATTTGTGGCCATTTTCTTTTTAAATCTCATTCATATATATATATGTGTGTATACATATATATGTGTGTGTGTGTGTATATAAAACTGATTTCTAAATTACCTTTATCATAAAAAATAAGAAGATAAGCAAGCCATTCAATTTATTAGAGTGCTCTCTTGGAATTAAGCTGGTACATAAATCAGCTGGTTTGTTTGTAGGTATTGCCTGATACTCATACATGTTCTTATCCGCCATAAGAAGGTCTGATTTTCTTTTTACTCTGCCTTGTATAATTCAACTATTTCTCAGTCAGCAACATTTTAAACACAATATGTAAATTATATTGAGAAAGTAAACATGTCAGCAGGCCAGTAATCATATAGAAAATAAAAGATGTCACTCTCAAGTATACCACTTTAAACAGCTGCCTGTTTAATCAGGATTGATGCTGATGCCTGATCGATATAATCTGGCAATGCTGACACAGCCCTTTCCCTCTCAATTCAGATAGTTCTGCACGTTTGCTACATTACACATTGTTCTTCTTTCCTTTCAAACACATAATCATTTTATCTCTCCAAACTTCTCTCTCATTAGCCTATTTCATTCTAGTATGATTTAAGATTTAACTTTGATAAGAAATTGATGCATTTTAAATTCATAACACTCTACATTTTACTTTATTTTAAAAGAAAATATTTGATAGGTGAATTTTAAGGCAAAACATCAAAACCTTACCTAAAACCAAACAAACAGTTATTGATAGATTTAATAATACCCACAAACTTGACTTTTTACATTGCTTACTGTCATTTGAGCAGTCAAAGAGCTTGTGGATCAAAAGACCATGACTCAGAACACTGTTCATTTAGGAGATACTAAAGAAATAAAGGTAGTACCAGAACTAGTAAGTGTACAGTAAAAAAGGGGAGTGCAAGTTTTGAGCAGCTGTAAAGCTGCAATACAAGGTACAACTCTACAGTGTTCACACTTCTCAGACCAGGAGCCCATATCCCAAAGAACTGACAGTGGAGAGGGATCTAGTAGGTCACAGCAGAAGTATACTTGTGCATAAAACAGCCCAAATTCACAATTAGCCAGAATTTTCTGGCTATCATCAAGTAATAAGGACTGAATTTTACTGTGGGGAGGTTTTTTCTGGGGGTAGGGAAAGCCATGGAGAAAAAGAAACACTTCTGGGAGAACACAGGAGGGAAAGGAGAGCTTAGGAACATCAAACAGGCAGAAGAGGTCTTAAAAGGGATCTAGCTCAGACTAGAGACAGCCCAGTGTGCAAAGCTGCTCTGACCAAGGTTAGCAGCACTGATGAAATGCAAGCAGGAATGAACATTCCGACCTTTGTCTCCAACCCTTGGATTCCTGACACTGTGATAAGCACCGTATGTATTTTCCTTGACAACAGCTCATCCATTAAATTACTTCAGTTATCAATTTTTAGAAAATTTGAGATGCAGATTTGCCAAAAGTACCTCTGCAGGCTTAACTACCTGAAACAAAAACATCACTGAGGCAGCTTTGTGTGAGAGATTTAGTGCATGCACTGTAACTTTGTGTAAACAATTCACAGCAGAATTCTCTGTGCTAAAGGTATGCAAATGCTTGTTGCTAATTTGAGCAAAGACAAATACAGAAACCATGTTAGACCTGAAGTTTCATGTTTTATTTAAACTCCAAGGCAGAGAATTTTAATTCAGAGTTTCACATAATAATTTGTTTTCATGGACAAATTATGAACCCTGCCACAGGAGTTCATCATATAACTACTTTTAGTGTCACTATACTGTATGATCACATTAAAATAATGAGGTTTGAACATTCCTATCTTCAATTAGAGCTTTGTGGCTCCGAGCACTTAAAGAATAAATGCTGCCATTAACCTAGACCTTACCCCTCAAATATGCACCAAATATATTAACAATGTTACTGAATCATGAGGTCATTGTGAAAATATAAATCTCAGTGGATTCCATCACAAAGCAAAATCTTGAGGATTTTAATAGGATATTATTTAAAGTATAAAATTAAAATCTCTCATTAAGTTATCTCAACAGCTCATTTAATTTATCAGGCTCAAAAAATATTTTAAAGGTTATTTTAGGTTAATTACATTTCACATCCTTTTATGACAGATCTGAAACCCTGCACATCTTTCAATCCTCTTTTATAAACATTACCCTTTGCCAATAGCTGAGAGTTCACACTGACATATTTTTGCATACTCACACTATAGTCTCAACATGACAGTGTTTCATATTCATGATGAACACAGAATCTTTGGTTTTGTAATGGAAACTTGGTCATTGCAATAAATAACAAAAGCAGAAGCCCCTCAGACAGTTGCCCCACACTATTTACTAGAAAAACTGCTCAGGTAAATTTGTTTGTTTTGAACACATAAGGCACCCTCTCAGCAAATTTTGCACTATTCGTACTTAGTTGGCCACAACTGCTTTCAGTGAAAATAATTCTGATCAATCCAAAATGCCACAGTACAGGGAATTCTTCTCATCTATTCCTATAATAAACAACAATTTGAAAAAAAAAAAAGGCACCTGGCCATTATTTGTCCTAGTTTCTGTTCACAAAGGGAAGAACTACAGATATTGATTCTAAATCAAGCTTGGTAATATATTGGTTATTCTGACTTCATGTTCTCACAGCACAAGACTCTGCAGTTCCCACCAGGGAAGAGTCTGAAACTCACAATTAATGCAGAAATGCTCGGGTTAGCAATAATAACCCAGCAAGGGCAGGTAAGAGATCATGGTATGCCTCGGCTCTTGAACAACTGACTTGAAAATCTAAATATGAACACAATCAGAAATCAGAAAATGATGCTGGCACACTGTATACAGTGACTGCAGCAATAAATTATTCCACAGCCTCATCCATCTGAGCTCCAAACAGCTGCTAAACATTAATGAACTGTGGTTTACAGAAAGTCTGTGAGACTTGCTTTACTTTCAGTTCTTCAGGTGACCAAGGGACTGAACCTCTCTGTACCTGAGCTTATCAAAGTTCAGATATCAGGATTGTTGCATAAGTCCCAGGCTTGTGTTTCACTTACAAGGCTACCCTTATCTCTGCCAAGAGATTTCACCTCTCCCCCTCTAGTAATCTCGAGGCAATAAGGATTTTAGATTAACTCTTAGGAAAGATTCTGAGCTGCAGCTCTTTAGAGGCAATGCACATAAACCTCTGTATTCCCACTGTCCTGAAAGTGGTAAAATAAACAATCACTGTGTCTCTGGGGCTGAAAAAGGATTGCTGGAATGACACATTGCATGGCTTGGATAAACCAAAGTGACACAGTGCAGGAAAACAGACCAAACAAAAAGTGGCAGCCAAACACGGAGGATTATGCTACTAATTACAGAGCATGTCCAAAGCTTTTGCTTAGTCAAAATGCTACAGGGGATTCTTATAAATGTCCTAAGGCTCAAAATGGTTTGCATTTCTGGAAGAAAGTAGCTTGAAACTTAAGCAAACAAACTATTTCATGTTTTAAGACCAATCCTCCTATTATCACATCCTACAAAAGTATTTCAAGAAGTATTACCAGACACAGAGGGCAGCCATATTAAAATACTAAATGCAGACATCTCACATTGCCTTTCTATGGAAATATCTGCCAAAAATAAAACAGCAAATTTTCAACTACTTTAAATTGAAACCCAGAACTTTTACTGTCTACATCAGTATGTTTTTATAGAGAGGTCATTAAGAACCACAGAACAACACTCATGGAACAAAGCCTCGCTCTTCAACAATGTGTGTTCAAGACAGTCTGAATAACTGTATTTTAAGTTCCCCAGAGCTCCCCAAGCTAAAAAAGCTAATTTTCCATGCACGCTACAGCAGTTTCTCCCTTTACACCTACAATAGTGCTGCTGTCAGGAAGAGAAGTGACTGCATGTGCCAAAAATCAATTCAACATATTCACAGACAAAAAAAATAACATGCAGCATCTGAAGATAATGAGAACTGCAATCATTCAAACTGACAGTCTAGTGCCTAACAATTATCACAAGGCAAGTTTTATGAATTCATATTTCCTACAATGACAAGCCTCAGGTTACACAGAAGGGTGTTCACATTTCTTTTAAATATGAAAATCTCCTTTAAGCCAATGAGTCCACTCCAAAATGGAATTCACTTAACTGAAGTGAGTAAAAAGATGCTGACTGTGTTTTAATGGTGAAGTTTCTTCAGAGTAAGATGCTGACTGTGCTTAAGTAATATGCACTATATAGTAAATATAACTTTAGTACAGAATTTATCACAATAATTTTCTGTTCTTTACATGAATTATTCAGAATGAAGTTTCCTAGTGAAAAACCAATCAGGACTATCAGTTTTGGATGCCAGTGTGAAGCAAGTGTCCTGAATCTATCATGAAAACACACAGAGTCATAGCACATTCATTTTTGTTTTCCTACCAGAGACACCTTAAAAGCTGTGACAAAGGTAAGGCCCTGCAAGCACTCTAAACCCTGCCAGATGCCTAGAACTTGCTCCATACTTCTTCCTCAGGCCCTGTCCAAATTCCAAAATTAATAATGTACCCAAAGATTCACCAGACTCTGCAGCGTATGTACATGCAAATATCTAATTAGTATGCATAAACTTAGACTTCACACATGGTCTTCATTTGGAAATCAACTTACTTCCTATCTCAGGTTATTTCAATTACAACTGCCAATTTAAAATGCAATTTCCCTGCCTTCATACAGTAATAAAATCCCTTCATTCATGCAGCCATAGTTCCTGCTGTCTTTTCCTTTTCTATCAACATAAAAATATGAAATCCTACTTGTTCAGTCAAATATTGAAAGTTCTCTACTCCCTGAAATAATTTTTGGCCTTCATCACCTATGAGTTTCATGACTGTTCTTAAACAAAACTATTTTCATCTGTATTGAGCAACATTTCAATAGTCAACATGTTACCACCTAAAATGCAAACTAAAAGTAACATTAACTATGACAAAACATTTTGGGAAAAGAGCAGCTGCGTGTTTTAGAAGACACAAATGTAAATGAAGTTTTCCCATCAGATTCAAATGCCTGCTTTTGTAATAAGTATCCAGGCAATCAGCAGGAGGTAGCACTATGCACAACTGGCATTAATGATTTGTCCCTGAACTAGTGCTGTATTTTTCAATAAAAAGAGATTATATCTAATTCTTTCGTGAGGAGGTAGAATTCTAAGCTCTATGCACTCACCTCACTGCCAGCACACACACCGAGAAGAGAGGTGGAGAGTGTGGTGGGAGAGCAGATGTTGTACCTTGCAAACTAATGTTTAATTTGTTAGTCAGATACCTGGTGTCTGCCAGCCACTGCAAACCCTATTCCTTCCAAGACCTCATCCCTGTGAGTTCAACAGCCACTACCCAGGTGCTTGCATAAAGCAGAGATCCTAAATATTAAACAGTAAATCCATTAAAGCGCTGGGGACTAAGCAGGAGATGTGGAGACAGAATTTTCCTTTATAACTAGGAGGGGTTTTGAAGCTGGAACTTCTCGTTCCGCTGCATTTCACCAGGCCTTTTGAATTATTAATTCCCGTACTGAACTGACAAACAACACAGAATTAAGGTCTCCTTTAGCTACGGGAAAACATCCCCGGCCCCAGCCCGGGTGGTCCCAGAGCCAGGGTGAAATTCCTTGCGGAAAATGCAGCTCGTGAGACGCCCGGGGCTGCAGCGCCACCACCAGGCCAGAAACGCAACCCACACAGCTGCCACCCAAAAATTCCCACTTTTACTTACGGAATCGGCTACAAATACTATTTTTCTTTTCTAAAAAAATCTTCTTTTTCTTCATAACTATCCCAGCCATCATCTCTCTGTTACCAGAAGAAGGATGCTGCAAACCACAGCCCGGCATTACAAAGCGAATTCATACTCCAGCTAAAAGCAAGCGGCCAGTTATTAACCAGTGATTCCCGTGGGACACGATCCCGCAAGGAACATCCCCCTGCTGTAAAACCACTGATGACTGCGGGGATCTCTAACACCGTTTGATAAAAACTCACTTGGATCGTGGAGTTCACGATTCCTGTCCCCAGCCCTTGGCACACCAGCAGATGGCAACCCAGCTCCACAGACCCCTCCGCAGGCTTGAATAAAGCACAGCCATTGGATTCCACTTCCACATGAATTCAAAGGGAATTACCTACCTTTTAATAATCTCACTAACTCAAATCTGTAGCCAATTAGCCACTCGTAGCCATGAACAATACAAATTTTAATTTTCTTTTTAATAAACAGCATCCTGCAGAGGGGAAACACGCTATTAGGGGAAGTTTATATATTAGGTACAATTGATTCTATTCCTAATACATCTAATAGGAAACTTAAAAAAAAGCAAAGGAGCAGAAATTTACAAAATAAATAGTCAATATTATCTCCTCCATCTAAAAAAGCACACCCCAACTTGGACACCAAAAGTACCATGCCACAGTGGGAGGTCTGTCTGCCACCAGGCTCCCAGCACACGCCGAGCCAAGGCCCCAACACCACAAGGACGACCCATTCTCCCCATTCCACCCAGTATTGCCTAATCCACACAGCTTTGGGGAACTGAACGTTCGCAATAAATCAGGCTGAGCATTATTCAACAGAGGAAGTTCTTCAGCTTGAGAGTTATTTCAAATCTTTGCATTTGAGCCTTTCTACCCTCCAGATCATTATGCAAAATCTAAGAGGCTTGGGTTTTTAACTGTTTCTTCTAGAACAAGATGAGGGAAAGGTGCACTCACTGTGTACAACCACAATAAATATGCAATTATTTCACTTCATTTCAACTTTCGCTTTGTTTGAAAGTAAATATAAAACCTTAAGTCATTTGAAATTATCCTGTGAAGATGAGACTGACCCTACAAGGAAATCTTGCAAGTGTGGCATCAGAGGATTAACAGAGCACCAACTCCTTAGTCAGCAGCCTTCATCTCTGAAGATGAAGAAATGCCTCTGCCCACATCCCACGTGGTACAGAACATAAGGAAGAAAGTTTACACTAAATAGAACTGCAACCACCCAGCTGAAATCCTCAACCTCATTTTCAAAAATTATGTTCAGTTTTTCAGTTCAAGAAGTACCACAAGTTTCAGTTCTGTACTGGGAGCACTTCAGAAAATTGAAGTTTGTAAGTATTTAGAAAAAGAATTTCAAAATCTCTTTCACAAACATATCTAAGTTTCCACTGACAGGCTTCTTCAAATGCTTTCCTATCACCACAGTTGGCAGAAGGAACATGCATGGTCACTTATTCCTGGAACATCTCAAACTTTTCCAGGCATTAGATGGTGAGCAATGCATGGGAGACGTAGTCCTAATTAATGGGTTGCACATTGTCAGATGTTTCTTTCACAAAACCCTGGAGAGAGTGCTTGAGATGCTCTCTGTGAGGGGTCAGGATGTGGGACATAGACACACGAAATCTCTCTCTACAAAAAGAAGGATATTCAGCATTAGTGTAGCGCTCTAGTTAAGCATCCTGTCCTTAATGAACATGAGGGGAAAGTCACCCCTTGCCCACCAATAAATGCTCAGCTGTGGAATATTAGCACCTTAGGGCATTGCTTCTGGCAATCAATTTCATTCACACTGAGTTTTGTCAAAATTAACAGCTGCAAGAAAGACACTCCTAATCCACAACAATCACAACCATCTCTTCACAAGGTCCTTTTTCCATTCTAAAATTTAGAAACCCTCATGCTCTTTATGCCTTTCTTCATAAGAGAATGCATCCATGTTACTGATCTTCTGCATCACCAGTGACAGGACTCAAGGAAACAGGATGAAGCTGAGTCAAGAGAGGTTTAGGTCGGGTATCAGGAAGAAGTTTTTCACCCGGAGGGTGGCTGAGCACTGGAACAGGCTCCCCAGGGAAGTGGTCACAGCACCAAGGCTGTCTGCATTCAACAAGTGTTTCGACAACACTCTCAGGCACATGGGGTGACTCTTGGGGTGTCCTGCACAGGGCCAGGAGTTGGACTCAATCCTTGTGGGTCCCTTTCAACTCAGCATATTCTAGGATTATAGGGTTCTATGACCTCCCTTAAAAAAACACAGTCCAAGGTCTAACTCTTTTTATCACAGGGTAAGATCTCAGATAAACCCCCAAACTAAGTCGTAGGAGATTTTCCATAAAATCACCCTTCTATTCCTTAAACATGCACTCTATATATATTCCCTGCACCCAATTTTTTTATTGTATTTGGGTCTTGACAGCAGTAAATACCACTGAAATGTCCACAATGACACTTTATGTGTTTTCCTCTGATTACTTCCTCAGCTATCTTAGGGATTTAAAAGTCTTAAATAGGATACTCCCCACCAGAATTCAATCTCATAGGATCAGAGCCATTTGTCTTAAGGTAGATGATGAGCTGAAGGTTATCCTCTGAAATCCTCACATATATTTAGAAGGCACACAGATCAGATCAACACCTATCATTCCACGATGACAGCACTCAGCATTCACTCTGCCCTGGCTTCTTTCTCAAGTCAAGGACCTAGTGGCAACTGCTGTGCAGGCACATTAATCCAGATTATCACACATGTACAAGATGAAAGATTCTGCCCAACAATAAATTGTGTTTATGTATTTTAGCAAGTTAGAATTTGATGTATTTCCAGTTCTGGAGCTGATAAGTAGCCTAGCTATCAGTCCTGTTTCAAAAGCTGAAAACTAATTTCTGTAGATTTGCTATTGTTAACTTATCTTTTTGCCCTGCAAATATTTTCAAAGAGGAAAAGAATGCAATTTAAGCGCAGTAAACAATCTGTAGGATTAGTAGTGGTTAAAAAGCAAAAAACCACATTACTGAATGCCACAAAGCAATTTAGCAAAGGAAAATCTACTGATACCTGCAGTGCCAGAAAGAGGGAGCAGAAACAATGCACACAGCTTTCCTGGCTTTCCTAAATCACACTCCACTTCTCTCTAGCTATCCAACTACTGTATTATAACAAATAATAGAAAAATTAAATGCTCTAGCAGTCAAGGCTGGCATATTAAAATGACACTCTGCATTACTGAACTTACTCATCTCTTAATAGAGCTATTCTTCAAAGGAGATTAATTATACTGGCAAGAGACCTTTTGCTATTCTGATTTGTGAATTATTTCAATACCACAAGCATATTAAAACAGCTGCAAACATGTAACTAGCTCCAAGATCCCAGGATTCACTGCATTTAATTAGGTGTTCATCTTGTGATGTTCTTTAGTCACCGCTTTTGAAACCCACTTCATATAAAAATGTTTAATGTCTAGACTTAATTAACTGCAACTGTAATGAACATACAGCCCATCATAGAATATACAGAGATAGGAAAGCGACCATATAGTTCAACACCTACACACCATCACAGAGGGACAAAAACTGGATTTAGAGATTAATTTCTCTGCTTTACTTAGGAAACAGAGAATTTTGAATTATTTTAAAATAACTCGTTGGCATTGTGTTTCATATCAGAACATTTGATAGACAGCACAAACACTGCCATAACAAACTGAAAACACAGCATATGAGTAATGTGCAGAATTGTAAAATGGAAACATCTGCAGCTCGCTGAGCTGCACACAGCTGTTAAGCAACAACCTAATACTCCCAATTAAATATCTGAGAATTAATGCTTTGTTTTAAAGCACAGTTATTTTCATTAACCTAAGCTATGAAGCTTCAAGGCATTTATCTTCCTCTAGAGAACAGGCCTGTGTTTTAACATACTGCTTTTTCTAATCCACATCAGATAAATACTTAGCCAAGTTCACGTGAGCATTCTCCCTTTCTGTTATCATTGAATATAGAACCACTGGTGAGAGCATAAATTTAAGGCCGACATTGAACAGGCACCAAATTAAGACTCAATACAATTAAATCAAATCAGAAGAATTTCAGTACAGTAACATGTCTGAAAATGTCAAGACTACAATTACTTCATTGTGAAATCAAAATGAGTTGTAACACAAACACATGGCTTTTTGAACCTTAAAGATTTAAGTTTCCTTTCATACTCTGGTGGTGCCAAACTGTCTAGGAACCCCAAAAAAATTCTCAGGGCTATATCCAAGGTGCACCCTTTTACTTAAGGGGTCATTGCTTCTAAACAGTCTTAAAATGTAACATAAGTCTACCCAGTTACTTGCAGCTCTGGAAGTAGCACATACCAAAATTCCTCACTTGAGTAAAACTTGTTACACAAGTAACTCTATAGATGCTCAGCAAAAAAACATTTCAACTTTGCTTTTAATCTACTATTTACCAACAATTTCTCTTACATATATGCCTGCTCACAAATAACTGTCTTTTCCTACCCTTGTATTTTTCTTCTCCTCACACATCAGTGATTTTAGATTTTTAGAAATAATAAGGAACATCTACAAACAAAACACATGTTCCTTTTTGTGTGCAATTCAGACTTGACTGTAGCTACCTGAGTGTGTGTCCCCATACAAAATATTCTCTTCTTAGAAAATAATAATTTAACAGATGCAACATTCCTCAAAAATACTTTTACTTTACCAAAACCTTTTGACAGAAACCATGAAGAAGAGCATATGTCATTTCCAGCTCTTCAATTCCTTAGACAGTATCCCTTTCAGATTCATCCCCCTAGCTATTCCCTAGAGAAACAGGCAGAGGTACTCAGAAAGCTGCTTCCCAATTAAACTTGTTGGAAATGGTTGGCTTCCCATGCTCACATCTCCTAGACTTTCAGTGGTATTTCTTTCAGGTATCAGGCAACTTAAGTAGCATTGAGAAGAAACGTCCCCAAAAAGAAATTATTCTTCAACACACATTTTTTTTCCTGCTTTCTGTCAAATTCAGGATGAACATATTCTCTTCCTAGTTCACTCTGTATCCTAAAAAGTCCCAGAGGCACAAAATGCTGCTTTCACTGAGCAGGAGCAGGGAAAACAAGGTAAGAACTAAAGTACAGGATCACTTTGCTTTTTATAGCACAAAAGCACCATGAGTATTGCCAGACTCACTCACCAAACCAGCAGTAAGTGAAGGAGCAGATTGTCCTAGAGACTGATTTCTCATGCGGACCAGGTTGGAGGTATCTCCAGGAGGCTGCCATATCGTCTGGCCCACTCCACTGTGGACACTATTTGATAAGGGAAGTAGCTGTTTTCCTTTAAAAATAAAATCAAAATACCATCAGCTTGTTTTTAAACAACTCTGCAAGTTCAAAGTACAAAGCTGAGAAGAAATACTGCATGTGAAGAAAAAGCATTTAATAAAAAAAGCCATTTCAAGATTTTGGCAGGTTAGAACTTCTAAGAGCACCCTACCAGTAAATTCATTATGTTTGATAACCAACAATTTTCAAAAAACCCACTTTACATTATGAGATAATGGGGAAATCAAAAAGCCTTGTAAAAACAGACTATCACTTTATAACTTTCCATATTCCACACAGCTTAAAAAAGAAACAATATTTGCTGCCTTAAAAGGAGGCAAAATCTCTTTAATATAATTTTAAAACTTCTTACGAAAATGCATTCCTAATTGCAAAACACTGTCTCCTCTAAATAGCTTAGTCATCTACACATCCCCACCTTCTCCTGCCACTGGAACATTCAGCACTGCATTTCATGCAGCTCTAACATAATACAGTGTATGTTTAAATATTGTCTTGCTTTGAACCACGCATGGATATTTTTTGCTCAATACATATTTTCTAGCCAATGCAACACTCGTTTTTGAAAAACATCAAGCAGTAAATTTCCACAATGAGAAAAAACCAAAATCAAAGTAGGTCATATTTTGACTCCATGGAGCGTGACAGCTTCCTTTTATGTACAATGTCATTCACAAAGAAAAAAGAGAAGAAAGATATTTCTGTGGTTAAAAACATATAAGTGAAGAAGTCTGTGAATCTGGGTTCAGTTATTAGCTTCCAGATGACCTACACTGTAGGTTTGGTCAGTCAACCCCTGTACTTCAATTTCATCATTGCAAAATGGGAGTGGACAATACCTCTTTTCCTTAAAATTAGGACTATGGGACTAAATAACACACCCCTTCCAAGCATAGTAAAGATTCTTGCATTCAATGAATTATTACATGCTCAGGAATCACAGGGGACTGAGACATTTATTGCAATAAGCAGGAAGTCTACACCATTAATCACATATATGCTGTAGAAAAAGACTTGTTCTCTCAGAGGCAGAAAGCTGTTTACAAATTCAACTTCACCTTAGAACTAGATGTGAATTATTACATTCATTCCATGAAAGTGGCTGCAGTATTTGGAAGACTGTCACATAATGTGACCAGCCATGATGCNTTTTTTTTTCTTTTTTTTTAACTTGTTTACATTTATTTTCTCTGACAGTTACAAGCAATGGGCCAAGTACACACCAACAGAATGAGTCAAAGTGCATGAGAGATGAGCAGGCTCAACTTTGTCTGGCAAACAGAGACACAACATATGAGTACCCTCTTCCTGGTCCCACTCAAGCTGCTTACAGCTGTGGACATGATTTTCATGGCTCGATCATTTTCAAGATAACGTATAAATACAATTACCCATCTTGTCTGAAGAGACCTAAAACTACAGAAATGTACATTGCTGTATTTATATAACACCCATGCTTGAGAGCAAGAAAAACTTTAGTTAAGTCTCTATAAGATATTGTTGTCAATATCTCCTTTTAGTTCCACAAAACCTGAATCCAGGAGGGCGGAATTCCATCAAGAGTCAAATCTCAGCCAACCAGTTTGCATGCACAATCATCTATGCTCTTCAAACTTATTTGATTCTGTTGCAAAATGTAGGTGGAATCATTTTAAGGATGGAGCTTTAAGCTAAAGCCTTGCCCTGTCATGTCTCAAGTTCTACACACATTCCAAACACCCACATTGAAAATATACATCTAAACATGTACATTTTCTTTATCCAGTTGGGTCAGACTGATTTTGTTGGGGCTCTTTACCCCTTCCTGAATCCCGTATAGTAGACTGAAAAGTTACTAAGATGAATCAACAGGTTCTGGAGAATATAGAATTTTCTGTCCTGAAATCACAATCTCCAAACAGAAAAATTATTTTTAAAAGAGAACAGACCTTCCAGTTTTCCTGCTTCATCCTATTTACTTTGCTTTCTTCTACTCAAGGGAAAAAAAAAGCTACAGTACCAACTTAGGCCATCACAGTCAGTCAACAGCTGTGTAGTTCATAAACTTCTCCTCTAGTGATTAACCTGCCTTGGGGAATAAACTTACATGCATACAAAACATGATGAATGTTTCCATTTTTCAGAAACTATCCACTTACTACAAATAAAACACTAAGCCAAGGCTGAGCCAAAATAAAACATACATACTTTACTGCTTATTTAATTCTATTACACCTAACACTTCAAACATGAAAATATTTATCTTTCTCTGATAAAAGACAAGGGACTGGATGTATTTTCGCAATCATGTAAATCAAGCCCATGCTGATGCCAAAAAAGGTGGTTTCACCTTCTTCCTCTTTCCTTCCCACCTGAGAATTTTCAACTCTTCTAGTTCTTGCACTAACATGCAAATAGGCAAACTGCCTAATTAGGGAGGAAATGGGCTGCAACTTAACTCTACAGAATAACAGTGGCATTCAGGCATATCAGCTCTTTCATTCTAGACTGATCATGCAGCTCTCTATGCTCTATTCCAGCACCACAGACTTTGATATCAGCTTTAAACAATTGTGAAACCATCCCCTAGCCCACTAACAAAGTCTTTGAAAAAAAAGAAAACTACTGAACTTGGTTCATTTTTGGCTAATTACTTGCCTATGCCTGCTCCATGGTTCTACAACTGACAAACTGAATTCTGTTACAGGGTTGAATATTATGTTCACAAGAAAAAACAAATTTTAAACAAACTGAAAAAACCATTAAGTTAGTAAGCAAGATTTTTACTTTGAATCACAATTGCCTACAGTGCTTTTGAAGACAAAAAGAAACTAAATAGTAATTCAAACACGATATAAAAAGTCAGCTTCCCAGTAAGAAACAACAGGGCAAAGTGGGCAAGCTTACATTCAGTGCTGATGTTGAAAGGGGCAAAAATGCATCAATGTGTCACCTAAAGTTCCATCATTCCATTTTTTTAACTTTGCATATTAAATCTCAGCTTCTAACTTAGCATTCTGGACAATATACAAAATTCCCCTCTTAATCCAGGCTTTTTCACTCTTTTCTACTAATATCTCTTTTTGCATCTTTCTCTTACGTAACATTTTGCATGCCCTGCCAACAAGAGGTCACCTTACCAGTGACTTACCAGTGTCTTTTATTACGACTGTTATGCCAACAATGCTGCATCTTTAATATTAATGAAGTGTCATATTGTCTTTACAAAATGGCATACCTGACAAAGAACTTGCCAAGCTACCTCTTCGTAGCTTGCAGTCATCCTGACTTAGCTGACGGTGGAGCTTGGTTTTCCCAGCAGATGAAAAGATGTCAGGATTGCTGAGTTTCCTGCAACGCAGCGGAGTGGACTCCATTATCATCTCCTGGAGAAAGAAAAACAAGTGGAAGTTTGTTAATGACAGCCAAGTATGCCTTGTCTGAAAAATGCAATCTCCAAAGCATAAAGGAGACTGTTAAAAAAACCACAANCACCCCCCCCAAAAAAAAGAACCAAAGCAACAAGATTAACATCGTAAATCCCCCTCTTTGGTGCCCCACAGCTGCACAGAAAGCACATCACAAGGTCCCAGTCAGCTATGGTCCTTGAACACCACTGCTGTATGAAATACCACTAATAATAGTCAGAAAAACATGATTATGCTACAGCAGTTCTTTTCTCTTGCAAGTATGTAGGAGAAAAGGGTCCTGAAAAAACAGGCTCAGCTTTGATTAAAGCTATTTCCTGCTAAAGCGTAAGTACTTTCTCCAATCTTCTTCAATCTTTATTCCATCCAGTCTATGAGTAATACACCTATAAAGAAACTGTTGCAATGTCTATTGCAACCCAAAACTCCTATTATAAGTTACAGCTCTACGAAGACCATATTCATAACTAAATAATAATTAGGATAACGATCAGCCTTTGTGTCATGTCTTTGTTATTACTACAAACAAAATTAGACATGTATTTGTCAGAAACACTCCCACATATTCCTTTCACAGCATACAGCAAAATTTCAGTCAAAATAGCGTGGGCAGAGCTGTGTCAAGCACAACCACAGTGCTTTCCTCGTGCTTTTCATTGTTCTGGAGGTGTCAAACTCTCATTCCACACCCAAAGAAGAACAACGAGCTTTGCTATCAGACATGGATTTGAAGATGTGACATTTTCCATTACAGCCCGTATAGATTAACTGCTCAAGTTCTCCCTTCTCTGCAGTGTGGAACATTCCACTTGTTTTAATGGACTCCTCCATTTGATTTCAAATGCCTCTTATTAGCTATACAGCACTTCAAGCCATGCTTATCCTCATAAAAATCTCATCTGAGGCAGAAAATAAACTTTCCCTGCATGATACATTACCAGAGGATTTAACATAGCTTTGAATTATGTTTAAATCAAAAACTAGTTTACCAGTTATGTTTTTTAATTAAAATTTGCAGATTCCAGTCAAAACCTATTTCTAAAGTCATTAATTCAAATCTACTCAGTCTACAGTGTTATGCCTCAAACTGTCAAATCCAGACCAGGACTACACACTTTAAAAACCTCAAGGGGAAGGGAGGGGAGGGGAAGGAGATGAATAAAGTGGTTTTACACGGAAAAAAAACTGATTTGGGATTTGAAATAGAATTCTCATTTAGCTCTGAGTCACTCATTCTCAACCTTTCTTAGACCCCATCTCCATCTAATCATGAAATCTTTTGGCACCTCATAATACTGAATAACTTTTGTTATTGTTTGAGGGACAGCAAATACTTTGCTCCACATCAGCTTCAGTGGGGCACCTTTCCCAGGCTGCTCTGGATACAATTTCTTTTCTGGGTCTGGTCAGACTTCCAGTCACCACAGTGTCTAAACCAGATCACAAGAGACACCAGGGTACCAAAGCAGGTCAGTTCACTTGCCCAGTTCACCACACAACTACAAACACTTGAGTTGGTGCAAGAGTGGGGAGAGGATCAAAAACAAGTGACCTAGGGTAGAGAAAACTGCTCGAGCTGAAAAACTGTTTTAATCTTATGGTTCCTCATACACATCTTTGAGCAAAGAGCATCACATTTTCATTTGTCTCTGACCTTCCCCACAAAGGTACTCAAGTCCTTCATTTCCAGCAGCCTGCACTTCTGCTTTTCTGTCATCTGGAGAGCTGAAAAGGCATCTCCCTGTCTTTCCCTTTGTACTTGGGAGTAAGCTAAATAATATTAAATTGCAGCATTAGGAGTCCCCCAGCACAGGGGACTCTGTAAGCTGCAGAGGCCAAGGGCAGAGAGCCTTTTCTGTTTCTATGCAGGATGGCAGAACATGGTTACATCCGTGTATATGACTGTAACATACAGAAACATGCACACACTTTTAATGTCTGTCCTAAACGCCTGTAAGGTCTGAAATCTGGCACACGTTTACCACCTGTGACAGTCTGAAATTACCACACCTCAAAAAAAGAAAAAAAACTCACTAACATGGGCACTTCAGGTTACAAACAAATTACTTAAAAACCGCATCCAGCCTACCCTCTCACACTCCTTATGCTTCAATTCCAAATGTTCCCAGCATCCTTCAGTATCCAGCTACTTCCCTGAAACTAGTCATGTGTTGAAAGGCCCCATGCACATCATCAGCAGTTAAAATTAAAATGTCAAAGACTAACTTGAAGGGAAGCATTCTAACTGGGACTTCTTTGTTCAAAGTTTTGGGGGTGTTTGTTGGTGTTTTGGAGGTTTCATTTGTTTTGGTTTTTCCCCTGCAGGTGCATATTCGCCTCCCCTTCAACGCACACACAAACACACACATACACCCCTCTCACCAGTCCTTCTCAGTGAACTGCAGCTACATAACAACATTCATTCATTTAGGACACCAGGTAAGGAAAGGCACTGAAGTCAGAAACAAAAGTACTCTAAGTCATGTTACAAGCAATTTCTGTATTTTACATCTCTCTTTCTCCACACAATATATAGATACTCACATACCTCTACCAGGCAAAGAATGTGCCCACTTCCCTACCCCTCCCCTTTTCTCTCTATCTACAGTCTCTTTTTATTGGCAAAAATAATCACAAATTCTTAATGTGTCTTCTTGAGTTACAGTACACAAGTCTTGTAGATCTGATAGTATCTAAATCAAAAGTTCCCCAGCTGAAGGGCACACCTACTCCTACCACAGTATCTGATCAGCTACAACACCCTGCCTACACACACCTCTGAGGTCAGCCCAATGGCATAAGCTACTTCTCAAAAAGCCATTCCATGTGACAGCTGTCCCCAGGTTCAGCTTTCCACCAGGACTTCTACCACAGAGATAAGAAAGGAATAGTAGAAAGGTAAAAACAGCTTCCCATACTCACCAAAGAATCCAGGCTGTTTTCTAGACAAGACAGATTTAGTACATATTACATATGAAAAAAATCTTCATGACCCCTTTTTTTTGTAAAGCACATTAAACACTTGGGCAATATTCAGAAGACTACATAGGTGTTAAATGTCTGGAAGAAAGGGCCTCCAATCACATTCTGCAGGTTTATATACTGTTTAACTCACTTTTCCAACAGATATTAAAAAAGTAAAAAGAAAAAAAGTGCACATTCTGAGAGCCTATTATGTTTTAAAAAATGCTAAGTGTAACACAGCCAGTTTAAAATTTCATTTTCTAAGAGCTGTGCCCATATTGTGTCAGCAAAACAATGAAGAGGGAAAGTTTTAGCTTGACAACAATAGAACTGTCTTTCATAAGACTGCAATTTACTTCACTCATCCATCAAAATCCTGCTTTGATATTGCAGATCACAGATGAACTGAATGGAAATAGCAGATTACATTCACACTTTTAAACAAGGAAGGAAAAAAACCTAGAGGAAGAGATTTTTCCCTGTCCTTGCCCCAAAGCAATGCATACAAAGAACACAAAAATCTCACACAACATTCCAAATCAATGAATAAAGAAACTCTTTCCAGCAATAGAGCAAAATTTTGCTTACATGCTTTAAAACTACTAAATTAATCCATCAGAGCGAGTGGTTGAAGAATATATTACATAGAACAAACTGCCATAATTTTAAGGATTACGCTTCCACTTTTCAAAAGAAAAAATTTTTACAACTCTAGAGATGAAAGCATTAGTAAGCACGTAACACTTTGCTCACACCATGTGAAAAGGACTGTGAGCCTCTCTCCATTCATTTATTTTCAAAGGTGATAAAGAACTTAATTTACTTTGGGCTTGTGGCTTTTGCCACAAGCTAAAAATCATGTTCAAACAGACAGTTGATTCCTGCAAAGCTTAGGGCTGAAGATAAAAGCATCACATAATCTTGATTTGCTAGGCATAGATTATTGCTATCAGTCCCTACAAAGGTACACAGAAGTTTGCTCACATAACTTGAAATAGCAGGATATGAAGAAGAATGGCCAAAGCTTTTCTTCACTATCAAGAGGCTCTGCATTTCTCAGCTCAATCACTTACCACACTTGCACAGAAAAAGCATGAAAACAGTTCTGATACTGGAATAACACACAAGTCTCTTCCTCTTGCCTGAAATCTCACACTGGGGTTATCACATTCAGCTATATGGAGGACCAGATTGTGACAGGAGCTGCAGAGAAAAGACAAGAAGCCAAATGTGCTTCTCAATTTGCCTGATCACACTAATATCCCCTGTTAAAATCCTGATCTGGTAATTTCAGAATACAGCTACAAGGAACCTTCTCAGTCATCCTCTCCATTCCATTGCACAGGAAAAGTTCCAAGCAATTAAAGCAGGAAATAAAAGAACAAGCATGTAAACCACTGCAAGGATTTTCAGAAGCTCTTTTGTTTCCCCATTGTTCATTTAATGGTGCTGCAAGAGAGCAGCACAGCACAGGTCTTTAATCTACAAAAGGCAGGTGAATACTGCAAGTGTGGCTTCGTGCTTTCCTTGGAGTGCCAGGTGAAGTATCACACAGCCAGTGAGACTGACACATCAGCATCAGACCAATGCTGGGATAAAACTTCTTAAGCCCTGTTTTTATGGCCTACATTTAAGATGTAACAGATCGTGCAAAGGACACTTCCTTACATGTAACTGTGTTATAAAATCAAACACAAACTGCCTCACGATCTCTAGGACAAGCAAAAGCACTCATTCGTGACAGACAAACATTCAAGTCTGCAGGTCAAAACATGCTGAACTGTTATCCAGGGGGTGGGGAATCTACACACATGTTTCTATGAACAGGAAATCCATTAATGAGAAAAATGAGAAACCTTTTTTATGAAGCATAATGAGCATAACAACCTTAGGTCATCTAGAAGTGAATCCTAGCAAACTGTTGGAAGGAAGAATGAAAATTTAACTACAGTAAACTGGCCAAGAATTCACTGTTATTAGCCCATCCTGTAAGGAAGATAACCAATGAGCAATGTAGCTTGAGGGTAACTTGATACTTTCTGAATTTTTTGAAAGCACCAAAAATAGTCAACATTGAAAGCTGCATTTTCTGTTTTTTAGCACAGTACTGTTTGTCCTTTAAAAGATAAAAGCCTGTTGTGTCAGGGCTGTGTGCATATCTGAGAAGCATTCTTTTTCTTCTCAGCCTTTCCTCATCACTTTATATAATCTGTGTGCATACCCTTAATGAAAGATAAATCTGATCCTGTCATTAGGCCTGCTCTAATATACTCTAAAATACACTGAAAATTAAAGGCCTAGAGAACAGATCACAAACCAAATATCTATGTATATAAGTAGCAATTAGTGCAATGGAATCATAGTATTTATGCTTTAGTATTTAGCACTGAAATTTGCCTAAACTTTCTAGTCTGAACATTACACATTGAGAGGAGAGGGCCAGCAGTTTACCAGGCAGCTGGGGTGAGCCCACAGGTGACCAAAATTGTAGGCTAAATAAGAATTTGCAACTAAGTCTCTTTTTAACTGTGTCTGCTTAACCCATGTACTTGCCAGCAGCACCCTGAAAAATGTCAGACGCAGCAGAATCAAGGAAAATTACAGTAAATCAAAATAGCCTCTTAGGGGCTATAATATATTGGTTTATGACATCAACAACAGAGAAAAGCTTTACAGAATGTATTACATCATATAAATGTCAGTATTTTAAAGGCAGAAGAGAGTCCTGCACTATTTTTCTCTGTAGTAGATTTATCTGAAGAACTTAGCAATAAATTCCAACATTCCTACAACAGTAAATACATAAACTTAACTTAGTGTCAATATTAAGTTTTCAAAATGACTGCAAAGTCAAGTGTTGCCGGCCACAGTGATGTTTTCAACACATCATGCACACATTTACCATTCTGAATACCTGCAGCTTCCTCTGTACACTCATCTGCAGTTATAATACAGATGACAGAAAAGTTACAAACTCAAAACTTTCTATGTTAAAAAAAAAAAAAATTCACAGGTAAAGCCAAACAAACAAGAAAAAAAGGAATGTTCCCTGAAAGACCCAGTATCAGAAGCCTACACTACCAGGTATCCTCTCCTTATCTTGTTCTTCCAGTGAGATTTTTTTTCTTGTTAACTCTTCAGGAAACAACTACAAGGCATGTTTGATTAGAACTAATGAATTAGAAGATTTAATGTTTCATCAGGGAAGTTAGTGCTGTTAACTTTGTCGTGAAGTGTCCCAGCTGCAGGATCACATGAAAAAGCTTGTTAAAAAGAAAAGGTAAATATTTACAACAGTGTACATTACTAGCCCCATTCTGAGGACCACTGAGATGCAGAAGCACATTATTCCTAATGGAACCACAGTCTAGAAGAGAAAGTAATTGATGATTAAATTATATCAGCTTGAATGTTTGGTCCTTACGTGAAAACACAAATGGCTTAAACAAAGTATTCGATCCTATTTCAAGATCTCCCCAACAGCGAAAAGGGGAGAGTAATTCTTGAATTCAGCTTGTAAATGCCTAAAGCCAAATGAATTTCATCAAGGAAGAGAAAGAAACAGAGCCTCCAAAGTGTGTATCAGACTTCACAGAGGCTCAAAGAAACCACTATCAATCTATCAAGACTCCAAACCCCACACCAGGCTCAGTAGCTGCACTGACAACAAAACCAGTCTGAACAAAGACACTGAGCATTAAAGGCCACATCATTCCTTTATCCTTGCTCTTCTAACGTGAGTATTGCAGCCCTTAGAAGGTTGTACTGAGCAGGGAAATTAACTTCTGGCCAGATAAAACAAAACAACTCTGTAATTCATCATCCTTACTCATACGCTGTAAGGATTACAAGAAATAGGACCCCCCAAAAAGGGATTTGTAATAAAATTTGATTTTATAAGACATCAAAACACCTTCCCTCTGAAGATTTTCTTTCAACAGACTCAAAAGATGTGCCAAGCATGTGATGTGTCCCAACATCACTGACTAGGATTACTGCAAGTTCTCTTGAGCATCCTGTGTGTTATCAAATACTCATTGATCTTCTCTATTCTTGTCTATTAGGTTTTACATGGTTAAATAGAGGTGCATGTTGAGATTTGCTAAAGACCATAATACATAGCATCAGCAAACAAAACTTCCCTTGTTTGTCAGTTCCTTACAGATTTATTCAGATATTTATTACAAAGAAAACACTGAACTTAACACCTCTTACCACAGCTATGCTGTGAGACAGACTAGAATGGGAACTGCTCGTGGAACCAGGCAAGCAGCAGAAACAGCTGCATTTTAATCTGTGCAGCAAAGAAACCTATGATTTCATATTGGCTACAAAAAGGAGACTTACCAGAGCATTCTGCAGGGCACCTTGATTCCCTGCAACACTGATGCTCACTTAGGAACTTTTAGATCTCCAACTATATTGATTTTTGTGCACATTACATTGTCTCACTGTCTCGTTCACAGAGAAAGAACAAACCAACGTAAAATACCTACCTGTACCTGTGTAAATTCTGTTTAATGCCCATTAAAATGTTACAATCTAATTAATTTTCATTTGGAATGTAAATTCCCAGGTTTTTCAGGGACAGAGATGAACAAAACCTAGTGATAAGTTTTAAGTTCATTCAATTTACACAAACAAACAATTGCTTTCATAGCAGTAGAACCAGGAAGAAAGTTTCATCTGATTTTATACATTTCAGACAGGAACCTCCAGGCTGAGTTGGGAAAATTGAGATGTTATCTGTATTAATATTGGATTCCTGGCCCAAAACAATATAGACCTTTCTATGTCTAAGGTACAAATAAAATAAATTTTAAATTAAAATACTAGCTGAAAATACAAAGTTTGACAAGTGAACAATAACAGTGTATTAAAATGTGTGTGCTGTATAAAAATTACTTATTTACTAATAATGCAGGGTTCTAATCTTGTTTTGCAAAAAGCAATTTCCAAAGAAAAATGTTAAGATCGGTTGAGTTTGAAGTACAGTCTCAAATAAAAGTATCTCTTGGTCCAGTATGAGATATTGCCCTTAAAAAACTGTCCCAAGACTAAGGAGGCCAGAGGAAAAAATTCCAAGGCTTGGTTCAGATGAAGCTGCCTACAAAGAAAATTGAAAAGTAACTCATAAACTGAACTCTGTGGAGAATCACTCAGATGAGCTCAAGGGGCTTTTCTAATCAGACATTCAATGGGTACTTACAGATGGGTAATACAATTTTAAGACTTGATCGTAACTGTTAAAGCTCACTTGAATAGCAAATATTGCACAAAGAAAAGTATGAAACCAAAAAACACAACAGGAATCTGCTTTAGCAACACTAATATTTTTTCCCAGGATTCTTTTATGCATCACAGGTATGACCTAAATAGTAGTAGTAGTGAAACCATCTGTAGTTAGACAGAGGTTACTGGCAAAATGAAATATAACAAAAATCGGTGGACTGCTAAGAGTTAGAACATTATTCGTTCATATACATGACAAAGACAGACCAAGATACAATTTAATCTGGTATTATTATCACTGAGGACAATCTCTTATTTGCAGCATGAAAAAAAAAATTTTTTGTGAAAGTTCCAATCCTTTGGCATCAGTATTTTTGTTTCCATGAACCATCTGCAACCTTCTCACTTCCACTCGCAAATGAGATAAGCAGATCGATTCAGAGCCAAAAATAAGAAGCACTTGTGTGAAGTTTTCCTGAGAACAAATTTTCCCTGAGATTCAACAGCAGATCTGCATGTATAGAATGGAAAAAAAATATATTATTTTATTATAAAACTGTAAATAAAATTACCCGTGGCTTTAGACCTAAATGAAATTAAGTCAACCCTTGGACACACAATAAATGCTCAGTCCTTAGCTTCTCTTAACAGAAGTCCCATTAAATAGCAGTCAAAGATAAACTAATTCACAATTCTTATCAATGTCTGCACAAAGAAATGGAGACTCTATAATCTGCACAAAAGCTTCTCTTCACCGAGCAGTGTAACACAGTTCCATCACAAAGGAACAAAAGCCAAAATTTTTTCAAGGACAAGACTTATTTCTTCCCTTCTGCCAGAGTACAGGAACAATGCCCAAGTGTTAGGTTTATGAACACCACCGTGCCTTGAGCTCAAAGACTGGAGTCACTTCTGACTCTTCTGCTAAAGTGTCTGCTAAACTGGCAAAACAACTCTGTAAATAGATTCTCCTCTGTCCTAAAAACAAGGGATTAATGTAAATGTCAAAGAATTTACAAATAACTAAATGAATGAATAATTTAACTTTCAGGGTCATATTTTTGCCACCTTCATACTGCACAGGTCCAATTTAAGTCAATTAATAAAAACATAGTTGCTATTAATGTTACTCATCCATCTATGCCTGGATGTTTAAACATCTAAATGCCTTCTGTCACTGCAGTAACCATACAACTCATTTATAAGCTTTTCTCTAAAACAGTGATTATAACTTATTCATTTGTTCTCTGATCTTCTGGTGCTGTCCAGAACACCTGACATCAGTTCTGACTACCTCATTTCCTTCTAAGCGTCTTTTCTAAGGCTCCATATTAAAATGTTATTTTTATGATAATAAAATACTTGTAAAAACACTAAATATTGAATGGTGTGATTTTAGCAACTAATAAACTTGTTTCAATTACTAGGCATTCCATTTTTGAGATGACATTTCCTTGCTCTGGGGCATTATAAAAGCTCCTTTACAATAAAACTGGAGTAACATACAGTCATGAGAAGAGCTGCTGCTAGTCCTCAGTGAACAGCGGACACGCAACTACCAGATTAACAGAACAAACATCAAAGAAACACTGCTAGACATGAAATTATTTCACTGTCTAACAGTGCATTTTTTCCAAGTAGCACTCCACGTCGACATTACACACTCTTGTCCGGTTTTGTCTTTCCTAGAGTTTAACACTTTGCTTGCATCAGTGAAGTTGGATTCTCTGAAAGCTGCATAAAGACAAAGGTAGTTCTGTCATTTGTGTACTTGCTTTGTAAGAACCAATTGTTCTTTAAGAAAGAGTGCACGGAAAAGCAATTTGATGATTCTGAGCTGTATGCTCTTCAATGCAAAGAGAAGCAAATCTCTAGTTTAGCACCTGGGATATCTGGAAATCATAGAATCATACATTGGGTTAGAAGGGATCTTTAAAGATCCAGTTCCAACCCCCCTCCCATAGGCAAGGACACCTTTCCCTAGACCAAGCTGTTTAAAGTCCCCTCCAACCTGACCTTGAACCCTTCCAGGGATGGGGCATCCACCACCTCTTAGCAACCTATTCCAGTGTGTCACCACACTCTCTGTAAAAAATTTCCTTCTTAGATCTAATCTAAATCAATCCTCCTTCAGTTTAAAACCATTACCCCTTATCCTATCCCAACAGGCCCCACTAAAAGAACTCCACATGCACTGGGAGACAGCCTTCCTGGAAACATGGAACCATGCTTAAATCATTTGCAGAGTCTAACCCAGGTGTTTGTGCAGTCCTTCTGCACGTGTATGACCCTGAGTGGGATGAAAACAACTTGCAGAGGCAGCAGCACCGAGTTCCCATTATACACAGTACCAGAAAGGCATATTAGAAAACTAATAGAAAACTAGGTTTTTTAAACCGTTATTATTGAGCTCAAAGCATGACAGCTGTATTTTCAAAGGATAAAAGGAAAGCAGGCTCGATCATCAATTAATCAATCTGACAAGTATTGCATTTCATAGAAGTCTTCAAGCTTCCTGAAATGTAGCTGTAATGTTTTCTCAAGTTTTCATCCCATGGACTGAATTCCCCTCACTCCTTGGTGGATGTACCTTTTCCACTTAGTTTTTGTTTGTTTGGATTAACAAAACACAACAAAGTGTCTCAAGTTTGAGTTTAACTGCACAGATAATTTAGTCTTTAGCAAAACTGCTTTCCATATGCTGCAGGCCAGCATTTGTTTACCACTGTAACCTTTCTGTACTGTCTCTTCCATCCTGAAAGACAATCTGCCCTGTGAACTCTTCCATCAAATCCCATAGGGGAAATTTAACAGGGATGGCAGGACCTACACAATCTATTACTGTTTTTTAATCCTGTTGTGCTGGCAGCTAACACATCCAAGAGATAAATACACACAGTGTATATCGAGCTAATTTCCACAAGACAGCTCACAGTCACTGCAGGAAGTTAGGACTAGCTGAATGAGCCCCACAGAAGCAAAAACTTCCCTGGAAATCTGTCCTGAATGGATTGCTGGGTATTTGGACAATCTGCAGGTATTGGAAGGTGCATTCCAGAAGCACATTGGAAATCAGCTTCTTATCGTAACTCTTGTTAAGTATTTTTACCATTAGCTGAATTAGCTGATATGTCAAACACCTACAAGAGTTTCAGAACACAGCATGACTCAGTAAATGTCAAGACAAAAATTATCCAAGTATCAATCAATTAACTAATTAACTTATTTTGGCTACAAACAGCTGAGAATGTTTATGGCAGATTACTTGTCACACCATATAACAAAAAGCATTAGAGAAAATCTTCCCATATAGACAGCTCATGAGGACATGTGTGGACTGAAACTGAATCAGAAATCACATTTCAAAAATTCTTGAATACTTGAATTCACTTCCCACAGTCCAACCTCAACACTGCCATCTGCTTCTGGAAATTTAAACATGTACATGGAATGTTTCGAATTGCTGTCTTGCTTTTACATTCATGAAAATCCAGACCAACTAAAAGGTTTTAGAACATGTTTTATTGGTAGAAGTGCTTACTGCATGTATAACAAAAAGTGAAAATATTTACGATGCAACTCCAATAGCAAAGACAGTATTTTTTCCTGGAAAGAAACACAGCATCATCCTATTTTCCATGTACATAATGGACTCCATTAACACTAGAGCAATTTCAAATAGCAAAAAAATTATAAGCTAGACAGCTAGACTTCCAAATTATTGCTAGGCTGTCAATCTTGAATCCTCTTCCCTCACTGCACTGTGATGTGTATTTGTAACAAAACATTTGAAAATAACTTCTGACAGATGAGTAGATTTAGGGTTCATGGGACCTAAGCTGTAAGTTAAATAAAAAACTCTCAAAAAACACAGCTTAGAGGAAGAGCAAATTAAAAAGTTCTAAATCTGGTTTCAAAGGTAGGTTTTTTGAGTGTCCATGGACTCGGTTTCTTACTTCAAAGAGCAGCATTTTTACCAGGCTTCAAACAGTACTACATCACTACAAAAATACACTAACCACAGCACATCATTATCTGATGTGGAAATGAAATCACTGAGACTCTATGTGACCTGTCCATTTATCTATTGTGGTTCTTGAGGAACAAAGTCTTGCTGGGTGATAAAGCATTTTGGTTTAGTCTCAAATAGTTGACCAGCCTGGTGGTCTTCACTGCTTCATTAGCTTCAACTACTCAGCTTCCATGAATAGGAATTAAATAAGACTTCTAAAAAAACTTTTATGTTAAATAAATGCCTATCATCATATCTACAATAAACCTCTGCATTTCTTACAAGCACTAAAGCTATGTTGGCTTATGGCAGGCAGCATGGGCAATAAAAAGAATCTATCAGAGGAAACAAAAAAGATTTGGCCTTTCTAGAGACTCTCAAGAACTACCTTGACAGGCAGGACAACATTCACACTCTGTGCTGCAAGAAGGCAGACGAGCTTGCTCAAGAAGTCAACTGCTAGGTGTAAAGTCAATAACACATACCCATTCCTCCAACACAATACACTTGGATATTTTGCTTGGTTTCCCAAAGCATCCAGTCAGGAATATATCCAAAATCTTTTGAGTGTTTTGCAGCTGCCTAATCCTAGCCTTGGACAGCACCCCACTGTTATCCTCAAGTGCTCTGTAACTAACAGTAAGTAGCAGCAGCTTTCCCCTTAAGGCTAATAATTATTCTAAAGACAAGCAGTGCCACACCAAACCCAGGCACTTCTGATAGAAAAATTCTCTTGGCTCCTTCACTTCTATTCCACTTTTGGATGAGAAATGCAGCGTACTGCATCTCTCCACTGCCTGCTTAGCTATTCTAATATGCAAGATATGAAATTAATGTGGCTAATACAATATTTGCCCTTACTCTTCACTTGTGACAGGAAATCGAACTCTCACATGGGCAAGCTGAATCATCTAAGCTGCTGATGCAATGCCCACCTAGTTATTGATTTACACAAAAGAGATTAGTCCATTAATACTCAACTCTGAGAGAAGTGATGATTCCATTTTCTCAGGCCAGAGAAGTGCCATCAGCCCTCTGGTGCCACTCTGCTCTTACCTAACAAGCCCATTGCAGAACTGGTCACTTGACTCCACATCCCTTTTGTCTGCATCTGGATTCATCTTTTGGCTCAATTCTATTATTATCTAATAAGCACGTTACAGAATTGATCCCTTGATTCTGTTCCCCTTTGCCCGCTTGTAGATGACTCTTTGCCTCAGTCACTTTTTCAGCACCCCATACTTTTAAACATTAGCATGAGCACACAAGAGGACTCAGAGGAACAGGTCACCAGGAGCTGCCATCTCTGTTCGATGAGGACACAGAAAGGCAAAACTATGCCTAATGAAGAAGTCAGGCAGAAGTAGCTCTGGCACCAATAATCAGTTTATGGCAGGCAGTGAGACACACCTATGGGGCACTGACAGGTTGGTTCTTTCTGGTTTCTTTTCCTGCCTCCTCAGAAAAAGGACAGAGAAGAAAACTAAGACAGAACCACGCATGTCATAAGAGAACGGCTGATTCCTCCACAGCTACACCCTGACTTCTTCATTACCTTTATTTCTCCAGAGAGAAGGGAAAAAACTTCAGAAAATAAAGTCTGATGATAAGTAAGAATGCCTGTCAACCAACCATGCACTCTAGATAACCATATTAGAAGCTCCATAGACTAGAATTGTGCATCTTTTTATTAGAAAAGAGCAGTTATTTTTTGCTCTCTTCTTGTCATAAGAAAGAGAGCTAAACAGCAACAAAGGAAGATGAGAAAAGGAAGTCTGAGGTCTGCAAATAGTAACTGAGTTTTTAATGGCAAGTTACAAGCACAGGTTGTAATTTAGGAGTCTTTACCAATGTCCTCCTTAGGAACTTTCTTTAACTCCCTTGACAAAAGAGGCACAAGTCAGAACTACCCTAAAATCAACCCTAAACAACAATGTCACAGAACAGGTGGCAATAAGCATTTATGTAAACAGATGGCTCCTGATTTTCTAGAAGTTAGCAGCACTCCATCCCTCCTTTGATAAAAAGGGGCAATGATTTTTACAGAACATACTTGGCTATGATTAATCTATACTTGTTTTTATGGAATATGTAATGTGAATACTAAAAACTACACTGATTGCAAATGCAATCTGCATTGCTAGCAATAAGTCCATTTGATTCAGTTTATGTGCTTGAATTTTGAAAATAAATTTCCATCTCCTTCAGATTAAGTTTCATCCCAGCTTGTAGGTTTTGACATGAAGTTATAAAAAACAGCTTTGAGTGTTGTGAGCTGTTACTCACAGGGCCCATGGCTGGGGGAGCTGCAACAGAGCTGTAGAGAAAACCGAGAAGCCAAGTGCCAACCGAACTCCAAAAGCTTTATTCTTCACTTGTCAATCAAAAGGGAAGACTCATGGTAGAAATAACCAAAGAACACCAAACTGTTCTGCAGTCTACATAGAGGGCTCATCACAACAGGGGTACTGCCTTTACTAGCACTGATGTCACCTAGAGGGAAAAGAAAAGAAAAAACTTATTATATTTGAAGCACAGAAGTTCTAATTCGGAAAAAAGAAAGATCTCTTCAGTTTCCAGGCTTGCCACGCAGCAAGGAAAGCATGGTAACAGCTTCTCTGCAGCTGTGGAGACAAAATAAATCTGAGTAGCACTCTGGGGTTTGGCCAGTTTCTCCCTGCTGGTCACTGACTGCTTTCCAAAAAAGAACAGGGTGAGAAGTCAGTGGAAAAGATCCTTTGCTATTCCTTCCAAGAAAAAAAAAGAATCAAAATATAATGACAACATGAAAGGAGTAATAAGCTTTCTAACCTATCGTTTATAAGTAGTCTTGGACCGATTTGCATGATTTTACTCATAGATGAAGGAGAAATATCCACATATGCATAATGTTACAAAACCCTCTCTCATATGACACACCCAACTGTGGTAATGCAATCCCCAAAACTGTAAAAAGACAAGTATCAAACATAGTGAAGGAGGAAGCTTGTCCGTGATCACACTATCCCAGGCTGCTGCCAGAATATTACCTGGGTTTGGCACACACTCCAAGAACAATCAAGAGGGAAAAGCACAGAGTTCTAGAAGCAAAAGAACTCAGTGTCTTCTGTTCCAACCAAAGCTCAATTTTATATTTCAAATAGTTCTACATGGAAAAGAGATCAGATAGTAGAGAGCTTTTACTGCCTGTGCTAGCACAGGCATATTCCACAGCTGAAAGTTGGCCATTAGACAAAACAAGCGTTGAAATAAGATGTCGTTTAGTTTTCTAATGGCAGGAATAATTAAACATTGGCAGAGCTTTCAGAAGAGGTGACAAACACCATGATCTAATGCTAAGATAAGATCAATTTCTAAGACAGATGTTTTAATTTATCTTTCAGGAAAGCTCCACAGACTGCACATGTGGGGAAATCACACTGGATAACCTCAGTATTCCATTTTGGCTTTGGGACATAAAGATCTACGAAGTTTCAAAGGCAGGTGGAGAAAAAAGATGATTTTTGTCACTCTCAGAAAGCTTGTAGCACTACAGTTCCAAGAGACAGTCATTGTTAAATGAATTGATTGTAAGTCAGTTAGCTTGTTCAAAGATCAGGAAATACTTTCTGTCCAAGCAGGAATTACAGAATATACTGCCTGAGGAACACACAGGATCTCCCTTCTTCAGGTAGGTAAAAATTTACAGCGGCAAGTAGCCCACTGCACTGACTGCCCTACAGAAAGGGCTCTCCAACACAAAACTAAGTTGGACTAAGGAGGTTTTTGGCCTTTCTCTGTAGTATGTTCACAGTTTTCCTGCTGGCATCAGCTAAACATTTCCTATACAACGAACAGACACAGCAGGGGAGCCTTCAGGTTTAGAAACATTTCAGTCCGGCTCTTCACAAGCAGCAGCTGAATTAAACTTTATACACAACAAATGGTCCATCTACCCCAAAATCCTGCCTCTACAACTTGCAGTCCCCCACCAGCCCCTTAGACTGCTTGTTGAGATGCTGCTACTGTTTCCCCCTCCATCTCTTACTAACTAACAAAGCCACAAAGTCGTGGAATCTACTGATAAATCCTTCCCTGGCCACCCACAGCAGGAGAGGGAAGCTTGTCAGAAGTGATGGGGTCTGTTTCTGTTCCCTCACCTTGTCACATCTCCAAGCAAGCACCCCTGGGTAGCACTCCCTAGTTCCCTGCATGCCTTTAGAGCACAAAATGTCATTCAGTGATGCTCAGTGCTCAGCAGTTTTTATTTCTACTTTCTGACTCTCAACCTCCATCCCACTAGACCTGCCACAATACTTCAGATTTCCTCACATCTGTTTATTGTCCCTCTGCTTTCAGAGGACAACAGCATTTAGATTTGTTAGGGACACATGAGCACCCATTCCTCATGGAAAAAAAATAACAAAGACATTCCACACAGAGAAGTGAAAGGAAGCATCATGCATTTGCCCCACTCCAGTGTTCTCCTAGATTATAGCTGATTTCAGTTGTTTTCCTCAGGTGGATCCAGTCTACCTATTAAATAATCTTCACTCCTGATCTCCTCCTTTGCATCTATTACATCCCTTGGGGAAAAAAAACAGAAAATACACTTATTACCTTTGGCATGAAGATCCACCTCTTGTAAAGCCTGAGTCATCACTTGATACCAGAGGATACAGTGAGTTGCTGTTTGCTACCTACCCTCTCCAGACCAGCCACGCTCTTGTGTAATTCCATCATAACCCCTTACAGCCATCACTTCTAGAAAATGAAGAATCCTTTCTATGAGGACTTTGTCTTCTACCTGAAGTAGAAAATGCTAATAAAAGCAACTCTGACAAATACTGGCTATGATCCATGTGAAATCTTTCACTATAAATATCCAATGTTTAAAACTAATTATGTCAGCATGATATGGAAACAGATAGTGCTTGAAATATGCCTCTGGATGAGGGTGACTGTCACTCATAAGCAACGATCACTTTCACCTCAACTTCCCATTTTTCTCCTTCACTGCAGTCAGCAAACATACAATGATTAAGCTGATCCTTTACGGAAATCCAAGTGGGCTGTGTTTGACAAAGACGCCCTCACTCAATGAAACTAAACTGTCACAGGGTAAGAAAGACAATTCAGTCATGAATTAATGACAGATGAACAGGAAATAAGTTGGAGCAATTGGCCTTTTTCCCAAAAAAGAAGGATCACCAGTGGAGTCTCACAAGGATCTCTTCTGGGATTAACACCTTCCATATTTTAAAGCAAAATCTAGCAAAGAAGCTTGACACTTACGTGACAGAGTTTGCTGAAAATGCTTAAAGTTATTCAGGGTTGCAAAAGCGGTGGCCAAACATCTGAAGAAGACTTTAATGATACTGTTTAAGTGGGCTGTAAAATAGCAGGTAAATGTAAAGTGATGCAAAGTATTAAAAAAAAACAAAGCAATATGTACACAACGACAAATTCTGAAGTAGTAATTACCACTTAAAAGAGTGACTGGAGTTATCAAAGTTCCACAGAAGTGCCAACTCAATGCTTAAAGACTGTCAAGAAAAAGCAGGCAGAAGATTCAAGAATGAAACCTAATATGCCATGTAAGTTTACTGGCTGGCATATGCTGAAATATTGTAGCTGGTCCTGGTTATTGTAACCCTGCCCCGTTCCTTGGATTCCTGCATCACTGTCTCCAATCAGGACCACACCTGCAACAGGGGCAAAGAAGACAGCAAGGACAATGAAAGGGGTAGAGTCACTTCTTTCTGCAATGCCTCTGGAAAAGCCACAATCAAGGGATGGTAAATAAAACAAAAAGTCACCAACCCATAAGTCACACAGAATAACATGGGTTCTCTTTTTCACTGCCTCTTCCAATACAAGAAGCAACAAGCAAGGCATGAAACCAAGCAGGCAGAAAGTTTAAAAGCAAACAAAAATAAGTGTTTTTTCCACACAAAATGTGTTTAAGCCCTACAACTCAGCCACAGGATGTTGTGGATGCTACAAGTATACATGGCTTCAAGCACTGATTGGACAAATTCATAGAAGAAAAAACCCACTGGGGGCTCTAAAAACAAATATCACCTCTAGTTCCGGAAACCTATGCGCCACAAATTACTGGAGGCTGGGAGAGGCATTTCCTCAATATACACTATACTCTCCTCCAAGCATCTGTTCTTGGCAGCTCGGAGAGGCAGGATACTGGGCGAGAGGGATCTTTAATGTGACCAAGTACAGCCATTCTCACATTCTTGCATAACTCACGAGAAAGTGCAAACATGAATCGTATGCACATCGGAACTATAAGCAGCGCAAAGGACCAGATTTTCAAAGGCCTTAAGGTCAGTACAGTGATTAACTGCTGCAGTCACAGTTTGATAAGGACTTCTTTCAACACTAGAGCAGCTTAGCCTCTCCCAACCACAAACTTGTGCAAATGTATGGCAAACAAAGAGATGTGAATTTAACCCGGAACGGTTCGCTGCAGCTGTGCACACTGCTGCACTGGCACTGCTGAGGGCACGTCACAGGCTTGGAAACAACAGGGCTACTTAAATCAGAAGTGGCCCCAAAGGAAATACTTGTCAAGCTACAAGCTGGATCAGTGAAAATGGAGTACCTCGCTGTCTTTTGCAGCTCAGAAAGCCTTTTTTACCACACGCACACAACCAACTACTGACATTTAAATAAACACTGAATTATTGATATTAAAGACAGAAATGCTGTTTGTTACATTTGTCCAACAAATCCATTTATTTGCAGTTGTTTACCACACTTAAAAAAAGCTTAAATGAAAGACCCAAGGGGAGAGGGGAAGAGAGGTTCTCCTTAAAAGTTTGGGGAGTATCTCACACATGGTCGAGTAGAAGCTTTCTTAACTTTAGCTGAAAAACGCCTCCTCCATCACACCAAATACCTGCCAGCACACAAAGATCTGTTCTTACAAGTCACATCAGGTCCCAGTCAGAGCACCCAAGTTAAACACAAATTGGCACTGTCTCCCATTAAAAAGCCTTGTGCATCTCAAAAACTGACACTTCTAAATTTGCAGCCTTCCCTGGTTTGCAGCATTGGGGTTGTTTTGGTGAAACTTCCCAAGTGTTCAATACATTACTCAGTACATGGCATGTTCTGTGTGCACGATTTGTAAGTTTCATTCACGCTACCAAAAATGGAAATAATTTCCTTCAATTTCCATGCCAATATCATAAACAATACATCAAAAGAGTACAACAAACACCGTGCTATTGCATTTGGTGCTCTACAAATTTGTCCATTTAATGGACAGCTGGGAAGATACCGGGTGACCTCTTCTCATTTTAGATTTTTTTTCCTGAATAAAGATTGTAGCATACCTTAACTGTTTCAGGAAAGAGTAAACATCAAAAGCAGCAGCCCCTCTTAACCACCTGGCTTAACAAAGCACTAGAGAATAAAATAAGAGGTCTCCTCTTCAAGGGCCCAGTCTGATAAATCTGTATTCAAGAGATATCCAATAGTCCAAGCCAAAATCCAAGGCTCCTATAACTGAAGGCAATGTAATACAGCTTTTCTAGGAAAAAACACCCAAGAAATTATTTTTAAAATAGCATAAACCTGTGCATCTGCAACAATGACATAAACTTAAAACACCGTTTCAACAAAAAACCTAGTTTTTCTCTTCGCTCCAAAAAAAGGCAAAACAGAGCAATAAATTACTGCATCCCAGGAGTCTTCATACTTGTGATATTTTCTCCTTCTCTTCAAATAAACAAAATATTAGCATTAGTTGTCACCTACATTTTTCAACTGCAAAGTGTCATCTCCCATTTTTATCTCTTGTAAAACTAGGACTACCAAACCAAAGTGTTGATGATCCTGAACTTTGGTTTAGGATTTCTTTGGTCTCTCATCCTTGTAATCCTAAGCACCTATTTTTGCGGGTATGAAAGACATAAAAGTGGACATACTGAACTTACACACTCTCACATGTAACAAGCCTGCGCATTTTAAAGTGTCTGCAAAGGTACGGTATGTTTCCTAAATAAACCACTTCTGGAATTAAGACCTAAAAATGCTGGAAAATACATCATAATTATCATCACGATTAGGAGCGACCTAAGGAGGGTTACTAGAAAGGTGCATTCGGTGATGAGTGACAGCAGCCAGCACACAGCACACACCCGATTTCACTGCATCCTCCCTCGCCTTCCCCGGCACGCGGGCAGACTCCCGGCCCGGCGGCTCCCGCACCACTCGCTCACGCCACGCCGCCAGCACCGACACGGACACGCCACCGCTCCCACCCTTCCCTCTTCTGGGGGCACCTACCTGCGGGAGCGCACGGAGCGTGCGAGGATGCTCGGAGGCTGCCGCCGCACCGAGCGCCGCCGCTCCCGCCCCGCGCC